>BMAU01006267.1:0-202266 GCA_019973935.1 Trichonephila clavipes
TCAAGCCCAGTGAGTATTTTGGCCAATCCATAAGGGTGATATCCTCCGATTAGGAGCAATAGTCTACAATGTTTACACGGTGAGGACGGGCGTTGTCAGTCATAAACAGAAATTCAGCACCCACGGCACTCCGAAACAAACGTACGTTGTTCCAGATTGACATTCCGATAGATGCGGACTGTCATCGTTACACTCTGAACATGCAGATCAGTTCTGGAACCAAGACCCCCTCAGGGGGCTCACCTTCTTTAGGTGAGTATGGGTGTCACAATCCCGAGGTACCCTAGTGATGTTTTTCTATTTTCCCAATGGGTTCACTATCTTTGGTATACACGGGTTTCACGAACCCGGGGTGCCCTAGTGATCCTTTTCTATTTTCAACCCTCTTTCTTGTCATTCCAATTCATCATTTCTTTTCCCGACTAGACCACAGATTTAAAACGTTGTTTGGCACAGCTTAGCCAAAATTGGCTCTTGCGCCATAAACCCTTACACTCACTCACTCACTCTGGTACCAAGAATAATTCCTCCCCAAACGAGCCATCCTGCACCCCCGTGACGGTGTCGTTCAATGGTGTTCTCTTGGTGGTAACGGGTACCTGGCGCTCTCCATATTAATGTCCGGCGAGAATCAGACTGCAAACTAAACCTGGACTCGTTGGAAAACATCACACAAGACCACTGTTGTGGTGTCCACATTGCATGCTCTATACTCCAGGCTAATCGCAGGTGACAGTGAGTTGCGGAAAGTGGAACATCTGACAGGTCTACGAGCATATAGACCAATGTGCCCTAAGCGTCTGTACACGGTCTGCCTTGAAATTGTCGTACTGGTAGCTGAAGAGAGCTGTCGAGACAGGTCTGATGCTGTGCTCCGTCTGTTTCTTTTGGCAGTAACTGCCAAATACCGGTCCTCATTCGGCGTTGTAACTCGGAGGCGACCCGTGCTGTAACATCTACTCCCATTACCATCATCTTGGAATCGTTGCCAAAGCCTGGAGATGACACTCTGGGCGATTCCAAGTTCCTCGGATACTTCCAGCTGGGTACGTTCACATTCCAGTCGTCCAATAATTCTACTACGTAAAAAAATTATCCAAATGCTTCCTTTGGGCTACAACTATGCGGTTATTGCACTGAAAGGCCTTTAAAGCACTTGTGAACAATTTTACTTCTTTGCCACCATTCCTTATATACCCCTCTCTTACACTCTCGTCATTGTGACGTACTATCCGCGCTATCTGGTAGTTTCCTGTAATTTGCATATTCTTCTTCAAGATGTGCGTGATAATTCTACAGGTGAAATTTTTATTTTAGAGTTCAATTTCTGTGTGATTCTGAATTATCCTTAATTTATGGACATGGGTGTATTATTAATGAGTAAATTATAATAAAAAATTAGATTATATATAGAATTTTTAATAATAAATCCAATATTTTTAATTGCCTTTTTATAAAGTGCCTTTTACACTGATGAAATAAATTAAGAGAATTTGTTTATTTTATCGAATTGCATAAAAAGTACTGAGCTGAATGAAAAACCACTGTTTCTAGATAAAAATGCAAATCTTGAACGGGAAATACGCAAGCGTACACGTACGTGTGGATGGAGCCAGCAGAAAAATAGGCCCTATAAGCGCGTATAATTTAAGACTTATTTCGTTCCCCAGCACACCTCGGCGAATTTATTGGTGTTATTTTGAAGCAATCGGTTCAATTCAAAATGTAACAGTAACAATGAGTACTCTCCTACGTTTAGATGATCGAATGAAGTGGCGAATTGTGGGGAGGCTAGAATCAGGCCAATGTCAAGTCCAGATTTGTAGAGAATTCATTTTAACACCCAGCTTCGTATGTAACTTATGGAAACAATTCCAGGATACCAGATCCATCGAGAGAAAGCCTGGGCAAGGTCGTCCAAGAGCCACAACGGCCAGAAAAGATCACCATTTGTCAATTATACCGAGGCGTAATATGTGTGAGGGGCTACAACTTCTTGGCTCTCTCACTACTTGTATGCAGCCCCAGGAACTGTTTCAAGAAGACTTTATGACAGAGGGTTGTTTGCCAGAAGATCTGCTGTTTGCATCCCTCTCGCATCTACGAACATGAGAGTCCGCTTAGCATCGTGCGGACAGCATAGAGATTGGAGTATGGATCAGTGGGATACCATTCTGTTCACCGATGAGTTCTGTGTCTGCCAAAACACCGATTCTCGCCGTACGTTCATATGGAGAGAACAAGGGACCCACTACCCATCATCCAATGTCCGCGAAATCGACAATTATGGTGCAGGAGGTTTAATGATCTGGGCGGGCATCATGTTGGATGGCCGTACACCTATACATGTCTTTGAAAGAAGATCTGTGACTGTTGTGAGGTATACATGTGAGGTCTTGGAGCCTGTGTTCACCTTTTCAGGGGTGCATATTTCCCCGAGTTCATTTTAATTGACGATAATGCGAAGCCACATAGAGCTCTTCTGGTTGAAGAATTTCTCGAGAGTGAGGATATTCGCCGTATGGATTAGCCAGCCAGGTCTCCAGACCTCAATCCTATAGAGCCGGGTAAGGGGGAATTACGTCGATCGTGATCGACCGGTGGACCACCAAGACATTTTTGGGTGATTACCTGAAGATTTTAGCAGTTAGTAATTATATGAAGAAATATTAAAGATTAGAGCTGACAATGTTAGTAGACTATAAGTCTCTCTCTCTTCTACTAACTGTAACAACAAAAACTAACTTTAAAAAATAACATATTTATCTAATGTATTTTCATTTGTTTGATAATAAATGCATCACTTGTTTTTATTATTTATGTGGCTATTATTACGGTTGTATCTTGCGTTTTTTGCTTTACACATGTTTTTAAAAGTTCATTTTGTTTTTTATTTCAGTTCTGTAAGTAAGTACATATTCCATATTTATTATTTTCTAATAATATTGTAGACCCTTTCCTTACCCAACCACCCCTATGACACTGGGCATTGGTACATACAAGAATTTTTCAAGGGAGAGGGACGAGGTTCGAAAGTCTACAATTCTCGTATCATACCTCAATATGCAGCCAGACACATATATATACCGTAAAATCTGGCGTATAACATGCACTTTTAATACAAAAAGTATGATCGAAACTTAAGGGTGCGCATTATACGCCAGGTATAAAAACGATAGCTTTAAAAATGACAAAAGAAAGCATAATTTTTTTACTTCTATATGCATCGAAATACTGTTTATTTATGACTTGTCTTATGAACCAAAATAGTTGTAGTTCTAGAAGAAAACTATTTTGTCAAAAGTCTGTGGGATAATACCTCGAGTAAATGACTTCAAAACATAAGAGTAATGCATACTAATATTTCAGATTTCTTCGTAAAAAGGGGGTTGATTGTTATACGGCGAATTCGGCCGCGATTTCGAGACCAGTACCACTAAAGACCCACTGTGTAGGGAGCGATACACGTTAAATCTGTCGAGAGCTCAAACATCCTCCCGTTGGTGTGGTGTGGTAGTTAGGAGAGGGAAGTACCAGCTCAGGTGTCGTCCACGTCACTTGACCATGGTTCAAAGTATGTGGTTCATCCCCAAACGCCCTCGTGTAGCTGAACAGTGTGACGTTAATATTCAATCAATCATCAATCAGCAACCGCTGTTTCATACTTTTCAACTCTAACGAGTGTTACGCACGATCACGCGTGTGTATTGCAATTACGAAATGGTTATTTGTTTTGTATTGTACCAATGTATGCGCGTATCAAATTTCATTAAAATCGGTCCAGTAGTTCTAGATATAATCGATTAAGTCTGCAAATTCTCTCAACTTATTACACCAATGTACATGTTGATCTACTCTAAATATTATTTTGAGATACATTCTTCGAAGTATGTGTATGGAATGGAATTCCACGAAAACACTTTCTATAGTTCTAGGGGTTCCACAAAAGCACGTCCAAATTCTAGGGGTTTCCTGAGTTGAAAAAAAAAAAAGTTTGAAGACCACTGCTCTACAAGAATCATTGGTCAAAATTAAGCAAAAATTTCACTTATTAAATATATTTACCTATTTAAGTTCAAAATTATGGCATGTATTTCAATTATTATTTTAATTGTGAATTGAAAACTTACTATGAACATACTTTATTAAAGAATTCAGTTTTCATTTAAGAGTTGCTCATTTAATGAGCACTTTTTCTTAATGAACCCATAGCGTGCGTCACTAATTGTGTTTATAAGACTTTCATATAAATTTTACCCGAAAAGTATGGTCCCTAATTATATCATTTACATAACTCACTCAAAGAAACATAACCGTCTGTTCAATTTCTGATTTACGAGAAAATGAATTTACAATTAAAGATAATTCTACTTACCGTTAAGGTACGAAATTCTGTTCTAAAAATTACAAACAAGAATTATTCCTCAAGTATAACGAATTTTATTTTTTTTTTTTATTTTCAAAGGGAATGTTAAAAGGATATTTGACAAATATAGACTAAAATTATTTGAAACACTTAGTCATTCCTCTAATTCTGGAAAAGGGAACACAGTGATTTCAAATTTATAAGAGTAGTACATATATATTTTTCATCAAAATGATATAAAAACCTGAATTATATAAATAAGCTTTAATCGCAAGTATAAATTTGGTGAATGATCCACTTATGAATATGCAGTTTTTTTAATAAAGTACACACCATTGAATTATTTTCTAGACATATAATCCTTCAATTCATTTTTTCCCATGAGACATGCTTCTCGTATTTTAAAATATGTATCTCAAAATCTTTAATTACCTAAAGTGAAATATAGGCTCTTTCTTTAATATAAAGCAGTAGTCTCCAATTTCTTTCGACTCCTGGAACCCTTAGAATTATAGGCATTTTCCGGAAAACTTCATTCCACACATACACTTAGATTAATATATCTTGAACCATTTTTTCTAAAGTAGACCAGCATCTTATAGGTTCTTTATATAAAGGCGATTGTAAGAAAAGTACTTTATTTGTTATTAAAAATTTTAATGTTATTTATCCACAAATGAATAATATTAATTTGTGATCCAAGCATCACCCCCCATCCATGTTTTTCATTTAGTAACTGAGACATGCGCTTGAGTTTTTTTACACAAACTGTTGATTGATTGATTGAATATTAACGTCGCACTGTTCAGCTACACGAGGGCTTCACAAACTGTTGAAGTCTAGGTCTATTGAAATTATTCACCGTTCCATTTTATATTTTGCATTTAATTTGTTTTATTTTTTTGCAGATATTCACACTGGGAATTATTTTTCACTTAAATACATTTTATTGAACAGGATTAATGTTTATGACTGTGTGGGGGGAATCCAGTCATAAACATTAATGTTATTAAGAAAAGTGTGTTAATTGCATGAATTTACATCCTAAAATTTAGGAGTTTTTTTTACTTAAATTTAGATTTTAACGCTGAATCTGTAGATATGTCGACAAGTTGTATTCTCTATTGAAGAATCTACGACCTTCTCCTTTATTATAGAAGTTTTTTCCGCATTTAGTTCTACTATAAAACATTGTACTGACATTGTATTAAATGCTTTCGTAGAATCCGACATAGTAAAGAAGAAAGAGTGCAGTGCTATTGCAGCATTATAACCAAATATGCATCTTAATGTCTTTACCATTAAGGAACAAAGTTAATAGAAACGCTATGAACTGTTTTAGTTCTATAATTGCATTAAAACTAGTAAAATAATTAACTAATGCTATTGAGAAAAGATTTTATCCAATAAACATAGTATGTGTCAATGTAAACTCTCTAATAATCCTGTATGAAATCCAGTATTAAAATATTTTCAGTTTCTATCAACTTAAAAGCACTTTAGTTTCTAAAAATCATTTTTTGAAAAAATCATTACATGATGGATTTCTAAAAACTTAATGCTTAACAAACAAATATGATTTGGTTGAATCATATTAAAACGATTGGTTCATGTAAACTGAGAATGTATTTTGTACAATTTTGCATATTGTTTACAGAGTCAGAGAACCCTAAAGTCGCACTTTTTACAGGAGCATTTATTGAAGGTGATGTGAAATGGTATCCTTCAATTCTGGCTTTCCAACAGTGAGGCACACATGAATTTTCTAATGAAGAGGGGGCTTGTATCATACCCCAATACACCACAAAGCAAATTCTTTTGATTTTGTCGATTGATGAGAACAAAAAAGCAGTAAAAAATTTATTATTGAGCAAATAATTAGCATTATTTGTACAACAAATACTTAATTAGATTTTGCGTACTAATAACATAGGATTGTAATTAATCGAAAAAAATCAAAGGCGATGGAAGGGGGCTACGGACCCGTGGAACCAACCTTTTGTGCGTTATTGCTTTCAATCTCTATGAAATGAATAAAACGAATTATTATTAGGTAGAATTTAAAATAATATATAAGATATGTATATATATATATATATATATACACATCTAAAGTAACCTCATACATAATTTGGAAATAGCTCTTTGAAAGATATTTTACCTTCGTACCATATTTGTAAATATTCATTTATTTCAAGATTTATACTAATATCCTTAAGGATGAAAACATATATTATCTCCTTTTTAATTTTAAACTCAATGAATTTTTTGGTAAATAACGACAATTTTAACCATTTGTTTAATTGTAGTATATTCTTAGAAAAAATAATACTTAAAATAAATCTTTTCTGTGTTGAACAAAACAGGTTAAACATAAAAGAAATTGACGAAAGCACAAGCATGATAAGTTTAAATTGGAGAATATGTGAAATACACAACGGTTTCACAAGCAAAAAATAAAAGTGTGCGATTTTCATTCAACTTTTTTCCATCGAATTTTATTGACACAACATATTGATTAACTTTTTCTGACATTTTGGAAGGAATATTCATTTACTCTAGCTTGTTTCTTATTAATGAAATACACTTTCTCAGTTTTTTCTTATCATCTTCTAATTTCTTAAGACTTCAAAACTAATTCTTATCAAATTGCGTAGATGTATTTTTTCTCGGTTACTTATTTTTTTTCAAAAAAGTGAAGTTTCATTTTTAAATATGAAACGTGTATGTTTTTTTTAAAAAAACAAAAGTTGCTTTTTTAAGCATAGGAGTTAGTGAAAATTCTATCACTTTTGTATTTTTAAGCATGCATAATGTGTTTCTTTCTTCTAAAAAATGTGTACACTTTAATGTCTTAATATACTTCATTGAAGAATGGGACTTTTATTAAATGGGACATAATCCTAAAATATTTTAAAGGAAGAAATCAATAATACATAACGCACACATGACTGATCTTAAAAACAATTACGACGTCTAATCCTTTAAGGAATGTAGAAAATAAAAAAGGACTAACTGTAAAAAGAAATACGATGAAAAATTAGATTTAATTTGCATATCTTTAAAAAGACACTTCAAATTTTCGTTTTAATGCATTTCTAAAGAAATCAGTTGGGACGCTAGCAAACATATTTGATAAAATATTTTTTTTAATTAATTGCCATTTTATAATTAATTATTCTGATTAAAAATATTAACTTACATTCATTTTGTGCAAAATACTTTTTACGAGAAAGGCAGTTAATATTACAGAAAAAGTTACTTTTTCAGAAGAATTTGAACTGACAGTTAAATATGTTCTAATTTTCAGTACAGGAAAATATGTGGTCATTTTATTCATTTTCCTCGCGTAATCAAATAAAGAAATTCTTGGGGGGTATTTTTCTTATAAATTTACTCACACGTCAAAGTTATTGAAAGAGTAAATTCATTAAAAAACTGTTTTGGCCATGCTGATAACTCAAAAGAAATCGAAAATAACACTTCTCGAAAAACAAAAACTTACTATTTTTGGGGAGGATTAAAAAAAAACCTTTTTCGAAAACTATATATATATATATATATATATATATATATATATATATATATATATATATATATATATATATATATATTAGTAAGTGGTGGTTACAGCATATATTAGATTTGAAAGAATATAGATAAACAAGAAACCGTACGTGCTGAGATTTTAAAAATATCTCACTAATTGGTTCCTAATTCAAAAGTTATTGAGATTCTTTTTTTGCGAAATGTGGGTCATTCTAGATAAATTTGGATGTTGTGCTTAAAATCAATAACAAAAAACACATTACAAAAAAACTACTTTGTAATCCAACTTTAAATAAGTAAAAAACAGTCACACAATTTCTGAAAGATAGGAATACGAAAATAGCTAGATTAAAAATAAATATGTAAATAATACATCAACTTAAAAAAAACTGATTATTCTGTATAAAACGTTTTCCTATTTAAGGTATCCAACTACTTACGACAACTTTTCCTTGAAAAAATGGAGATATGGGGATTTTTTTGTGATTTTTATGTTTTTAGTATATTTTAAGAAACAAATCCTAAAATTGAAAACCAAAAATTATTATTAATAAAATGGTAAAAAACTGGCAAAAAGGTACAAAAAATTATATAAATGGGACCCACTCAGTACAAAAGTTTTATGAAAAAATTCTCAATTTTTCAATTTTGATGTGTTACTTTGTTATTCATGTTTGAAATGACCTTCAGGACAAGAGATATTTTAATTTTTACAGACTATAGCACTTTATCTTAGTGACTACATGAAATTGCTTAAAAAAGCAGTGATTATATTCACATAAAGGACTGCAAATTTTGAAATAAAACAGTGATTGATAAATCTGAAGGTTAAAACACTTTTACTGTTATACAGAATATACACAAAAAATTCAGTAAATTATTTTAAAAACTTTTTGAGCGATCGCTGTCCCCGTTTGAGTTTTCAAAAAAAAAAACGTATTTCGAGTAAAACGCATTTAAAAGTTTGACATCTTGTGCAAAGTTATGGCATCTGCTTTTACTAAAACACTTGTAGTTTTTGTCCTAGTGAATGGAAAATAAAACACTTGGTATTTTTATAAATCTAATAAGATGCTCTATGAAATAAAATCATAAAAACATTTGTCAATTTTTGAAAAAAATCATGATTTTAGGGTAGTCGGATATCTTATGCATTATCCCTTTATTCCAATTTGCAAGTATTAAATTAGACTGCAATGAAGACTGAATTTTGAACTTTTGATGTGTAAGTACTGAATTCTTAACATCATCCTTTTATTGACAAAGGTTTTTGTAATTACAGTTGCCAAAAGGGGGCAGAGTTAAACTTTACATTTAATCTCGTTCCCAACACCCTTCAATAATAAGAACATATTAAATTATTTTTTATTATTATTTTAATGTATAGTATGAATACTCTGTTTGATTTGAAATTACTTCACACGCAAGCACACACGTAATTTATTTCATTTCCAGACATAAGAAGCACAAAAAATGCTGTGTGATAAGTAGAACAAATAAAATAACTTATCGAATTTTAGATATTTACAAATTCATTTCTTAATTTGAATTGAAATACCCAGAAAGTTACTATTGAAATAAAAATTTTGTACAGAAATTTTAAAAAAATTATTTATGCCGTAGAACTAAATTTTAAATTACAAGTTATTTAGGTCTAACTTTTTTAATTTTTGCATGATTTAAAAAATCTAGAGTTTTTATTATATAAACTAGATACTTACACAAAATGAACTACTAAATAAATTTTTAGTTTACTTATCTAATTAATTTAAAAATAATAAGCTTGATATATAAAACTGACAGGCCTCGAGTTAAACTAAAAAGAAAAATAGTTAATCTTATAGAAAAGGAATGAGAAAATTCATGATATTACTGAATTAAATGCAAAAAATTATCAAATCTTCCTAAACTCATAATCAAAGTTTTCTGTGTTAAATCATTATCAACTACTCTGAAGGGTTGGTATTATTTTAACTATACTATACAGATGGAAGGAGGAAGTAATGTATCTTTTTACATAAAATATTAATCTTCTCTTCCAATTGTAATTATTTAAAAAACATTATTAAGCATTATGTTACGCAGTTCACTATCTTTCTTATCGCATTTACATAAACGACTTCAGAAAAAGAAAGCTATTTTTAAGGAGCAGAATTGATAGAACATATGAGACAAAATCATACTATGTATATGAATCAAAAGTTGTTGTTGCTAATGCCACCTGTCTGACATAAACAGATCGAGGCCCACGAAATTCATCATAGCAAGAGGCTAGATGTATGCGTGTTGTTGATCGTATTCTTGAGTACCCTGCAGGTGACAGTACCCCAATTTTGAGGGAGAACATCCTGGGGGAGGGTCAGGGGCCTCCCAGCTCTCATCCCCTACCACCAACCTTATGAGAGGACTTACGCCTCGATGGCTGCTTAGAGTACCCCCCTGCCTCGAAGGCACTATACATTTACAAACAACCATGTCTTCTCAGACACGAACCAAAAGTAATTCTCGTAATGTATCGATTAATTTTTCTGAATGAGAAATTCATTTGCTAATTTCTGTTGAATCGAGAAACTATGTTTAAAGATTCTTTTAAATACTAACTCAACATCAGTCGCCCTCTGCCTTATCTCTCACTAGGTTCAATTTATATAGAACGATTTTTTTATTTATTTATTTATTTTCAACTTTACAAGATACTTCCGTTTCAGTTTCGATTCCTCGCTACATAAGGAATAACGTGTTCTGTGATTACTGTAAGATTAGTAAAAGCTTTATTTCTTTCTAAATTTGATTTAACTCTTTCTAAATAATAAATATCAATGTATTTATTGAGAAAAATAAAAAAAAATCCTTAAAATTACTTTAAGAAATCCGACTACCCTAAAATCATAACTTTTTTCAAAAAGTGCGACAAATTTCTTTTTTAACTTAAATTTATAGGCCATCTTATTAGCTTAATAGAAATGCTAAGTTTTTTTTATTTTTGGTTCACTAGAACAAAAACGACAAGTGTTTTAGTAAAAGCAGATGTCATAACTTTACACAAGATGTCAAACTTTAAAATGCGTTTTACTCGAAATGTGTTTTTTTTTTCAGAAAGCTCAAACGGTGACAGCGATTTCTCAAAAAAAGTTTCCATTATTTTGTTAACCGCCTGCATATGTTGTAGATTTTCTTTTAACATTATATTTTCCTTTCAATCTTAAATAATTATTACAAGTTTTGTCCAAGTCTTACCACTTCAAGTTTGTTGTTGTCATGTTTATTCAAGTGTTTTGGTGCATCTCTGAACTTGTGCTTGCCCGAACATCTGGATACCTCCCGTTAGAAACTTTTACAGTGATAGTTTTCCTTTTAAAACAAACCAGACACACTTGAAAAATTTTAAAGAAGTCAAATTGAACTGTTAAATAAAAATATATCTTAGAAAGTAAGTATTCTAATCACAAAGTATATTTTCTGTGTGTGTGTGGATCAAAATAAAAATAAGAAATCAAGCTTTCAAGAATAGAATTGTACATATTACGCAATGGATAACTTAAAATGAATCTAAATGAAGTGATTTATTTTGAATTGATCCAATAAAAAAATGTCGATGATTTTTTTGTCTTTTTTGTCACCTAAAGGCTGTCTTCGGTAAAAATATGAAAGCTTGAACTAAACGTGAAGCACATTTTTTCAGACAGAAAAAAGGCCTCAATTTCTATTGAAATTTGCAATATTATAACTCATATCTCTGTTAACAATATAGTGTTTTTAAGAATACCAAATTATTCCATGAATACTTTCTTTTTGGTTATAATCCGGGAAGGCATAGTTCATTTAACCTTACAGTATAGGATAAAAAGCTCGAAACACATTTTATACGAGAAAAAATGAATAAACTCAGTTAAAAGCGGGAAGTATAATAAAAAATTCAGCTCTGTAAAGGATAGTAAATCCATAATATCATATTAATGTTTCATTTCTTTTATATCTGAAAAATGTTCCACAAATTCTGGTCCTATTCTTTAACATTAACCGAAGACAGCCTTAAGCATGCAATGAAATACAGAATGTGTGTTTCAGGATTTTCCCATTCATGTGAGTGCTCCCGAAATCATGCATACAAATGAGTAAAACAATGCTGTAAATCCCTTTGAAAATTGTTTTCCTGTGGTGGTATTTTTAACAATAAGTTGGACTTGTAATGCTTTTGAACTATAATTCTAATATTTTCACTTATATATTCCCAATAAATTTTGTTTAGTGGAATGCAATTTAATACAGAAGTAACTGCCTTAAGTCAGGAAAATGTTTTAATATGCATACGAATACGGGTAAGTAAGAAGAAAAATGGAAACAATAACTTTTATAGCAAACGTAATTATTTTTTATAACAACACATAGAAGCTTGAGGAGACGCAACCGTCTATACAAAGAGCCAACGCTCTGCGGTATGCGCCATTGGTGCACCGAGCCCACGCATGTTTCGAGGGATTAATGGGGAAAAAATTGGGTGAGGCTGTCAGCCAGGAAAAAAATCCAATTCCCTTCAGGTTAATGATAATCCGTCGGATGACTCGAAGCTGGACACTGTCCTGTAGAAATAATATGCCAGCTCAAATGACCAAATCACAGGCAAAATAACTCTTGCAACGTACCAGTCTAGTTTTAAAATGCCAGTAATGTGCACGAAAGATATCAGCCGTTTATACATGATACCACCCCAAACCAAAGCAGGCGACATTTCTCGAGAAGGCATCCAACCCGTCCATAAACTTCACTCTTCTATAATCAAAATCAGGTTTCATCTGAAAACAGTATCATGTGCAATTTGTCGGTCCGGTAGCCATGACGTTGACACCAGGTCAGGTATGTAGCCCTGTGCTGCCGTGCACGCAGCCGTCTTTCATGAAACCTGTTGCGTTTAGTTTGCCTTCTTACTGATGAACCTACTGATGATAACAGATGGCTGCAAACATCTTGAGTTGTTGCAGACTGGTTTCGACCAACCATTTGAAATATTGTCCCGTCTGTTGTGAATTTATGTAATGCATTGCCTTCCCACCATGCTCTCAGATGATCGTGCGTCCATTTTGTCACACATTTATGAATTATAGTAATATATTGTCCCACGTGAATGGTAATTGCGCGCATTGACAAACCGAGGTCCTGCCGCTCTAGGATACGACTTTATTTGCCAGGCGATTATTGTTAGTAATCAGATGTCTGAACACCAACTGACGTCTCTGAGGAATATCCTACAATTCCTTTAATTTTTCCGATGCTGCGGTCCATCGTTAATAGCATATACATAGCAAATTGCTGGCTTTTATGGTTAGAAACTGGATGCCATAAAAATTAGAAATTTGCGCACGTAAATTATAGCATGGTGTGAGCAGTGTGTAGATTATTTTCTCATGAAAAAGACAATATTAAACCAAAATTGTTTTTTTGATTTCTCATACATATTAATCACAATACAGGACGTCAAAAACATTTACTGAACTGAACTCAGCGGCGCAACAGCCAATGAGGGCCAAGGCTTACTGTGCATTCCTCAGTTTACGTGACCTAAGGCTCTAGAGTGCACGTATAGATGTTTCGGTCAAGTAGTCATTCTGACGCGAAACCCCCAGTGTTGAGTTCTCAAGCAAGCTTGGTACTCATTTATCGACCCACTGAAGGGATGAAAGGCAGAGTCTTGCCGAGCTCGGGATTTGAACCCCGGACCTGTGGCGTGGAAGAGAAATACACTATCATTCCGCAACTGGGCTTATCACATACATTTACAAACACTAAGAAAACATTCAAATTTTAAAGCTATGTATTCCGAAGCTATATTTTAAACCTCACACACAACATCTCGCTTTTTTTTCATCTTCTTCTCAGTGTTGCCATTCGGCACTAACTGAATTCAGCGTTTCTGTTGCACCCTCTCACCAAAATGGGCTAGTTCTTCAGTCCTATAGTGAGATAGTCCTCCAGGCCTTTACAAAATTTAATCTTTTGCATATATTTTCACCTCCACATTTGCATTTAACTGCGCATTTTTCTACATGGTGTTGTGATTTCTTTAAGAGTAATAAATCGGTTCATGTTTTCATTCAAAAATCATTAAAATAGTTTTTTTAAAAAAATATGTTTGTATTTATATCAATTTGAGCCCTCTGATTTCATTTTATGAAATTTCTGAACGATGCTTTTAAAAATATTTTCATTACATTTTTCACGGCACTTTCATAGTTTTTTTTATAAAGCATTTTGCTTTGATGCTTATACTTCTCAAACATAGTTTATGTAAACCATTTTGTAAATTTCGAACAAAATATCTCTTGTTTCAGTGTTTTGTTTTAATCAATACAAAAAAGAGGAAAAGATTTTAATAGTTATTAAAAATATTCCTTTACACAAAGGCAGACAACAATAAAGTTTTATGAAGTACAGATTTTTTTTTGGGGGGGGGGGAGTCCGAAGCCAAAGGAGTTCATTTTTCAGTAGGTTTTTCAATTTTAAATATTCTCTTTTCTACGGATGTAAAAATTATATATGTTAATCCAATAAAATGTAGAGTAGAATTAGTAGAGTACAGGGAATCCTGAAAAAACTGCTCAAGCTCTGTACAGCCATATTCTTCGTAGGGATTGCATAAAAAATGCCTATAGAACTGTACCTATACGATCTATTTTTATGAGAAAAGTAAGATAAATGATAATGAATGAATGTGTGTATGTGTGTGATGATGCATGATGTGAGAGAGGGAGATTCATGAGGGAGCTCTGGCGCATCTTTGTGCTCTTGTGCATGATTGGGTGGATATAGCATACCCCAACCAATGGATGGGACGTGGGGCCACCACGATTGCCAGATCTTACACTATTGGATTTTTCTTCTTATATGCCTATCTCAAGGATTTGGTGCATCGAGACAAGTAACTACAGAACGGATTCAGTTACATGTCTGCATTCTGCTTGTAATTCGGTGGAGACGGCGTTGCTGTGACGTGTGCCTTCATTCATTTCCCTGATTTCTCAAGCCTGCCTCTATATGCACAGAGGACACTTTGAATCTCTGCCTTTTTAAATATTTGGAAATACTGTTCTTGATAAGTCCAATGCGGTGTTTTTTCCTTGAAATCGGCTGTGTTGTCATATTTTGTTTTTCGTATTTTTCTCCTAAGCCTTGGATCAAACAGATACAGTTCTTTGAGAATTTTTTATATACTCCCAACGGGAAATCTAGCTTTGTAGGGTGTGAGCTCTATTTTTTAGAACACCCTGTAAACTTAAATTGTTCCTATGAAATGACGTTATTTGCTTCGTTGTCTAAATTTTTTCGATATATTAGTCCATTAAATATTGAAAATCAAATTTGTATAGCCATTCCCATCCATTAATTTGGTAATTCAGTATATTTGATTGGAAATTATTAAGGAAATATATATAAAATAAAACGCTTAAGATCTTAACTTTAGTTGATTACTCTCCTCAGTAAAAATTGAAGTATCTCAATGCGATTACATATTAATTAGATTAATTTTGTAAATTTCCTTTTGAACGTTCTTTGTACATTTCTTCGCTAAGCTCAATAGACGGACGTGTGTGGAATCTTAAAATGATAACCTAAATATTCAATATCAAACAAAAATATATTTCTTGTAAAAGCATTCATTACTATACCATACAAAATTTCAGAGTTCTATTTTAAACTCTATTATACATAAATCTCTTAATTAACTCCAATTACTTAAGTTATTCCTGAATTAATAACTATAATATGTATTAAAGATTACTACTAAGTTGGAAATAAGTACATAATACAATATGTTAAAATCACGCCAGTACTGCAACGGGACACATTAATCAAAATACTATACTTAACCTGAGAGTGGGAGTGAATATTAACGTCTCACTAGTCAACTACACTGCTCAAAACAATTAAAGGATATTGTAAGTTTTATATAAAATAAAGATATAAGCGAAATTTTTTTTACCGAAAATGGAAGAAGAGAATCATAAATACAAATTTTTCTGATTTTCAAACTGTGGAGTATGCTAATTGTGAGTTCGACGTCAAAAACGTCGCTTCAGCGGCAGCGGATGAAATTTGACTTGCAACTGAAATGAAGACATGGATGATCGGCATTCAGTGACTGCTTTGTTTCGATAAGTACATGTCTCAGCGAAGTCATTTAACCGATTCAGAAGCTTGGAGTGTTGTTGGTAGGTTAGAAGGGGCCCAAACTCAAGCCGAAGTGGCGCAAGCCATTGGAGTGTCACAAAGTGTGATTTCCAAGATCTGGAACCGTATTTGGAGAATGGAAGTGCAGGCCGAAGACCAGGACGAGGTCGTAGACGGGCAACAACACCGAATGAAGATCGTTATTTAGTGTTAACGGCTCGGAGACACCGAAATATGAACACTACTCTTCTCCAACACCACCTTCGCTCTGCTACTGAAACCACGGTTTCAACTCAGACTGTCCGAAACCGGCTCCATGGTGTAGGTCTGTATGCTCGTTGACCGATGGTATGTGTTAGACTAACATCAAGGCATCGTCGCGACCGCAGGGAGTGGGCAACAGAGCATGTGAACTGGAGGAGAAATGAATGAAGCAATGTTCTTTTTTCTGACGAGTCCCGTTTTTTTGTTCATTCGGACAATAGGCGTATTTTCCTCTGGAGGGACCGTTGCAGTAGGAATAAAATCCTGCGTTCGTGCACGAAAGTGTCAGATTTGAAGGTGGGGGAGTGTTGGTGTATGGTGGCATCTCCATTGACGGGCGCTCAGACCTCTACATCATTCGAGATGGACCTCTGACTGCTCACCGATATAGGGATGAGATCCTCAGACCTATTGTAGTCCCTTACGCTGCAGCAATTGGAGATGACATTTTAATGGACGATAACTGCAGACCACATCGTGCTAACCTGGTGGAGGATTTCCTTTTCGAGGAAGGAATCGTATGAATGGAATGGTCAGTGTGTTATCCAGACATGAATCCAATAGAGCACGTTTCAGACGCTCTAGGAGGACGAGTTGCTGGCCACCAACCACCACCACAAACTCTCCAAGAACTGAAAAGAGCACTTCTGGAAGAGGGGGACAGAATACACCTACTCGTGATTAATAGCCTCATTGACTCCATGCCTCAAAGGTGCTCAACGTTGCTGGCCGTCACTGGAAACCATACCCCCTACTGAAAATGATTTCCTTTGAAGAAAATACCTTTTCTTATTCTTTTTTCTCATATGCACAAATTGTGTTTTTTTCCTTTCGTACACAAATGCGCAATAAAATGCATTTTTTCTGCCAAACATGTGTAATTTATTCTCATATAACCTACTACGCCTGTCGACCATGTATCCATCAGCTAAAAAGTTTCCCAATCACAAGATCCCTCTAAAACCACAATATCCTTTAAGGGAAGTCGGTAGGGCCTATACCGACAATGTTAAATTGAGCCATTTTAGGTTCAAGTTTCTCAGAAACTGTTAAATATATAAACTTCAAATTTTGTCTGTATATTAATTAGGCTTTTTATTTTAATACTGGTAAATATATTTAAAATATATTGTTTACTTTTTTCAAAAAATTCATCGTAAAAGTATCACCTTGAAATTTTTGAAAACTGTCAAATTTTTACGATAACTGCTTTTCAGCAAAATATTTCAGGAAAATCTCAAAAAAATAAGCTTAGTATATAGAGTTACATATTATTTATGTGCAGTAAAAATTGCATGAGCACTCATTCTGTAGATTCTGAGAAAACTGTACCCGCAGTTTGAAAACAACCATTTTGAGATAATTGCATTTTTAGTGTAAAAAAGCACTTGATCACAAAAATAATGAATTACAACAAGTATTTGCCCTATTTTATTAAATATTAGCTTATTCTCTATTACTTTTAAGGCTTTTTAGTTTTTTCTTATACTTAGATTTCTCAGAAAATACATTTATAGCATTTTTCACTTTTAAGCTATCGAGGTATTTTTTGCGTTTAATTATTTTACTCAAATTCTGTATCAATTTTTGAGGAATTTTCAGTTCTGATACATTACTTTCATCAAATTTTGACTATAAAGCATCATAAATACCATGTGAAAATGTGTCAATACATGAAAATATGGCTTTGGTAATACATGATTATACACTATTTCGAAAAGTTTCATTAGTGTTTTATATATTCACCTGTTAACACAATGTTTTACAGCAGCAGAATTAAAAATTTTCTTTAAATATTTGGTAAATGGTATTCAAAACAACAAAAACATAAAAACAGATTTCTTGAACATGAAATTTATGTATTTTTATATATGTAACAAGCTATGTGCAACGAAAAAAGGCAATGCATTTTTAGATATTTATAAACCTTTTACTAAAAACTATTGAACACCAAAGCTTAAAAATTTGTATAAATACACAATACATATGAAATATATAGTAAAAATTTCCAGTTCATGCATACAGTGGAAGTATAGAAAAAGGAATACACAATTTATTAAAAACTGTCATTTTCTGTGTCACGACATATGTTCTTTAGTGAAAAATGTCTGAGAAATATTTTTTACATAAAGAATAAAAACATACAATACATATGAAATATATAGTAAAAATTTCCAGTTCATGCATATGGTAGATTTATAGAAAAAAAAGAATACACAATTTAATAAAAATCGTCATTTTCTGTGTTACGACATGTGTTCATTAGTGAAAAATGTCAAAGAAATATTTAAAAATTTTTGCATAAAGAATAAAAACACACAATACATATGAAAAATATAGTAAAAATTTCCAGTTCATGCATACGGTAGATTTATAGAAAAAAAAGAATACACAATTTAATAAAAATAGTCATTTTCTGTGTTACGACATGTGTTCATTAGTGAAAAATGTCAAAGAAATATTTAAAAAATTTTGCATAAAGAATAAGAACACACAACAATATATATGAAATATATAGTAAAAGTCTCCAATTCATGCATACAGTAGATTTAAAGAAAAAAGAACAGATTACTTGAAAAATATATTAATTAGAAAACACAGTAGCTTTTGTATAAATTTTTACCTCATCAAAAAGATCCTGCACTGTAGCCGGTTTTTACCTTATTTTTCTTAATATTATGTTCTTCTTTCTTTCTTTTTCTTCTTTTATCTTTTCTAATTTTCTTCGAGCGTCCAGAAAAAGCATAAATTGCTTTCATTAGTCTTTCCCTATCGAGAAGTTTCATGGCACTTACTGAAAATTCCCTGGTTCTACGCCCATTTTTTGAAGCATTTTTAATTTCGATACATTACCATCATTAAAGGAACAAACAGCATCATAAACACCAAGTGAAAGTGTTTCAATCTGTACAAATGTTGCTTTGGGAACACGTGACCAAACGACATTATGAAAACTTTCATTCGGGTTTGTGTTTTTCCATGCAAACATTTTTTCAACAGATCAGGATGGGAAAGATCTCTAAATATAGGACGCATTGCTTCAACAACAGCGACCGGAAGACTGTTTTTATGTTTGTAAGACTTACCTGATGCTTCAGCCTTTTTTAAATCCACACCATGAATCTTCCCCGATGAGACAAAAACCATGTTGAGGATATTCATCAGTTGATAACTTATGCAGAAAAATGGCCCAGATAGCTTGCCGCACATTTTGAACACTGCTGTGATTTCTCCGAATAGCTGATCCATAGTATGACTGCAAGTTATCAATTTCATGTTCAGTCAAACGATTTTTCCCACTTAAACACTTACCATCTGACAAGATTTGCCCTTTCAATTGAGCTTTTAATCGGCGTAATCTTGTTCCCATGCGCTTCATTACATGGCCAATACACTCCAATTTTTCAATTGGATATTCATTTCCATAAATGTTTTTCTTTTTTACCGCATCAAATGCTTTGCAATCCCCATCTCCTAAGTACGTAATATATCGGGCATTATGTAAAGATAATGACCGTTGAAAAATTTTAGACGCACCTTGGATTTCCATCGCTCCACTAGATCCAACGTAGTTCTTTTTACAATCCTTTCATGAAAAGGCAAGTTTTTACAAGCGCAATATTTCGAAAGAATATCAACATCTATCACCTTACCTGTATCAATGCTGGTCACAGTAACTACACCATTCAAGGATGTGTAACCACGCTTCTGCCATGTTCCATCTACAGCTACTGCTATATTTTTGTTACCTTCATTTTCACAAATAGCTTCCTTCGCAGCATTTTGAATTGAATCCTCATAAACAAGTTTAGCAGCATTTAAAATTCGCTTACCGTAAGGAGAAAACCTTGTAGGTGGTTGTGGAAGATTCATTACGCCGCAAAACATTCTCCCTGCTTCTGCACCTTTTCCAATTGAACGCATAGCATACACAAACCTGGTATTTATTGTAGCAATTTGTGTTCCTTCATGAAAATTTGAAGAGAATTCTACACGATATGGACAAGCAAAACATTTCAGGACAAACGTAATAGCCAGTCCAGACTTACCTTTTAAAACTTGCATGTCTAAACCACTGTTGCACATTTTACAGTGAACTTCATTCTTGAAAACAAAAGCAAGAATATTCAAATTCATGATTGCATTTAAAATACCTACGCTATCACCAAAAGAAGAAAAACTCTCATTTAAATCGGGAATTTTCTTTTCTTTTGCACATGACTGCTTTGAATCATGTGCATGTTCAGCTTGAGCATTTAATTTACAATCAGTGGTACTTACTTTGCTATTAATAGTATTCTTACGTGGATAATACTTACCTTTGCGTTTCTTGAAAACTTTTTTTGCAATCTTGGCATTTCAAAATTTCAGAAATTTTAAGTATCGATAAACGACAAGTGCTCAAACACAACGTGTTCGAAAGCGCCAAAAATAGGTAAACAACCTTAACAGTTACACTTGCAGTTATTCTACAGTTAATTTCGTGGGAATAAATAAAACAGATAATGGCTTTGCAAGAGCATCTCAGTTTTAAAAGGCCAATGTTTACATTTCTATCTGTCAAAGTAGGCGTGGCAAATCAGTTGATTATTTTTTAAAAAACATTTTAAAATACTTCTAATTCAAAAATTGACTAGTATGTTATATCATTGGAAAGGGCTTAATTTGGAGATTTGAGAAATATCAAAATCTCAAAATCGATTTCTGGAAGGTGTTTACCATACCGACTGTCCTTAATTATTTTGAGCAGTGTATATACATGGGAGCTTGGGGCCGCGGTAGCCGAGTGGTATAGGTATCGGATCGTGGCTTGCTTTGTCACAAGTTCGATCCCAGTACCACTAAGGACCCGCCGTGTAGGGCAGCGATGCACGTTAAATCTGTCGAGAGCTGAAACGTCCTCCCGTTGGTGTGGTGTGGTAGTTAGGAGAGGGGGATGCCAGCTCAGGTGTCGTCCACGTCACTTGACCATGGTTCAAAATTACGTGGTTCGTCGCCAAAAGCCCTCATGTAGCTGAACAGTGCGACGTTAATATTCAATCAATCAATCAATACATGGGAGCTTGTGGTGATGGATCTCGTAGTTTTGAACCAAGTGACGAGGATGACACCTAAGCGGGCACCCATTCTCCTAGCTTCCCCACCAAAGGGAGGATGTTTGAGTCTCGAAATATTTAATGTGCATTGGCCACCTCTGAACGATGGGTCTTCAGCCGTGCTAGGCTTGAATTCATGACACGCCAGCCACGAGTCTGTTACTTTGACTACTGGGTTTCCGCGGCTACATATCTTAACCTGGGAGATTCCGTAATTCAAACAGTGATTTTATATACTATGATCAACAATTACATCTTACCCAACGGTTCTAACTCAAGGAATTTACATCTAAGTAAAGGCTTCAAGAAGGCTATGGATGAGGGAGTGTTATATTTAAGTCACACTATAAAGCAACACGAGGGCTGTGTGTTGGTGACAAGCCGTAGTTTTTAACATCAATCAAGTGACGAGGACGACATCTAAGCTGGCACACCCTCTCTCATAACTAGCACACCACATCAACTAGAGGACACTAAAGCTCAACAAATTTCATTTCCTGTTCTACATGATGGCTCTTCAGTGGCATCAGGACTCGAACCCGTGACTCGCAAGCCATAAGTTTGGAATCATAACCACAAGGCTACCGTGACCAAAAAGAAAGCTCTGGGAAGCACTTCCGAAAAAATACATCTACCTTTACAAAACTACTTCGATTTACACACACACACACACATATATATGTATATATATACATATATATATATACATATATATATATACATATATATTTATATGTATATATATACATATATATATATATATACATATATATTTATACATATGTATATATATATATACATATATACATATATATTTATACATATATATATATATATATATATATATATACATATATACATATATATTTATACATATATATATATATATATACATATATACACTACTCAAAACAATTAGGGGAGCAAGCAAAAAAGTGAAGAAAACCGTGTGAGACAGTCACGTATTGGCATACAATGCATAGTACACGCGTATTAATGCGCAATACAGAAAAAAGGCGTAAAAAATTTTGGAATTAAGCTTTAATTCTTTGAAAAATATGGAAAAAAACATGAAAAGATGATTTAGGGCAACAATTTGGTTACATGTAAACGATAAAAAAAGGTACTGTTTAGACATGATGCATGAGTTTTAATAGGGCGTGTGGTCTCCTCGAACAGCTAAGACTGCTGCACACCTGTTTGTCATGGATGCGATGAGGTTATCGATCAGACTTTGGGGAATACTGTTTCACTCCTCAAGAAGTGCAATCTCCAAGTCTCGGACAGTAGCAGGCGGCTTTGGTCGCGCAGAAATGCGTCGTCCGAGCATGTCCCAAACATGCTCGATTGGATTCAGGTCAGGAGAGCACGCTGGCAATCCAATACGCTGTATTGTTTCAGCTTCAAGCATGTTCTCCACTAGACGAGCTCTATGCGGTCGGGCATTATCATCCTGGAAAACAAAGGAATCTCCAATGGCTCCAGCGTAAGGGATGACATGAGGTCGAAGTATCTCGTCTGCATACCTTCGGCCCGTCAAAGTGCCATTCCGAATGATATGCAGGTCCGTACGTCCGCCTATGCTGATTCCACCTCATACCATCCAACCAGCTCTTCTGTATTGTGATCTTTCACGAACGAATGCGGGGTTATTTCGAGTGCCCCTGTCCCTCCATACAAGAACACGTCGGGTGTCACTCTCTAGACTGAATTGGGACTCGTCTGTAAACAGCACTTGGCTCCAATCATGTTGCTCCCAATCTCGATGTTCAGCAGCCCATCTTCTTCGGGCCGCACGGTGGTGTGGGGTCAACGGAATGCAGACCATTGGCCTACGTGCATAAAGCCCTCCCTCATGAAGCCGATTACGTGCTGTTTGGCTCGACACCCTTCGTCCTGTTGCCAAGAGCAACTGTCTTTGCAGCTGCGTATCATTCTCTGTTCTGTTTCGACGGGCTGTTAACTGTATATACCGGTCATAACTTGATGTAGTGGCACGTGGCCGACCTGCCCCTGGTCGACGTCTAACATTTCCTGTTTCTTTGAATCGATTCCACATCCTTGCAACAACACTTCTGGCGACTCCAACAGTGTCCGTGACACTACGTTGTGTTTGCCCGGATTCCAGTCTGCCTATAACACGCCATGCCATGGATTCCGGTAAATCACGTTTTGTTCAGACATTCTCAAGTAACCTTGCCTCAAAAAAAAAAAAAAAATATTGCGCAATCGAATTTCACAGTTACGGCAATAAAACAGACGTTTTTGCAACATCCCGATTTCTGCCCTTATTTCCTTTTTCTCGTTTTTGACGTCATGAACTTTGATTTGCATATAAAGTTTTCTTTTTCCGTTTCCTGGTAGTCTTTACATTACGGATGATTCATTTTATGTTACTTATTGGTATACATCTTTGCTTACTTTTGTTAAAATCATGTGCTCCCCTAATTGTTTTGAGCAGTGTATTTATATGTATATATATATATATATATATACATATATATTTATATGTATATATATATACATATATATTTATATGTATATATATACATATATATTTATATGTATATATATATATATATATACATATATATTTATATGTATATATATACATATATATATACATATATATACATATATATGTATATATATATATATATATTTCAATATATATATATATATATATATATATATTTCAATATATATATATATATATATATTTCAATCTATATAAATCAATCACAACTTAATAATCAATTAAAAAATTGAAACTACATATGAATCGTATAATACTAAATTCCATTTCAAAATGAATATAGAAGATAAAATTCCAATGTTTTCAAACAAAATTAAAAAATTATAAAATAAAAATTTATAAAATATCCAAGTGCAACCTCGGACTTAGGACCGATAAGTGGGGTTAAACTAGTTTGATGGCGCCTACCTTCCCCCTATTGCAACTGGGTAAGTTAATCGGAAAATATCCAATTCTCAAAAATTTAAAAATTAAATAGTTAAAATTAAACCATTAAACTTGAAAAATTAAACTATTCGCCATCGCATTCTGAAAGATATTGTAACATTAAAATATTAAAATTCTAAAACAACTTAGTGCATAATATAAGTGAACCATCGAACACCAAAGATGATGCATCCATCTTTAAAATAGATGTATAAGTAGAAACAAATCTAAAATCCGAATGTTCAAATTAAAAATTATCTAAAATCCGAAAGTTCAAATTAAAAACCCAGTATGTTCACAAATGAATAGCGTAAATCATTAAAAACTCACCAAAGAGCATCCTATCAATAATTCAGTCCACAAGTTTTGAGTGATTTCTCATATTTAATGCAACAATTACCACTCCTATATTTTGCTCATGACTCCCACTAATGCCATGTCAATCCAAATGATTCATAATCTCTCATTAAAGTTTAACTATTTGGTATTAGATGCAAATCAGATTGCATGCAAAAAACTTGCTTGATTGGTCATAAACGTTTGATTGGTCATAAATAATTTTAAAGTGTAATTGTGTAAATATTGTTCTAGGTGTGTATTTAAATGTATCTTGTGTGTGGAATGCATATACTCTTCACAGCTGGACCACTAACAAGCTGACTTTGTGGACCTAATGTTGTGTGGTGGATTTGTGCATTTATGAGTTTAAAAATATTTTAAGGAAATATTTTTATCTATATATTTTCTCAAGTTGATGGGATAATCCTTCTGTATGCAACAAAATATAAATTTCTGGATATTCTTGAATTTATCAATATTGTGTGAAGTTAAATTATTATTTCTCATCAAAAAATTTAAAATTATATTTCAAAATATTGATATACACTGGCCTCAAAAAGTTAAGGTACAACCGGGTTTTTGTGTCTAATTTGCAAATGAATGATTGTAGAAACAAAAAATTTGGAGGATATGTGCATTAAATAGTTTTTTATTGAATGCGTCATAGAAATTTTGTATAAGTGTATTGCAAAAACGATTTATAACAAAAAAAGCAATCTCTGCGGAAAAGTCCATTCTTGGAGAAAACAGCACATCACAGTGTTATGTGGTAAAATGGCAAAAAAACAATACAAAAATGGGTTCTAATAAGGAATGTGTCCACCCCTAACTTGAATGCATTGGCGGCATCGATTTCCCATGCTGTTTATTAAGTTGTCGGACACCGGAATAGGAAGCGAAGACCAGACACAGAGTAAGCCTTGTTTCAGCTCATGTAACGACCTTGGAGGAGGATTTAAAGCAGCAACCTCTCTGCTAAGATAGTCCCAAAGATGTTCTATCGGATTCAGGTCTGGAGATCGAGCTGGCCATTCCATTCGTTCCAAACCGTGATCCTCCAGATACTCCTCAACAATCCGAGCTCGGTGAGGTCGTGCATTATCATCCATCAGAATGAAGTCGTTACCAATAGCAACAGCATATGGGCGGACATATGGATCAAGGATCTCATCCCGATATCTAAGACCAGTTACGGTTCCTCCATGGAACACATGCAGGTCAGTGTGGCCACCGAGCGAGATCCCTGCCCAAACCAGGATTCCACCACCTCTATAACTGTGTCTTTCAACAGTGTTGGATTGATGGTATCTAGTGCGCTGTTCCCTCCAGATCAGTAGACGCCCTGAATCACTCTCCATTGTAAATCTGGACTCGTCTGTGAACAGCACAGAAGCCCATTGTTGCTGCGTCCAAGAAACATGTTCTCTTGCCCAGCATAAGCGGTTCCTTCGCTGTCGTCCGTTGAAGGGAACGCACATAACTGGTCTTTTTGCATACAGACCTGCATTGTGAAGACGATTTCGCACCGTAGTAGCGGAGATTCTTCTTCCTGATGCTTGAAAGTGGTCTGCAACGAGCTGCGGCACAGTAGTGGTTCTTCTCCTTCGTGAAGAAAGAGCTAGAAAACGGTCTTCTGCAGGTGTTGTAGCTTGTGGTCGGCCTGGAACAGGTCTTCTGGACACAGAATCTTCGGATTTGTATTGATCCCAAAAGTCGCTGAACAACACTACGAGACACATTGAGACGTCTAGCAGCATCAGCCTGCGACAATCCCATTTCCATCCATCCAACTGCCCGCCACCTTAACGAATTGGGTAAACGACGTCTCTGAAACATTTTCTAAACTCTATTGACTATTGTCACCGAAACTGCCAACAACTGTTGAAAATCAACACAACTTACACACAAAAGTACGAAAGCTTGATATTTGCATATTTTTCTCTCACTCATAAATATACGTTCTTTTCTATAAAATAAAAGCGGTAGCAATCGTTTTTGCATTAATGTTTTTAAAGTTCGTTATTATCATTCATGTAAACTATGCATTTTATTGTTACTGCTATTTTTTTTATGGTGAGCTTCGAAAAACATGTTGTACCTTAACTTTTTGAGGCCAGTGTATTTAGACAACTATTGAAGTTCGGTATCTTTATGACATTGAAGTTAAATGTGTGTGCTTCCTTTTATCACAGATATTGCTATATAATTTGTTGTCAATAACATTTAAATCTAAATGTAAAAATTCAACTTTGTTCGAGTTAAAATTTTTTCGGTATTAATTTTACGTATTCCAGATAAAAATTAATGCTAGGTTTAAATTCCCTGTCACGACCTATAACAATTAAATCATCTATGAATTTTAATAAGAGGCAAGATATATATAGACATGTATTACAACCTAATCCACAAGCCTAAAACATCTCTCAAATTTGTATACTGTCTCTTTGTTGTTATAAATCACAGCATATATATTGAAAAAAAATTCAACAAATAAAACGCAAAATTTACTTCTGCGCGAGCAATTGGTAAAATAGGAATTAAAGTCGGGTCACGCCTACCCAGCACTCTTTTGCATAAAAAAGAAATAAGTTTTTCTGTACGGATTCCAAACATTTACAAGAAACATCTTAATTATAATTCGACAAGAGGAGAATTTTGAAATTACCTTAAAATTGATATCAAGAAAAATACCTACATGTTGGGAACTAATATCTTTATGAAGTTCTAATTACAATATTAATTAAAATAATGCTTATTTACAATCAAGACAATTGAATCGGTTATTTAAATTTGTATTAGTATAACAAATTTACTTTGATTTATGAAATTGAATTTGTAAAGTAGCTTTCGAATTTCTAGAAATTTTGTTCATAATAATAGTACATAGTAAGGTTAAAAAAAATTAAATTTCTATTTTATTAATGAAAATAAAAGTACAAGAAAACTTTAGTGTATTTTTTTTTATCAATGCTTTCAACATTCATCGGAATGTGAATCTAAGGGTATTTCCAAAGTCAACAGAACGAAAACAATTCAAATCAAAAAAATGTATTACATCAACAAAAACACTATTATCAGTTTCAAATTCAACTTGGAAAAATGTAACACATTCTGGTGGGAAAAAACCCATCATTATCAAGCTTCTTAAATCCCTATTATCAGGAATAGCTTTTCATTGCCTGTTTCACATATGAATGAATTTATCTCAGTCGTAAAAGCTGTCCGTAAAACTAAATTTTTTATGCAACCTATGATACTTCCACAGATATATAAGGGATTATCTACAAATTTAAATAACATTTTATTTTTATGCCATATCTTTAAAAAAATTCCGGTAGAATTGCATGTAAATTGCTTCCTATGGGAACATTTTGGTAAAAATATTTTTGAGCAACACGTTCATTCTTAAAACTCAAAACTTCATTAGATGTTTTTGAATTCAAAGTGACTGCTGTTTAAACTTAATGTTGGGATTTTAAATTATATTACTGGGTCCAGAAAAAAATGCATTTGCATTACAACTCTTATTTCCTATATATTATTCTTATCGCTTCTTCAAACATTTATATTCTTTCTAAAACTCTCCGCACAAGCAACCGTAACCGAACGTGAGACTTCAAACTACATATTTAAATAAAAAAATCAATGCTTTTCTAGGAAGGGTTTTCTGGAAAGACTATAATAAATTTCGTGTAGAATCGCTGCGTTCCAACTAATAAAATTCTAACAAAAAAAATCACAGCACATCTTGATAATATGTTAATATTTCAAAGAGGTTTATATTAAAATGTAATTATATTAATTTTAATCTAAGATAATCTAGAAGTATATATGTCACAAAAAAAAGATTATTGCGTCATCAAAAGAAACAATCATTATTAATACCTTATACCAGGGGAGGCCAACCCAAATGACCCAGTGGACCACTTAGGAAGAACTTTATATTCCCGCGGGCCACATATAAAAATATATATCTTTATATTAGATTCGGATCCATTACAGACATTTGTTGGAGTGAAAATTTAAAACAGACTGATATATTATTTTTTGTTTTCATAGTTTTCCATGTATACAAACATAGATAATATAATAATACTAATGTAATGATCAAATAATGTTTAATTTATTTAATTAGTGAGATATATGTTTCTCAACTCTTTCACATAGTTTTTGCAAATCGATCTCAATGCATGTTTATTTGCGTATCGTAATTCTTGTTGCAGATTTTCGTGCGTTAAGTTTGAGCGCGATTTATGTTTGATAAATTTCAATTTAGAAAAAATAGATTCGCAGTAACAGAAGAAACGTGATAAAATAATAACAGTTATGGGATTTGTTATTTACAAAAAAAAAACCTCTTTAAACAAAAATATTGTACAAAATAGTCGAATTTCGTAAATTTGTAAAGAATCTCGTGGGCCGCAAAGTTATTCAAGGCGGGCCACATGCGACCCCCGGGCCGCGGGTCGGACGCCCCTGCCTTATACAATGGAAAACACAACGAAACCGACTGGTTATTTTTAATACCTTTAAATAAAAGTTACACCCTAAAATTTTGATGCTTTAGCTTTCGCTTGTAACTCACGAAAACAATGTTCTTTGAAACAGCAAATCTGAGTTAGATCTTCTAAAAGTAATCCCAATTTTACAAGATGAAGAAAGTATCTACAATTACAAAATCAAAATTCCCTGTCATGAAGAAATCAATCGTTATAAATACACAGCTAGACATTAAAATTACATCCCCAGGGAGGAAAACAAGTAACAAAACTTTACTTATAATACGCATACACCGTAGTTGAAATACATAGATGATGCAGGTTGGTGATCCCATGCTGCATCAAGTCTATGTCGCACTTCATTAATCATAGTGATTAAAGAGCGGCAGCTGCCCTCTATCTCAGAAACCCATGACTAGAGGTTTTCATTGGGAGAGAGGTCTGAAGAACGTGAAAGCCAGGGCAACAGACGAGCACCATGTGTGTCTAGATAAGTCACGACATCATGACACGATGGACAACATGCAGTATTGCGTATCTTGCTTGAATATGACGTCTCCTAGACCTCGAAGATAGGGCAAAATCACCAGCCTTAAGATCTGAGAAACGTATCGCTGGCTAATCTGATTTTCAACGACGCTAACAAGAGGAGGTTGCGTCGAGTACTCAATGACTGCCCATACCATCACACCAGGTGCAGGACTACATGACGATATAAAATACAATTATGTCTCATGCATTCTCCTCGGTATCTCAGGACACGAATACGACCATCCTGCTGCTGCACTCTGAACCGGTAATCGTCTGGAAAAACAAGCGGTAGCTCTTTTTTTTCGGAGTTTTAATTTATATTAATCAATATCTCCACGTATTTCCATAATACATCCGGAATAATGGTTACCGTGAGGGTAGCTCATACTATTCTAGAAGTCGTCACACTGTTTATGCAGATTCTTGTCACAATGTATGTACGTGATGTGACTGTACGATCTTGCAAGGCTGTCTTGAAAACATTTATGTCCATTCGATTTTTAATTGAGGGAAGACATTGAAAAGCTGCATCGAATTCACTATGACTCTATTGAACCTATTTATTTCATATCCACATGGCAGTCGTTAGATTCTGACTAATGGAAATAGCATATATATATATATATATATATATATATATATATATACCCATGAATGATAAACCGCATTCTCAATAATCCTCAATCCTGCCGATATCCGGTTCTGAGACGTGGTGGTAGCCGTTTTTCCTTCTTATACAACGCACAACCCGACTTCATCACAAACAATCAACATTGAAATGTGATTCTCGAATAAGAAATTCAATACCTAACTTTCCTTTTATACAGAAATTAAGAGGTTTCATTTCTCCATCGTTTGATTGCGCTTAAATGCTTCTAATTTTCATATCCCAGCGTCTTCTTTCTTTCATAAGAATACATTTATGTAGCCCAAATAGAACAATTGAACATTAATCGAATTTATCCAAATCAAATGGAAGCGGACTGCGTCCGTTGTTTTACTGTATCATGGCAGTTCAATTTGTAATATATGGGACAAGGAGCTATAAGGCTAAGATTATCGACTACGTCAATTAGAGGTGCTACATAAAGCCCCTCTAAATGGCCAGTGTGTGTGTGTGTGTGTGTGTGTGTGTGTGTGTGTGTGTGTGTGTGTGTGTGTGTGTGTGTGTGTGTGTGTGTGTGTGTGTGTGTGTGTGTGTGTGTGTGTGTGTGTGTGTGTGTGTGTGTGTGTGTGTGTGTGTGTGTGTGTGTGTGTGTGTGTGTGTGTGTGTGTGTGTGTGTGTGTGTGTGTGTGTGTGTGTGTGTGTGTGTAGAGGGTCTTATGCACGTTGAATATCACAAGGCTCAACGTCCTCATGTTGTCACGGCGAGTAAAATTGAGTAATGTGTTGTCATCTTAGGTACCTTCCTCGTTATATTACCGAGATCAAAATTATGAGGTCCGAAACCAATGGCTCTTGTGTTGCTTTATAGTGTGACACATTCACAAAAAACCAAAGGAAATGTATAAGTAATTTTAGTATACTCAGTTTGAAAGACAAAAAAAGTAAGTAAAAAAGTTACATACCTAACTAAGCTTTCGAACGTACTTAAGTCACGCTCAAATCAAAGAACAATAAATCAGTTATTGCCAGATTCAGTGATCTGAATGCAAAGTTTGAAAAATATAAAGGTCAATTAATACCAATATTATTATTATTTTTTTCTCCATTGGACTACATTTGAACAACTAATCAAAGACCCGTCTAATACCCAAGTTTTAAAACCATTTATTTCATTTGTGGTATGATCTAGTGGCGGCTTCCACTACCAAATTTTTGAAGCTTGAATTTATTCAATTCAAGCTCTCGTTGGATTGTAAATATTGCCCTAATTTAATTTCGCCGAGAGAACCAGAGCCACACACACACACACAAATTGGTACTCGAAGGATATTTTATATGCCAGATAATCAAATGACATGATTGCCGGCGAATTTCGCATCCAGATAAACTACAGCCGAGATTGAACCCTCAACCTTCGGCTTACGAGGCAGGTATGCTATTTCTGAACCGACATTTTAACAAATATATACAGTCAAACTTCCATATTACAAACCTCTATAGTGCAAATTTTTCTATGTAGTGAACTTTTCCTGGAACCAAGAACATTGCACGATTTTCTACGTAAAATAACCTCCCAATAGTGAATTGCATTTCCTATGTAACGAACTTTTTCTCTTGTGATTCAATTTTTTTATCCCTATTTTTGAAGTATTTATGGACATTTCAAGTTGTTCTCTCTTTTAACACATTTTATGGTAGTAATATACCTTTAACTGTTTTTGTTAGGTGCCTAACTCACCGAGAGCAATAGAATTCTAGGCATTTCATCCATGAAGTGCAACCTTAACTCTCATTTTTCCAGTGCACTGGAAACATTTTCAATATCCCCTTTCTTCCTCAGAAGAGTCTCGTGTCATTGAACTAGTCTCCGTTCATTTGTAGTGTTGATCAGCTATACTAGTAACTTCGTTTATAGCAGCTCAAAAATGTTAAAACGTAAGTGCTTGAGCATCATAGAAAAAAAATTTAGGTCTTCAGGAAGTAGATAAAGCTGTCAAGAAACTTTTCTTGTAATTTTTCCTTCTTTTTTATTATAGGTAAGTTATACAATATATATATATATATATATATATATATATATATATACAAAAATATTAATTTACAAAAATATGTGAATAATTACTTTTTTTTTAAATTTAGTGTTTTTGAATGTATTAAAATTTGTTTTATTTGGTCTATACAGAAAATTGAAAGATGAACCTCTATATAACAAATATTCCATGTAATGAACTCTTTTTCGGGATTTAGCGACTTCGTTAAATAGAGGTCTGACTGTATATATATATATATATATATATATATATATATATATATATATATATATATATATATATATATATATATATATATATATATATATATCAAATTATAATTATGCTATTTAATCTTATGATGTAAAAACCAAAATTATAAGAATAATAATCCGTAGGAATGTGTTTGTAAAGGATATTTTTGTAGAGTTTTCTTGCAGCATGCTAGAAAAAAAATCTTTAACTCTGTTTTTCTATTTTATTTGTAATGGGGTACAGGTGTTTAACCATTGTTGACCTAGAACATTTCCCGGGAGCTGATATCCCTTTTTTTAGTGCACCACCATATAGCTGTGAGAACCCCCCCTGGGTTCCACCCTGGACACTAAGATTAATTTGAGGCAAATAAACGCCAAACGGCAATTGAGGCAGATGCCAATTGTATAATAATAACTTATATTTATTCACTTGATTAAAATATCAAACTCTAATAACAAATAGTAGGCTATGTCTACGTCAAAAAGGGATTTACCCCTTTAATATTAAATTAAGTTATGAAATAGGAAATTAATCAATAAATACGTGCAATATCAATAAGGTTTATCGGAATAGGAGGTCTGAGAAATACACGCAACTTGAATTATTAGCTTTCATTAACTTAAACTAATTTTATTAAACTAAAGCTTGTGGTAAGCGGTATTAAACTAGAATATATCACCTGGTAGTACTTTGATCTCTTCAGGTGTATTAACTTCCTAAAGTTCCTGCGCTGAGTACTAACAGCAATGATCCCCTATCCTAATCCAATTGAATCCTATAAACTTTGTCACTACTGCTGCTGGCTCAAATGCCTTCTTCTCCGCTAACTTACAACGCTCTACTTAAATACCCTATCTACTTTACGTATCCCATTTTCTCCTTTTAGAGTTGATTGGAATTATACGCGAATTTACACTCCCCCAAAGACGCCTAAGAATATTAGTGGAAAGATTCCGTAAAGATTTGTCACATAGCTAGTATACTAATCGTCCGAAGTAATTTTGACGTCTTGTTTCCTCCCCAAAAGGAGGCCACTGAGCGCTAATGATACGAAAACATTATAGGAATTTAATTTTGCGAGAGCACCCAAACCAAACAGGCACTCAGGGGATTTTTTACATGCCGCATAATCCTACGACATGGACGCTGTTGATTTTGTGCATCTTGAAATACCACCGACTTAGGCCGGGATCAAACTTGAAAACTTGAGCGCACAAGGTCATTGCAAAACAAGTACGCCCCCTAGCCAGCTTTCTCTTTCTATATATAGAAAGGTGATATTTATGAGATAGATATAGACCTGCGCTTCTCAAACTGTGGGGCGCACCCCCCAAGACGGACGTGATAACTCTAGGAGAGGGGAGCGGGCATATTGAAAAATTGAAAACAAGATAATATCTTAAAACAAATTATTAATTTACAGGAAGTTAGCGAACGAAATACATTCTGGCATAGCAAAAATGAAATACAAATTTTTGCTGATATAAAACACTAATGAAATGCATTGCTCAGTACTGATACATGTATAATTAATTTAACGATACTAAGTAAAGAGCAAGTTTAATAATTACCAGTGACCCCATGGGCTTGTCATATACAAAATTATATACAGCAATTAACACTTATCAATTACAATTTATCCCTTAACTGCTGATTAAAACTTATGCGATTCTCTCCTCAATGCCACCGTTTCGTAACACATAGGCAAAGTGCATGTAGTGGAGAGAAAAGTAATAAATAATCAAATCATTTGTGTGAAATAAGTAAATCCTTTGCAAACACTGTCCTATTATTTCATTCCAAAGCCGTCGGAATATTTTTATGGATAGCAGTACAGAGAACAGATTGTACTTCGGAAAGACGTATATATACGTCCGGGACAATTAACGTTATGGCTGAGTGAGACGTTAAGGTATCCGACTACTTGCGACACCTTTTTTTTTTAAAAAAAGTACATATGGAGATCTTTTTGCGATTTTTATATTTATTTAGTATATTTTAAGGAAAAAAAATCCTAAAATTGGTAAAAGAAAAAAAAATATTATTATTAAAATGGGAAAAAACTAGTAAAAATGTACGCAAAATTACATAAACGAGGCCGCTCTGTACAAAGATTTTATGAACAAATTCTCAATTTTTCAATTTTTGATGTGTTACTTTGCTATTCCTGTTTGAAGTGACCTTCACGATAAGAGATATTTTAATTTTTACAAAAACTGGATTGATTGATTGAATATTAACGTCGCACTGTTCAGCTACACGAGGGCTTTTGGCGACGGACCACGTAATTTTGAACCATGGTCAAGTGACGTGGACGACACCTGAGCTGGCACCCCCCTCTCCTAACTACCACACCACACCAACGGGAGGACGTTTCAGCTCTCGACAGATTTAACGTGCATCGCTGCCCTACACGGCTGGTCTTTAGTGGTACTGGGCTCAAACCTGTGACAAAGCAAGCTACAGTCCGATACCTATACCACTCGGCTACCGCAGCCACTACAAAAACTGGAGCACTTTATCTAAGTCATTATACGAAATTGCTTAAAAAAACATTGACTATATTCACAATAAAGAACTGCAAATTTTGAAATAAAACAAGTATTGATAAATCTGAAGAACAAAACACTTCTACTGTTATGCAGAACATAAGCAAAAAATTTCAGCTAATTATTTTCAAAACTTTTTGAGCAACCGCGGTCCCCGTTTGAGTTTTTCGAAAAAAACACATTTCGAGTAAGACGCATTTTAAAGTTTGACATCTTGTGTAAAGTTATGGCATTTGCTTTTACTAAAACACTTATAGTTTTTGTTCTAGTGGAGGGAAAATAAAGTAATTGGTATTGTTATTAAGTTACTAAAATGGTCTATAAAATGAAGTCATAAAAAAATTTGCCAATTTTTGAAAAAAATCATGGTTTTAGGGTAGTCGGATACCTTAAAATACACCGATGACACTTAAGAGAGGTTAAAGTCATATTGCAGCTTTAGCGTCAATGTATAGTATTATTGATTTCAATACATTATATTTATGTGCAGGGGGGTGCACGATGAAAATTATGGTTGGATATTGGGCCGCAAGTATTCAAACTTTGAGAAACACTGATATAGACGGATAGATGGATAAGAGAGAGGGTAGAAATTCGTTGAATATTATTCAATTTCTTGTGATATTTAGATATTGAGTCGAAAATTAAGTTGATATGGTGGCGCTGTTAGCATTATCATAAATCTAAGAAAGAAATTTAGCTTTTGCCTAAAATAATATTTAATACCATTAAAAAAATGTTTAACTGTGAGAGAAACGGTTTACAACTCACAGAGAGAGGCAACATTTGTAAGGAGCCAGTGATCTTTTTAGAGAAAGAAAAAAGCTTTGGCAATTGTTAAATTCTACGACGTTGTTAATGTTCAATTAACATCTTCATATAAAATTGACATTAAATGCGAAATTGCAAAATTTTTAAATTAAAAATAAGAAACATATTTATTTGCAGCTTTGAAACTAATTTTAGATTAAAAAAATTTCAACCGTAATGAATTTTAATAAAATTTTGAGAGTAACACATTAACTATAGCCATTAATATACTGTTTTACATTTTACGGATTTTTTTATGTCTTTATATATGCTTCAATAATGATTGTATTAAAAAGTCTCACTTGATGGATATTAAAAGAGTTTTATTTTACATGTTTCACCATTTGCATATAAGTTACAAAAAATATCCTCTAGGATTTTATTATGTAAGGAAATATATATTTATTTATTATATAAAGAAATATATAATTTGCGTTAAAATGCTAATTTACTCTTTTATTTAGTTTCAAATCACTAAAATATTAGTTAAGAAACATTTTAAAACAAAAACACTATGAAAATTCGAGATTTGGTTCTTTTTTAAAATTTAAACATTAGAAATGCGATAAAAAGTAAGACTTGTTTTAATGATAATGCAACAAATTGTTAAATATACATAAAAGTTAAAACATTTTCACACACAATCATAATTAATATTAAATTATTATCGTTTATGAATTCAGTAGAAATTGAAATTGTAACCTGAATTAGCATTTTAATACTGATTAAGTGGTTCAAATTTATTGTAATTATTTTTTCGATTTTCACAATTACAATTTAACTATCAGACTGGATATTATCATTATTAATCATCATCATCATCATTAATAAAACAATACAAACATCATTTACATAAAAGATTACAAAATAATAAAAAAGATTTCAAAAATGTTTATACTTGAAATTTTCCTCCTTGTTATTTAATTTATATAATTGTGGATTAAAAAAACAAAATTTACTTTAAGTGTTTTTATTCGAGAATAATGAAAACCCCATTTGGTGTACAACCCCTTAAGGGCTCGTGGGGGAAAACGTGGTGGTATGAGTGCTGAAATAGGTGCTCTTATTGTAAATCGGAGAAGTTGGGATGCTACAAGTTGCCCCTCCCATATTTTTATGGAGGAGTATTCTGAAAGACAACATTTTCTTCCACAATTTCAAATCTCGCATCTTCCTATTGGTCGATCGTGGAGATGACGTCACAATTGGGCACGTTTTAATGTAGGCGTTTTAAAACTCTTTTCCGCACAGAAAGAGACATCCACGCACAATTCCACCCGTGCCACTGTTGTATATAAACATACATTCATTTTGATTCTCTCTCTTAAACTGGTTAAAGCGGTCGCCCGAGATTGATCTATCGCGCATCGCAAATTACTCAAAATGGTAAAAATGAGTAATAGTTACCTTTATTTATTTATTTGCTTCTCGAGTTCTTTTATTTTGCTTGGCATCAACGCTGAGAAAAGGACAATGGAATGCAACAAGTTTGCAGAGCACTTAGAATCTCTGGAAAATTAGGAGGATGCAACTGCAACTATGTGATGTTCACCAAGAGATCCAGTGAAATGTAAGTACTAGCATTTTTAAAAAAATTCAACTTCTTTTATATTTATTATTTTATACATTCTTAATTTATTTACTTACTAATCAAAGATTTTACATGTCTCGCAATATTAGAAAAATATTTTTAATCATTAAATTAAAAGTATCAATAAAAAATGTTAATATGGATGCAATAATTAATGTATAACTTTGTTGTATTTCATTGGGTTGTTTCTTTTATGTATGATTTTAACAATAAAAGTTTACAGTTATTTAAATTATTATATTGTACTGTGTTTAAAGAAGGAGTACCATCTTAAAATACCTGATCAACTTTTGTTTATATATCTTTACTTTTTGGAATTTTTAAACTGTTGAAAATATTATATGATCTAGTTTAATTGTTATTTTTCCTAATACATGCTTATTTGTATCAAAATAAATGTTATATTTCAATGCTTAGTTGTTTTAATTTTATCATACAAAAAATAATAAATGATAAGGATGCTGTTTTAAAGCTTTATATTCAATGTTTTCATCTGAAAATTGGCATTATTAATGTTTGCATTTTCTAAGAATGATTTAATATATGTGCATTAATAATTATTATAGATGTTTATTCTATTTTAATATGTTTTTGAAACTAGTTATAACCCACTTTTTTAAGTATTTTTCAATCTGTAATGATTACATATACTACAGCATCTATCTCTTAATTTCCAAAATTTCAATTTTCTATTTTATTTAATTATCTATTTATTCATAATTTTTTCTCTCAATTAGAGTATAAATTTAAATATATATATATATATATAAATCAATATATATAAGTAAAATATATATCAATTGCAATGAAGAAATGACCATTTCGTGTAGAGTTCAACTTTGCTAATGAAGAGCATTTTGTTCCCCAAACTAGAACTTACATCTTGAGCATCTTCCCAACATATTGCAAGCAATTATCTTAAAAACATTTATTACCTCCTTCAACCAAATTACATAGTTTTAAAAAAAATAAAAATAAAAACGTAAAATATCTTACATCTCTCGTAAATGGTGTAAAAAGCAAGCAAAATAATACAAAAAAAATTCAAGAGATTCAAGAGATTTTAAAAAAATTAGTATTTGTTCTTGGTCAAAACATATGCCTTTTATCGACGAATTTTTTTAAAAAAATACTTGTGATACTACCCAAATTTGCTTAGTGCATTTCTTATTTCATTTTAAACACATTTCATTTGGTAAGATTCTTGTAAGGAAAAATAAATTACACTTGTTAAGTGCTCTAATTGTAGGATTTTGTGAATTGGTTCCTTCATGAAAGCTTCTTATGGTAAGATCTATCTTCAAATAAATTTTGCTTCCAAAAATTATGGTAGAATAATTCATGATTTTTTTTAATAATTTCATGCTTTATTTTCTTTCTGCGCTTAATTTCACTTTCGTATTATGGTCATACTGCAAGGAATTTAAACTCCTTTTTAAATTAAATTTTTTAATTAAAATATGGTTAAGAGTGATCTTCAAATTTAAAACTCAAATATGAAGCCAAGTTATCTGATTCAAGCTTTCTGTAAGAAACGGGTGTGAGATTAAAGTGAATCTTAACTGATATCATGTGTTTCGAGTCTCCCTTGCTAGATAATAATACAGGCGCCTATCAAAGATTTAAAATTGAAAACAAACTAATAAAAGATAGGAGAAAAAGAATATAAAACTAATACTTTGTTAAAGGTTTGGTAATATATAGACCATATATATGCTTTTAAAACAACAGCAGTAATAAAATTAAATTAATAAATAAAAAATAGAAATTCAAAGTAGTGTTTTGAAACTTTTTTTTAACTTTTTTCATGCTGCCTCAGAATCAATTCTGTTGTCTTACATTCGGCATCACTTTCAAAAGCTTTAACTACAATATCAATTAAAAACTGCTTGTCAGTGCAGCTTGTGTCATCATCAAATCAGCTATTAACGTATCAAATTCTTCTCTCTCTCTCTCTCTCTCAGGGCGAGTAATCATAACATATATCTTCATGCAAATGCAATATTAGTAAAAAGATGCATGACTGCTATGATAAATACTATTTGTATACTTGAGGTATGTTAGAATTCACTGGTATCCAACAATTTTAGAACAAAATAATGAAAATTATAAGCTAAAACAACCGAATTGTATTTTTAGTTAAGTTCAATTTTTCTTTGAAAATGTATTGAAATATTTTCATCTTAATATGACATTAACTTCATTTGTAATACCCATTAGAAACATAATCTCATTTTTAATTCTGTATTTTATAGTCTGTGAATATTACTTTGAAATATTTCTAAGTATTTCAATATAGTTTCCATTATTTTATTTTTTATCATTTAAATGATATATTGTTATTTGTGATAATTCTGAAAATTATTATTTCTTATATAGATTTTTTTTAATTTCATTGCTAAAAAAACCAGTTTTAGAATATTTAAAAACAAATTAATTGCGGTACTTATAGACTTAAAACATCCTTTTTATCCAAGTTATTATTGCAAGCAAGCAGCACTTAATTAAATCAAAAGAATAATTTAATATTTATTAAAAGTAATTCTTTAAATATGTTCTTAAAATAAAGGTTTATTATAAGCTTTTAAGTTAGATCATTTACATGTTTTAACACAGGTTCCCTTTATCAGTATTTTGCGAGTCATTACGTATTAAAGAGGCAAAATTATTTTTTATTAATCAAATAAACTTAAATCAATTATATCAAATTAAAAATGAAATTAAAAAGAATGAAACTCTAAATATATTCATCTGAATTCAAATAAATAAGTGTTGCAATCCTTATAAAATTCTTTTTGATTCTTACTAAATTATTCAAAGCGAAGTACATAAAGATCTTGTAATTCTTTATGCTTCCATCGTCTCCATCATTCGATGCACTATAATTATTTTTAAACATAGTACATTTTGAATAAATATCTTTAAAAAAGAATTTTTTTAGGGAAATGCTGGGAGTTAAGTAGAAAATACAGCTTTTACAAAAAATTCTTGATATAATCAATAGATATGTCCTGATCATCATCCTGTTATTTTATATTTATTTCAATCATGACTCTAAAATACACACAAACACACATATATACATAATGTGGTTTATCTTTATAACATCTCTATTAATGTATTAATTTCTATCTTGAAAATAAATCATTTTGAAATTGATTAAACCTGATATCAGCGCCTTACGTTAAAAAACAAGCAGCTGAAAGAAAAATAATTTAAATGACATCGAAACATAATACTTGACATTTTACACCAATTATTAATGACCAAAACATCATCCATTGCTTTAAAAAAATGAGTCTTTGGGCCTTTTTTTCATTAGATACCTTAAACCCATGTAAAGAATTATTTCATTATGTATATAAAAAAAATTCGAAAAATAAGTGGATAAAGTAAGTTACATCACAAGCTTGAGTATTTAACTAGAAAAAGGGAAATTTTCTTTTTTCAAGTAGCTTATAACTATGCTTTTTCCAGTTTATTTATTTAATAGTTATTAATCCGGTTTGTATTTCTCAAATTATAAGCTCCTTTTCATATTTTGCATAAAAAATTATTTTATCAAAGTATGAGAATTTTTCAGACAGCTATTCAACTTGAATGTTATGATATTTTATTTTACAATAATAAACCATTAAAAATGTTTTACATTCATAAATTCTTAAAAGTGTAAGTAATATGTTTAAACTGTTAATAAGTTGTGTGTATCTTTCATAAAATGGTTTTATTTATCAGTCTTTCCAGCTAAAATATCTATGAAAGCATGGATTGCTGTATAAAACTTTTGAAAATGGATAAAAAATCATCATATTATTTCGTAATTTTTATACCAGGAAAAAACTTTAAAATTTCTTGCACTTTTCAAAATGGAAGATAAACACACAAAAAAATTTTAGGAAAGCATTTTGTCAATTTTTAACCTGTAAAATAGAGCCGAAACTCCGATTAAAGTATTCAACTATTAAGCTTTCAAGATTTTAACAATTTATTTAGAGAAAAATTAAAGCAAAATATTATTATAAGCACATTGTATAGGAAAATATAAATTAAGTTTACCCGTTTTATGTATCAAACATTCATTTTTAAAATAATCTGAGAATAATGTAAGTGAATTAAGTGTTTAAGCAATGCATATTCTCTTCATTTCTCACTTTTTAGATTTGTTTACAGAGAGAATACGCGTTATATGCTTCAATCAAATCTGTAGAAAATATTAATTTATTTCTAAGTATAATTAAATTTTCTTTGTTTATTTTTACTTTTTAAAAGTTCTAATATTAATCGCTGTATAGCTTCTCCTTTTTCGTCATTTACTGCATATCATATCTCTGATAAAATTGAATTCTAGAATTTAATAAAACAACTATCATTCCTCTAAATGAAATTATTTTCTTATGACACTCCAACAAAACGTAAATATATATTAATAAGTACTATCGTAAAATGCTGTAAAAATTATCTTTCTTGGATCTTAGATAAGTTCATTTCTTCTTAAGTTTTAAGAAAAGAAATTTCTAAATGTATTACAACAATATATTCCTCTTGTGTTAATTTTTCAAACACTTTTGACACTTTTATACGCATAAGAAGCGAAAAATCTTCGATATCGATACAATAATGATGTGAATAGTAAATTGGTGAATATAATATTAAAAAGGTGATTTTTCCTGAGAAAAATTAAACTAATGATTAAGATTACAAATTTAACTACGATCTTTTTAAACATCTGCAACCGTACTTTAATTTCTTTTCCAGTTTCTCTTTCGAATTTTGTGCATTCACTATATTTTCTTTAATGATCAAGAATAAAAAAATATCAAAGAGGTTTCGAAGAAATGGTTAGATTTTTGGATTCTTCATTTTTTGTCGTTTGGTTCATATTCATTATTGAATACGTCTTTTTTTCCCTTCAAACTTAATGGCAATAAAATGTTTTGAAAACCAAATATGCATGTAGTAAATGAGTATGCATTGCCGAATCTTTTGCTCTGAATGCAATGTTTTTATGATCATGGAAAAGTTTGAAAATCCTCATAATTACACTTTAACAGAATAAGATGGACAAAAAATATTCTCAACTCCTTCATCAATATTCAACTGTATGACGTTCATCTAATATTGTAATTCACAAACTTGTTTTGAAATTAGAAGTGATCAATATATTTCCATACATCCTTGAACTTTATACCGAATTTATTAAATGAAGAAATTTCAAGAGTTTATCGAATAAGGAAGTATCAATTGCTTTAATTATGTGTGATTAACATCCAGGATTTAACTTTAAAATTAATATAAAATACAGGTTAAAACAATTTAATTTAAAGCATCCATTAAAAATTTTTTAAATGCTGTAAAATAGAATTTGATATGCATTCAAATTAATATTTTAAAGCACAGTTCATATCGTTCATTTCAAATCACATCTCGGAACCATACCCTCGTTCTCGTTACTTCTTAATAAACTCTATAAGATGTATAATTGCTTCTATCTAATCTGATTTTCAGATAACTGTTGTTTTTTTTTTCGTTTTTGCTTCATCGCCAACTTTACCAGTATTGCATTGAAAAATATATAACCTCAATTAAGACGCAAGGTAAAATAACAACATATATATATATATATATATATATATATATATATATATATATATATATATATAAGAATAATGAATAGAAAAACAATAATGAATAGAAAAACAATTTTTTCATGTATACTGAAATATGAACAAATAAGGTGAATCAAAAATGTAAGTAGAAACAACTCAGTAATTGATTATTTGACGAAAAATAAAGTTTTATAGAAAATTCATCATTTTTAACAAAAAACATCACATCATTGTAGATTCACTCCATTTCTTATAATGATAACTTTATCTAGCTCATATAAACAAGGAGTCGCCTAAAGAAAGGCTTAGAAAAAATATACTATTAGAATTAGTAATGTATAATATAAATTCATGCTTATATATATGCTTCTAAAAAGAGCAATAATTGAATCTTATTTTCTTTTTACAAATTTTTACTTTGGGGTATTTTCTATACACACCATATAGAGCTTAAAACTTCAAATTCTATTTTTTTATAAGCTGGAAAAAAAAAGACATCTAAAGCATACAATAAAAGAGAAGTTTTTAGCAATAGATTTTATATCTGATAAAAACTCTGTCCAACAGTCCACAGAGACTATTTACTGCAACATAAATTCTAAAATAAACAAACAAGAAAAAACAATTGAGAAATTGTGTTTGATGTTTTCTGATGAGTAAAATCAATCCTTCTATGTAGAGAGTACTAACCAAAGTCATACTTTTTCTTCTAAACTGAAATGCTGCATCCAATATTTCCCACTTCCTATATTTTTAATTCTTTAACGCAATTCTTTTTTAATAATAAAATGATATTCAATTTAAATTTAAATAATTTGACTCCACAAATGTAAATTTCATAATTATAAAAATAATTTTTGAAAACCCGCTAATTCTACTTCGTAGCTTTGAAGAAAACATATTCAACAAGAGAAAAGGAATTTGTTTTAAATTTTTTACCATACTTTTGTATATTCTGAATGAAGAAGGGAGAATTATTAAAATAGCTATTATATACATTTTCAATGAGTTTTTTCTAGAATTGATTTTTTCAATGATTTTTCTACATTTATAATTAAGGAATTAAATGCAAAAATTTTTAATCTTAAACAAATTATCAATTTCTTTTATTATTTTGAAAACTTCCAGCGAATCCAGTGATGCACAATGAAAAACTTTTGCAGACTGTTTGAATGCCAATTATTTTTATAGGACAACACAGCTGTTATCAATGAATAGGAAACTAAATGAGGAAGATCACGATACGTAAATTCCGGTTTATATATTTTTCAAAAATTAACTATTTCATTCATTTAATATTAATTTTAAAAAAAACAATTGGACATTTGAAATCTAAAAGAGAATTAGTATGGTTAATAGATGTCTTATTGGAATACGAAAATATAGGAAAGTGAATTTAATCAAAGGAAAAACAAAGGTTCTATTGTATAAAAGTTTTTTAAGATCAGAATTAACTTGTGCATGTGAAACTGGGTCCATGTCTCTAACAGATGAGAACATGATAAGTATCTACGAAAGGAATATTTTAAGATTTATTTTGGAGGATTTCGGGGAAAATAAAACGTTTCGAAGAAGATCAAATTTCGAGCTCTCTCCCTCATATAAAGCGTCCGGAATCGCTAACTTTATCAAAATACGATGAATTAAATAGGCAGGTCACGTTGTCAGAATGAATGAAGACCGCAACACTAAAAAAGTCTTCAATGCCTAACCAATTGGCACACGGAGAAAAAGGCAGGCCAAATCTTAGATGGACTGATGACCTAGAAAAAGATTTCCTAGTTTTGAGAACTAAGAATTGGAGAACACTAGCAGGAAGAAGGCTGGCCTGTGTGAAAAAAGGTTTCTTGAGAAGGCCAAGGCCCACCCTGGGCTATCGAGCCACTGAGGAGGGAAGTAAGGAATATTAATTTAACTTGTTGAAAACATTTCCCAAATAAGGAAAACTTTAGAAACTAGAAATAGATTAACTTCACTCACTATCTAAAAAATTTAGCACTTCTGGTTTTATATTAACATAAAATACTTCTGAATAATCACTACTTCTTATCAAATTCAGAAAGCTTCAAAAAAAATTTTGAAATGTTTTTAAATGAACAAAAAATTTGCATATGAATATAAACATATGTAGTTAAAAAATTATAAACATATGCAAAATACTTAAATTTATGGGGAAAATTTCAAGAACAATCCAAGAAGAATAACTGATGAAACCTTCAGCATTTTATAATGTCTAAGGTAAATCAATCTTAAAATTATTTCGAATTATCATCCTAAGCTCTTACAATTACGTCTTTTTTTAGACAAATTACACGTTTAGGCAAATTCATTGACAACTGCGATCTTTCTTTCCTGCTACATTCTGTTATTGTCATGCGCAGTGCGTACCCAAAAAAAGAGCCAAACGTAAAAGGATATAGTGTATTTTTTTCCCGGCATTTTTCGCATATAATGTGAACATCGCATTCAGCAGTTTTGGAAAACTGAATTCTGAAAATGTTGAAAGGATTTTCTGAACTGCTGTTATAGAAAAGATTTCAACGAAAACAAAATTTTTTACTACTAAACCTTTTTGTCTTTAGATGCAAGGTCGTTAAACAAGACAGCAGAAAAGTAGAAATCATTTATTTTCTGTTTTTCCTTATTCATTGTGCCCTTAAAAAAGTTACTGATTTGCCGCTGTAGTTTTCAATTACAATGTTTAATTTATTGTTCATATGCATTTGATTGTTTCTTTACATTATAAAATATCATGTGAAACTATAGTTAGAAGTTTTAAAATGTGAATCCTACTCACAAATTTTAAAAAGATAATATTTAGATGTTGTACAAACATTTTCTAATACAAGATTCAAGACGTTGTATATTGATTTAACATTTACTGCGTAGAAATTATACAAAATTAAATATGCGTACATGTGATATTATAATTATACATTTATATTGATTATGGATTATTTGAATAATATTTTAAGAACGTATCGAAAGTGAAATAATTAACTAAAAATACGACTTGAATATGCTACTTGACTCACAACAACCTTGGCATGCATAACTCTCCTAAATATTTGTGAGAAAGAAGAACACATTTCTACTTTTTAATACGAACTTTTTAACAGTATTTATATCATTCAAAGAAAAAGAAATCGTATTTTATACCAAAAATTTGCTTTTCTGGAATAGGGGTGGGGGGAGACATCATTGGTTGATCTAAATTTACGTCTCTGCAGAAGTGCTCGACTGCACGAAGTACTATTGACGACAGATTTCGTAATTTTTTATCCCTTGTAGGAAAAAAAAGGGACACGAAGCTGATATATTATTCGCTGAATTTCATTTTCATTTTCATTTGAGTCCCTATTGTATTTGGCATGCAGCCTCCCTTATTATACCACACATCCCTAATTATTTGTTGGAAAGGTAAACCCGTACGTGAACACCCATGAAATTCACAACTTTAATCGCTAAACAATCATATCGGTTAGATTCACGCAGATTCGGTTATCCATTACAAGTTGCTTCTCTATTGATTAAACTACACACTAACAAACGTACAAGTTTTTATTAAAAATAAAAATACTTCAGTTATTATATGATTTTCATGTCGATACATAATTAATACTTGTATCATATCAGTAGTATTTATGAAAAGTATAAAAGAAATAACAAAAAGCTTTATAAATAAGACGAATAATACTAAATAATCAAACGAATGAAAGTTATGCATTACGCCCTATCAAGATTATATATTTTGTTAAATATACATTTAAGGAAGAAATATTCCGAAATTCTCTACTGTTATGAATATATTTATCTCCTGGATCTTTCAAAACGAAAACAGTTAGTGAATTTTATGAGCAAATATATCATTTAATCTCAATTTAACAGAAAAACTTCTGCTCTAAAACGTTAGTGTGAAATGCTATTGCTAGCTGTATAGTTAAGTCAAATGTGTATCAGTTTTTCAAGAAAAAAAAAAGAAAACTCTGAAAATTATCAGTGTAAAAAAATTTTTCGAACGTATCTATTGTAAGCGATACAATATGGTAAATATCTTTCATTCATTTTCAAAAAAATTAATCAAAAAGCGGTTTGTTAACATACAAAATCTTGCAATGTGTTAATTAAATGTATCAAAATTCATAGCTTGTCGTAGAATTTAATAAGTACTTTAGAGAATAAACTTATATATTGTATATAAAAGATTTATAAATATGTAGGAATAAGCATTTGTTATAAAAATTACTGTTTCTAATGTAAAACGAATTCAGAATATAAATAAATTAGAAAATAATATTGAAAATGATATTTTAAATGCAAATGTGTATTGAAAATTTGCATTCCTTATTCCTTACTAAACACTGTTTCAAAAGATGATATTCAGAAAGCAGCGCTTTGTAATGCAGGGGTACGTGGATTTTATTTCTTTTTTCAAAGAGGAACAAATATAGCTGCTTTAATAAATGTATTTCTAAGATTTTCTTTTGCACCTCAGTCATCCTAACTCAACACAATACAAATATATATTACTAAAACAAACTATCATATTCAAATATTCAAACTGCTTATCATAGAAATGTGCATGTTGAAAAGCGAATAACCAAGTGACGAACAACCATTGATCTTTCAATAACTTCTTGTGTGATTCGCAAAAATTCTTTCTTCCACATAATGAAAACTTTTATTTTCAAAATAGGTCCTTATCTGACTATCTGATCTCATATTCATATAAGTTATTATTCCCCCACAAGTATGAAAGAATTTAAATAATGTTTTCCATAAAGACAATGGAGGATCAGTGCTACCTTTTCGTTGTAGCTGCTTCGAAATATCTGGACGTAATGCATTCAATTGTTTCACAGCACTCCTGCAATTGCCCATTTGCATGCAAAGTAGTAAAAGTGGGAGGTGATTTCTTTTTCGGGAGATTTGAAGTCGCTTGAAATGAAGCTACTTGAAGTAACAGGGAAATTGGTCTTTAGTTTAACATGTTCATGATTTATAAAATCAGAGTCCATGTTTGTTTTTAAACCAAAACGTGCTGAGAATAAAACTTAACTGGGTTTTTTACAGAAGTTTTCTCACCTAAAATGCTTTTCTATGTGTTAGAATTAGATGTGAAAGAATAAATAAACAAACATACTTGCGTCCAATATGAGGGACGAAAAATGATTGAAGGGTTAGCTTAGAATTTTTTGACACCTTTTTATAAGCTTCACTTGTATATGTAACGGTATCTTTGAACTCAATTTTTACCTCGGTTAAAAGGTTAGATTAATTCGAAATTTTGCTTGCTTGTCCAGGACCGATGACAATACAATAATTTAATAATTTTGATCCATTATCCTCATGAGGATTATCAGGATTAACGATTTTCCATTTTCAGATCCCATCCCGCACTTGGTGACTAAAAGGTTAAGTTACAACTTAGTTCGATTAAATATAAAAAAGTGTTTGTTTTTTTTTTTGTTTCTTTAAACTATAATCAAAAGTCAAATTTTAAAACGTCTTTAGAATCTTAAACCCTAAGTTATGTAAAGAAAAATTGAATTTTTGAAACATTTTCTACCTGACTAATAGATTGAAAGCTTCAAAATGGGATTTATTAATTTGTTCTTTTTTTAACAAATAATGTACATGAAGGTTAAAAGAAATTTACGTTATGATGTAACTAATAAAAAATCTATGTGGAAAAAGGGAAATAATTTTACTTATAAATATATATTATTTTACGAAGGAAAAACTAATTTTGAAAATAACTTACAGTACAAGTTCAATTCCATCTGAATACACATTTTCTGATATACTAAAAGGTTAACGATAGAAAACACATACAAAAGTTCAAATGAAACAAGAAACGGTTGCAACAATCACAAGAGTGGAAGGAATATATTCTTCACTGATAAACAAAATAAATAATGATAAAAATTTATGAAAGAATGAATTTATGATTACGCATAGACTTAAGCAAAACCGTAATTATAGACTTCATGTTTTCAAAAAAAGTTATCTTACTTTTCTGGAAGTAATAAATAAATAGGAGCTCCTATTTTTTATTGGTTTTTTATAGGGCGTTTTTTTAGAGGTATAGAACTTTCAATTGCAATAAAACAACGATGTATTATTCGATTGACATGAACTTTTTTATTCGAAAGATAATCTTGTGGCATTACATTTTAAATATGATCAGGCAAGCCGTAGATTCGTCGAATGGGTCCAAAACAAGATTGCCGTTGTTCCCGATTTTCATAAGTGAATTTTGTTTAGCGATGAAGCGCACTTCTGGTTGAATGGCTACGTCAACAAACAAAACTGCCGCATTTGGAGTGAAGCTAATCCACAAGTGTATGTCGAAACACCGTTACATTCAGAAAAACTGACTGTTTGGTGCGCTTTATGGGCTGGTGGAATCCTTCTTCAAAAAGGATGAAGGCCACAACGTTACAGTCAATGGTGATCGGTATAGAGCCATGATTACTAACTTTTTCATTCCTGAATTGAACAATCATGATGTCCAGGAGCTGTGGTTCCAACAAGACGGCGCAACATGCCACACAGCTCGTGCCACAATCGATTTATTGAAAGACACGTTTGGTGACCGCCTAATTTCACGTTTTGGACCTGTGAATTGGCCTCCAAGATCTTGTGATTTAACACCGCTAGACTATTTTCTGTGGGGCTATGTAAAGTCATTAGTCTGTGCGGATAAGACACAAACGCTTGACCATTTGGAAGACAACATTCGCCGTGTTATTGCCGATATACGGCCACAAAAATGTCATCGAAAATTGGACGTCCAGATTGGACTACATCCGAGCCAGCCGTGGCAGTCCTATGCCAGAAATCATATTTAAAATGTAATGCCACAAGATTATCTTTCGAATAAAAAAAAATTCATGTCAATCGAATAATACATCGTTGTTTTATTGCAATTTAAAGTTCTATACCTCTAAAAAAACACCCTTTACATGCACTGAAAATATTTCGTTAAATGTATAGATAATATACAGTAAATTGCCAATAATTTGTAAGAGCTCAACTTATAAATTCTTTATTCTTGCAAAATATTATCCCTTAAAACCACACACACGATTTCTGATAGAAATAATCAAAAGAACATAATAAATGTTACACAAAACCAAGAAAATAAATCCTTCTTTCATTATAAGATCAAAATCTAATATTTTCTTTCCAATAAGCTGCGTTATATTTTTAACTTAATACTACACTGCTGGACAATTGCTAAGGACGGATCACAAATTGCTATGTAGCATAACATGAGGCCAAGTAGGATAAAATATAGTTGCCACACTGTTCAGACATTAGAATAAAGAATATTTATTGTTCTGGAAAGTACAAAAGCTGTGAAAAGTCTGAAAGAAAAAAAATGTTCATTTGATCTGCGTACGGAGAAATGGAACAATGCATCTAAAGTCAGCAGGCACCTTAAAGAAAGGTGTCAGTACGGGAAATGTCCACCGTGGAGTGTGATGCAACATTCCACACGTCGTACCATACTTTGCACAACATTATCCAGCAGCTGTTGAGGCAATTTATCCCATTCCTCTGTGAGTGCACGGATGAGGGTGTTCTTGTTTGTCGGAGGATAGTTTCGACCAGCAACTTGCCTCCCCAAAGCATCCCACACATTTTCAATGGGGTTTAGATCTGGAGAACGCGCTGGCCATACGAGACGTTGAATACCCTAGCTGTCTAGACACTCCTGAACAGAGAGTGTTCGATGACATGTTGCGTTGTCGTCCATAAAAACAAATTTATCACCGACAGCACCACGGAAAAGACGAACATGAGGAAGTAGAACTTCATCAATGTATCGTTGGCCCGTCATAGTCTCATTCGCAACCACATGTAGGCGCGTGCGGCCATTGATCATGATGCCGGCCCACACCATGATACTGCATGTCGGATATCGGTCCTTTTCCTGGATATTTTCTGGATGATAAGCAGTACCATTCTCGCGCCAGATCAGTTGGCGTCTACAATCCGATGACAGACTGAACCTACTCTCATCTGAGAATAGTACGCATGCCCAGTCCTGTTCAGTCCAACCAGATACTCACGACACCATTGCAAAAAGGGGGCAGTACGGTGCTGTCTCGTCAATGGGACACACACAACAGGTCTGCGTGCGTATAGTCCCTCCCTCCCCTCAAACGTCTGGCAACAGTTTTTCGGGAGATCTGCTGCTCCTGAGCCAGCAAGAAACTGATTTGCCACCTGCTGAGCTGTGGTGCGCCTGTTCCTTTTTGCTGATAGGACGATATATCTGTCTTCTGCAGGCGACGCACTTCTAACACGACCTCCCCCGTGCCGTCTACTACACATTCCAGTAGTTTTAAATTACTTCCACAGCCGTGAAACAATGCTGTGAGCGATGTCGAACTCCCTGGCAACATCTGTTATTTTTCGCCCTTCTTCGATCTTTCCAATACTTCGGCCACGCATAAAATTATCTATGTGATGTAGGGAAGACATGCCAAAAATTTTAAGTTCGTCTATTAAATATTTCCTGTAAAACTTTGACTTGAAACAACAACTGTCCACACGCGTCAAAACCTTTAAAGCTCTTATGAACGCTATCACGTGATGAACAGACGTGGGGAAAAAATTTGCATACTCATACTTCTTACTAATATCCCGCACTTATTCTAATTTTCCACAGTTTGCTTCCTTTCATTTTGTGGTTGTTTTGGATGATAGTGTTATCCGCCCTTAGCAATTGTCCAGCAGTGTATAATTTGATATACAAAATCTTTAAAAATACCGCATTGTGTTGCATAAGTCTCATACAAGCCATTTCATACATGTTTTACTTTCTTGTAATAAAAACTGTGAAATAATTACTTAAGTAATAAAGATTTTTCCAAAGAAAGATTGTACAAGAATCTTCAAAGTCGACATTCAATACATTATCAACAATTCAAATACATACTTTTGTATTTTATTTACTATAACTGTTGAATGAAATACTTCTTTTTTAATAACATATAGTTCATTATCAGTCATCAGTCAATGAATGTAATTAAATTTCTTAACCCTGTGTAGTAATGTAGTGAATAAAGATTCATATATATATATATATATATATACACTGGCCTCAAAAAGTTAAGGTACAACCGGGTTTTGTGTCTAATTTGCAAATGAATGAATGTAGAAACAAAAAATTTGGAGGATATGTGCATTAAATAGTTTTTTATTGAATGCGTCATAGAAATTTGTATAAGTGTATTGCAAAAACGATTTATAACAAAAAAAGCAATCTCTGCGGAAAAGTCCATTCTTGAGAAAACAGCACATCACAGTGTTATGTGGTAAAATGGCATAAAAAACAATACAAAAATGGGTTCTAATAAGGAATGTGTCCACCCCTAACTCGAATGCATTGGCGGCATCGATTTCCCATGCTGTTTAATAAGTTGTCGGACACCGGAATAGGAAGCGAAGACCAGACACAGAGTAAGCCTTGTTTCAGCTCATGTAACGACCTTGGAGGAGGATTTAAAGCATTAACCTCTCTGCCAAGATAGACCCAAAGATGTTCTATCGGATTCAGTTCTGGAAATCGAGCTGGCCATTCCATTCGTTCCAAACCGTCATCCTCCAGATACTCCTCAACAATCCGAGCTCGGTGAGGTCGTGCATTATCATCCATCAGAATGAAGTCGTTACCAATAGCAGCAGCATATGGGCGGACATATGGATCAAGGATCTCATCCCGATATCTAAGACCAGTTACGGTTCCTCCATGGAACACATGCAGGTCAGTGTGGCCACCGAGCGAGATCCCTGCCCAAACCAGGATTCCACCACCTCTATAACTGTGTCTTTCAACAGTGTTGGATTGATGGTATCTAGTGCGCTGTTCCCTCCAGATCAGTAGACGCCCTGAATCACTCTCCATTGTAAATCTGGACTCGTCTGTGAACAGCACAGAAGCCCATTGTTGCTGCGTCCAAGAAACATGTTCTCTTGCCCAGCATAAGCGGTTCCTTCGCCGTCGTCCGTTGAGGTGAACGCACACAACTGGTCTTCTTGCATACAGACCTGCATTGTGAAGACGATTTCGCACCGTAGTAGCGGAGATTCTTCTTCCTGATGCTTGAAAGTGGTCTGCAATGAGCTGCGGCACAGTAGTGGTTCTTCTCCTTCATGCCGAAAGAGCTAGAAAACGGTCTTCTGCAGGTGTTGTAGCTCGTGGTCGGCCTGGAACAGGTCTTCTGGACACAGAATCTTCGGATTGGTATTGATCCCAAAGTCGCTGAACAACACTACGAGACACATTGAGACGTGTAGCAGCATCAGCCTGCGACAATCCCATTTCCATCCATCGAACTGCCCGCCACCTTAACGAATTGGGTAAACGACGTCTCTGAGACATTTTCTAAACTCTATTGACTATTGTCACCGAAACTGCCAACAACTGTTGAAAATCAACACAACTTACACACAAAAGTACGAAAGCTTGATATTGGCATATTTTTCTCTCACTCATAAATATACGTTCTTTTCTATAAAATAAAAGTGGTAGCAATCGTTTTTGCATTAATGTTTTTAAAGTTCGTTATTATCATTCATGTAAACTATGCATTTTATTAATACTGCCATTTTTTTTTTATGGTGAGCTTTGAAAAACATGTTGTACCTTAACTTTTTGAGGCCAGTGTATATTATATATATATGTATTATATATATATATATATATATATATATATATATATATATATATATATATATATATCCGAGAAAAATACATTTATAAAACTTGCATCTGATTTATAAGAAAAAATATCAATGGCGATTCTTATAATTTCTTCAATTAAATCAATATCACAAATACAAATAAAGCTCTCATTTCAGTTTTTTTATGATCAAGAAAGGAGGGTGTGAAAGTTAAAATGTAATTGTTCTATTAATGAGATTCTCAATGAATTGTGTTGAAAACAATAAAAACTAGTTTAGGAAGATCTCTTTTATAAGCTTCTATATTACTTAAACATGCATCATTTTAGTGTAGAAAAAGTGCATAATAAATGCATAAGTAAATATGAGCATAAGGGAAACAGAGCAAGAAGTGTATAAAAGGAATCAAAAGAAATCCATTATTGGGTTAGACGTCCCATTTCTAGAAGAGGAAGAGAAAACTCTCCTAAAAAATCCAGTGCACTGCGAACATCTTAAAATGCGAAATCTCTTTTTACCATAGAAATCTTCTGAACCAGAGGAAATTGAAATAGTCCATGACATATTCAAAGGTGTCTACGTACTAAACTGACGATTCTTCGTTTCTGTAATCTTAACTTCAAAAGAAGGCAATGATTTTTTTCTTATATTTTTAAAAAATATTTTGAAATTCTACCTTTCCAAAACAAGTAAATAAAGTATCATATTTATAAACTTTAAGATTTTGTAAATGAGTGGGTAAAATTTCAATAACTGCAGAAGAGGGAACTTTGTCTCTCCTATAAGAAAAAATCTTTTTACCCATTTATTTCTAAATCAACATTTTAACCATAAACTTTGCGAGAAAATGTACAGATTAAATTGTCATTGATCTTATTTAGTGTGCACATATTTAATAAAATTCTATTTTTCTGTTATATGTAACAAATCTATTCAAATTTCAGTTTACATGCACTTTCTCTTTAAATCAAGTTAGATTTCTAACAATTCTCATCTAATTTCAAGAAAGTTAAAATTCGGAATTACTTAATTTTCCAAGAAGTATTTTGGAGGGAATTCTAAAAATAGCTTTCATGAAAATATGATTTTAACACTGTTTGTTATTCACTGAAATTTTTATCACCATTGAAGGAAGGTTATTTACTTAAATATGACATTTCTTGGAAGATTTAGATTTCTAAATTCAAAAGTACTTCGAATTTTTAAAAATATTTCATGAAAAACTACTATTTTTCCTTCATGTATAAATAGTTACATATTTATACTTCTTGCCTTTTGCTACATATTCCTCAAAAATAATTCTGAAATATTTCCCCCTTTTTTGTGTTGTACTTATATTATCAACAACATTTATCAATTTCTGTATAATTTGAGAATACAATTAAATTCACAAAAAAGACACTTAAGTTCATAAACGTATGATGTTGCTAAAGTTAAATTGAATTTAACATAAAAAATTAAAATAAATGCATACAGCGACTCGAAGCTAAAAATTACAGCTTTTCTCAAGTACACACATAAGGAAGTCAAACCGGAACTGCAGAAGGAACTTCCCGAGACAAACTTTTGTTTTATTCATATCAAAACGATTATTTACCTGCGTTTCTTGTAAATAAAACTGATAATTTATTGGTATTAGATAGAAGAGCAAATTCAAGTTGAGACTGCTTTTTTCAGGAATATTACCTTTCTCAAAATCCATTCTTTAACCAAATTATTTATTTACGTAACATATTAATTCAAATTAAAATAAAATTAGCACATCCATTAGTTAAAATTTCCTTTTATTGATAAATTATTTTTTATTCTGCATGAGAGTGAGTACCTTATTTTATAGTTATTTTCTCTACCTTTCGAGTTTTATTTTAATTTATAATTTCTGGATAGAAAACCAATTGAATCATCCAAGTAAAATTTTTTAATTTAAGTCTATGTTATTAAATAGAAACATTCTTACTTAATTTCCATGATGTGAATATATATATATATATATATATATATATATATATATATATATATATATATATATATATATATATATATATATATATATATATATATATATATATATACAGAGCATGAGATATATATATATCGAGTATTTAAATAGCATGACATTAATATTCACTCACTTAGTCACTCACTCATGAACATCTAAGTGAAAATTCTCTTCTGAAGAGTGATGAATAATCAGTAATCAAAACTGAAAAAAATCGAATTTGCAAGATAAACTAGACATAAGATTTTAGAAAGATATATTATAAATTTAAAATAATAGAATTTAAAATATAAAAACATAGATGCTACAGTTTTATAAACATTGCTGACTTAGGACAGCTCTTATATATAAAATACTTATATAAAAGGGGGGTTGACCATGTTTTTTGGCAAGCCAACCTTCCCCTTTTCTGTTAATAATACTGAGCAAAATCCTATTGAAAATAACGGATAGAATATCTAAATCCATTACAAAAAAAAAGGTAACTTACCTAAAAATTGCATTCAAAACTACAGAGCCCGTGCTAAATCTGAGTACAATAAACAAGTTGTGTGTTGTCAGATTCTAGACTCGTATGCAAATTCAAAGCATGAAAATGACTGAATAGTAGCATTTAGAAAAAGTATCAAAAGAATAGAAATAAAATATTAAAAAGAGTGTATACATACTACCGTTACTTTAGGAACCCAAGGATTATAAATGCATTTTAAAAAATTGTATACGTTTAAAATAAGACTAAGAGAATAAGTAATTTTATCTAATATTAGAATATGGTGGTAACACTATATCTATCTAAGAAAAATGATAAATTTATAATAATAAACTATCAACATTCATCATCTTCATGGAATTTTAATCCTTACTATTTAGAATTTCTCTTATTCAAATATGTAACTATTAATAAAATTAAATGGTTCTTTTTGAATTAAGCAATATTTCGTGAAATGTTTATAATTTGTTTTTATTTTTTAAACAAGAAATTATTACTTTGTATGTAATTATTAATAATATTTTTGAATATATAAAAACATGTACATTACTCTCCCAATGAGGTAATTTTATAATATATATTATTGAATTTATATTCTTCTCTTTTATCATAAATATTAGTAACTATAACATATCTGTATTCAAATAACTATTAATAAAATTAATTGAGTATTTTTTTAAATTAATCAATATTTAGTGAAACGTTTATAGTTTTTTTTTTTAATTTTTTCAATTTTTTTAAACAAGACATTTATTGTGTTGCATGTATATAACAATAATATGTCTGAATATAGAAGCATGTACATTATATATATACTGATGTAAAAAAATCCCAACAACAAAGAAAATTTGTTGCAGATTAGTGACATTTTGGCAGTACATTTGTCCAAGGCAGGGGTGGTGAACCTTTATGAATCAACGTGCTATTTTCTTCTACGGAAATATTTAATGAGGTATAGACGTGCCTTTTCAAATAATTTTGACTTGTGAATATTAAAAAAATAATAAAACTAAATACTAGCAACTCAAGACTTTATTTTTTCTACGAAAAAATACATTTTGAACTTAATAGCAGTAAATGTTTTAGTTATCGTGTAATTCAAATAATATGAAGTAACATTAGCGTGATTTCTGCTGTTGCAGATCGGATGACAAATAACTTACATTAGGATTGTAAGATGTTACTTTTAGCAGAATGCATGAGGAATTGGGCCATCTGCCAAACGGTTTTTAAGTGAGTCTGTAATGTTATTCATCTTTGAAAATAATGACTCGTAGGCGTTGGTAGATAAAAATATGGTTAAAATAGCATGGTCTAGCTTCTTCAAATAGTTCAATGTGTCTGGAATCGAATTCCATGTTTCCAAATTTTCGTTACTAGTATTTCTACTTCTATTGTTTGTTAATCTTTCTGTTTCAATTCATTCCAACTTTTTATTTTTTCAACAAATTTTTGATTCCGCATTGAACTAGATTGGAAATCAATCAGAGAGTTGTGCATTTCAAGTTTTTCAATTGCCAACCAGTCGAATTGGACAAGTTCAGATTTTTAAATAAAGTCACATCAGGGGACATAAAAAGCTTGAGCCTTTCTGATAATCCTTTGACCTGTGAAAATCTCGCTGAAAACTACGACCTATCTCTAGCTTTTATTCGTAATACTTCATATTATACTTTGTCATTTTGAATTAAAATGCAAACCGTTTTCATCGGTGGCGTGCCCAAAATATTGGGTCACGTGCCATTGGTTCGCCATCTCTGGTCTAAGGTGTAATTTTTATTAAGTATTAAGATCGCATGTTAATACAAGCGTGAAAAAGGCTATTTCAAATGTGAAATTATTTTATATTAATAACCGGTGTAAATGCCAGAATTTTGAATGCAAGCACGCAAATGTACATGCATTTTGTGGTACAAGTGTCGGATCTCTGTTTGTGGAATGGAGTTCCATCCCTGTTACACTAAAGAGGAATTGATATAGGGACGGTTAATGCTGGTGAGGGATATAACTGGAGTTTTCTTCCAATGAGGTCCCCTTCATGCTTGAATGGAGAAAGATCTGGTGATTTAGCAGGAGAAGGCAACACGTTGACACTTTATAGAACATGTTAGGCTACAATGACGTTATGAAAGTCCACGTTTTCTTGTTGGAAAACATCCCTTTGAATAATGTTTATTAATCTTAGTGCCGCATGTTGATTCAACAGACTGACGTACAAGTTTACAGTCAGAGTGCGTGGAATACCCACAAGATTGTTCTTGCTGCCATAGGAAACTATTCCCCAGACTGTAACTCGGTGGCTTCATGGTCTCTCTAAAGTTGGAAATTTATATATTTATTGTGTTGCAAAGACAAAACTAAAATTTATCAGATAAACCGGGAAAGCATTGTGCATATGTACTGACGTGGCCATCTTAAAGGGAAATACGAGACTAAGAAAATCTTGATTCAAGGCGGATGTCTCTGATGTATATAATTTACTCTCCCCTGTAAGCAAAACATTTAACTAAATTTAAGAATTAAAATTAAAATATATTAAGATAGTACTCGTTTTAAAATTATATTCATCTTGCCTTAATTAAAAATGTTGCCCGCTTAAAATAAGCTACAAAACAGTTATAATTTTTTACTGTCGTATTATTTTTCTTCTAAGGTCAAAAGTACAACTAACTATTCTGAAATCCAAATTAATAAACCTGTGAAAAGATATAATGACTTCCTTTCAGTTAATATTCAATCCCTTAAAGGGCAAGATAGTTGTGTAATCAGTTGTGATATCATTATGTGTTTATTTTGCATGAAATTTTGTAGATTTTAAATTGAATATAAGGATAAGACAAAATTACAACAATGAGTTTTTTTTCTATTTAGCTTTAATTCCTAACTTTTAACCAATTTTACAATTATCAACTTCTTTTTATGCACCAAAATAATCATTAAAAGTTTATTACACTCATTAGAAATTCATAATTTTGATTCACATTCAATGTTTCTAGATGTGTTATTTGTATCAGTAGAAGTTAGCAGTTCTGTCATCAATATAAACCTAATTAAAATCTTTAACATTTCAAAAAGAAGTTTTAAGTGCTTGATTAACATGGAAACAGATTTAGGAAATTTTAAAGTTTGATAAATAGCCTCCCCGATTGACAATGCACGTGCTTCTGAGGCGGTTTTTCAATGACGTTGCTCTCTTTCTCTTCCGTTTAGTGTCATCTTGCTTTTGGGTATTTTTAAAAGGGGCGAAATACAAATCTATTCAAGTGAGTTTGAGAGTGTTCTGATTTTTTAATGCAAAACTGAAATCTTATCATTAATAAAATAAAATGTTCAATCATAAATTCACGTTCAAAAAATACTTTAAACTATCTCCAAATTGTTCATTTGAAAAGAAAAAGAATAGCAGTAAGAATCAAAAGGGGAATTATTTAAGTAGTTATTTGAGTTCATTTCTACAATGAATGAGAAAAAAATTATTTTTATTTATAATAGTCTTCTTTACTGCTATAATTATAGTTTTTTTTTCATCATTATATTTAAAAAAACTACTTTAAATGTAAATTATATTTTTAGAAACAATATAAAAATTCCTAAAATGTATAATTTAAAGGGAAAAATAATTTTGGTATCACACACACAAGAGACAAAATGTTTATATTTATAAGTAAAAACGTTGTTCTATATTTTCAATATAAATGTTAATTCTTTCAACGCTTATAAAGTAAATTTACCTTATGTTTCAAGTTTTACTTCTTAATAAATTAAAGCAACTTACGCGATTTATTTCGGAGAGAATTTCAGAAAAATATCTGCAGCAAAATTCTGAATATACTCTATTTACTTTAATGTATCCTTCCATTTCTTTAAATTCAAGATTTTGTAAGACTTTTAATTTTTAAATTCTTTGAATGTTTTTAAATAGTTCATTTCCATTAATCTAAACACAGAAAAACGCAAATATGATGCTCTGATAAATTTAGATTTATTTTTTAACTGTTTTCCATTATAATATTTAGTTGTTTTTCTTAATCTTACAATGCGGATATGGTATCAACATTATCCCGTGAATATTAAACAATGTGATGAGAATAGTTTGGTTATTATTATCATTAGTTATTATCATCATTAGTTATAATCATAATAAACGCGTACTAAAAACTTTTAACATAATTTTACATTTTTACTTTAATCAAGTTCCTATCATACAAAAAAAATCAAACGAGTAGTAAAGGTCGAATTTCACATATCTAAACTAAACTCATTGGTGCAACAGCCCATGAAGGCCAAGGCTTACTGTCCCCATCTCAGTATACGTGGACATTGGGCGCTGAGGTGCCTGAGAAGATGTCCCGACTAGGTGGTCAGTCTGAAGCAAACTCCCCAGTGTTTAGTCCCCAAGCAAGCTTGGTACTTATTTATCGACCCACTAAAGGGAAGAAAAGCTGAGTCGACCTTGCTCAACCCGAGGATAGAACCGAGGACATGTGTTATGGAAGCGCGATATGCTACCACTCGGCCACTAGGTTTCATTTCACGTATCATTTTTGTTTAATCCGACATAAAATGCTTTCAGAAACAACAAAAAAGTCGTGTTTATTTTATTTATGATGAATTAATCTAAAATGAAATGTTTTAAGCAACAGAAATCATTCATACATGCACGAGCATGTATATAACACAATATAAAATCCTTAATATAATCTACAGTAGAAGAAATCTAGGATATTAAAATTTTTGCTTAAGAAAAATACAAGGTTCAAAAAATAAGTTGATGCAGATGTTTTGAATACCTAACTTAAATATATTGACTTCAATGGATGAAAAACTTAATACCTATAAATATGATCCGAATAAATGCAGAGCAATATAATGGAAAACCACTTCGCTGATTTTATCTTCATTCATTAAGATGTTTAATTTAATTTTCTAATTAAATATGTATTCCACAATTCACAGCATTTATATACCCTAAAAATCAAAATTAATTTTGATCTTTAGTTTTCTTAAGCCTTCGATTGTTTATCTGAAATGTACATCGTTTGTGATGATTTCTCTTACCTCAATTTTTAAATAGTAGTTATTTTAGAGAATTAAAAAAAGTGTTGAAATATATATATTGATTGGCTGACTATTAAAAAAAGTCTTGTAATAAAATACCAAAGATTATATATATATATATATATATATATATATATATATATATATATATATTTCATGTTTACAAACATGCAATCAGTACAATACACACATTAAAATTAAAGCCGCAATTTTTATTGCATCTTTAAAATTCTCAATGTTAAATACTTCTTAATATAGGAAGAAATTAAAATATTTCTCTCTCAAAAATATTAAACATAGCCCTAAAAGCTAATTAAAAAAAAATTTGGCATTTATGTTCAAAATAAGACCACACAATAATAACGATGAAACATTTTGTATGCTCTATTTTTTAATTAACAAATCATTAAATCAAGATATAATTATGGAGAGGTACTATATATCAAATATCGAACATGTTTGAAATTTATTAATAGATATTCCACGAATACACAGCCATTAAACAATATTTATAAATACTGAAATTGTTTAAATGTTGTTTGTGAAATGTTTGAACTTAATTTACAAAAAGTGATGGGCATCTATGAGAAATTCATATAAAAAATGGTTTTTATTGGGATAATTAAATATTTTTAATTATTTTCTCTTGTGTACCTTTCCTAATAATTGTAAATACAAAAACCTCTTGATTTATCAAATTTTTTAAAATAATTATTAAATTATTTACATTGTAGAGAAAAATTCATAACATAAAACAGCAGCATAGAATAGCATTAATCGTTTATTGAAGATATCCAAGATTCCCCAGTATCAATCTTGTTCACAGTTTAACAGGAGCTTTTGTTGTTTGTTTATTTTTAACAATCTGAATTTCCCCCAGTATTCATCGTTTTATGAGGATATGAAGTCCAAAAAATATGATAGAAGTGTATGGAAGTTTTAGAAACATTTGCAAAGTTTCTCATTTCAAGTTTTAGAACATAAATACATAGATTTAGAACGTTTGTTACAAAATATTGGTTGAAAAGGAAAGCAATTTGTATAGTATCGAAGTTTTTAAATAAACAGTGTACATTAAAAATAAGTACAATAGTAGAAACAATACATATTATTTCTAAGAAACTGCATTTCGTATCGAAAAAAACAATCGGCTGAACTGTGGGATGCTATTTAAAATAAAATCTTGATAAAATTTACAATAAATTTCAAAATCCGAAACAATTTAAAAATTTCTCCTCTCTATATTCTTTGATTTCTCCGTGAGAATTTTTCGGCTGTGAATTCTGGAAGATTTTGTCCAAGAAGTACAAAGCTAGTGCGTGGTTCTTTGTGTTTGAATTTATGTCTTTATTTCTAACGCAATATTATCAAAACGAGCACCTATTCTTTGAAACAATTTTGTTTCATATATGCTACTGTGTATCAATTTCTTGCAACAAAAATCAGCTCTTTGCGACATCCTTTAGATAACATTTTATATAATGCGGCATTTACAGCAATTTTGAACACCTCAAAGTACTTTAAGGAAAGGAAAGTAACAATTTATCCGAGATATCTCAACTATCTAGAGTTCTATTTAGAACATCAGACTGTGAAAAAGAGAACGAATACTTTGAAATATATGACATATAAGAGTCCCCCTTTGTGGGCTGGAATTTCCCTTAAGAAATTCTGTTATTTTACAGCATAAAAAATGAAATAAGAAGCTGAATTCTGTCCTCAAAAATTTAAACATTTAATCAAAAGATTAAAATGTTTTGTTTTTAAATAAAAATATAAAAGAATTTATGATTTATAAGATAATTTTTTTCTGGCGAAATTTTTCTCTTTTTATCTATTCGTATATGGAAAGAACGAGGTGGGTAAAGATTTTTCACATATCCATCGAAAATAAATATTGAATTCAATTCAGCCAATATATTTTAACCCTTTCGTGGGCCTTCGGAAGATTATTTCCCCTCTACATGATCTTACAAAATACACCTGTGAGTAGCGCAAAACCCATTATAGTATATTGACATTGCTATTATGACGATCGGAAGACTAATTCCTGCTTCAGTTTTGTGTTACTGAATCCAGCTATTATGACATCTGTAAATCGGACAAAAAAGATGATACTAAAGAAGTACCTTGTTCAAAAGCTGTCGCTGTATATAACGATGTCATGGGAGGGGTCGATGGCTTCAATCAAAGAAAAGAAAGATACCAAATAAGAAAATCTGTAAAATCGTGGCATTGTATCTTTTATTTTTTTTTATTTACCATGCCATCATAAATAGTTTATTACTTTTGCAAATGAACAGAAGAAACAGTGATTTAGATCATCTAATATTCCGTATAGCATTAGCTCGTCAACTAATAGACGAATATTCCTCAAGAAAAAGGAAAGGACTTCTTGCAAGCTTCCAAGATAAGAAGTGTGTAGTTCCGGATGATGAGCGCTTAGCCAGTGTGGGAAATCATATGCCAAAGATGGTTTCCAAATATAGACGATGTAGGAATTGTATCAGAAAGGGACAAGAAAAGAGGATCCACTGCATGTGTTCCCTTGTGTATTGCAACATGCTTCTCATCTTTTCATGGCAAATAATCACCGTTATTTTTTTCAGACGGTGAATGGTTCCTTGGGAAGTATTCTTCCCATCTCTAAAATTTAAATGTAAACATAAAATTCAGTAAAATAAATATATTTCATTCAATACTATTGTTTAATTGTTAATAAAACATAAAAAACTTCAAGAAGTTCAAAATAGAAATAAACGGCCCACGAAAGGGTTAAAATGGTCAAAAAATTTGGTAAAAGTTTTAATGTGCGTAAAATATGTCAGAAACATATAACTTCAACTATCAAGTTAAAAGGCCTTATAAAGCATTATACTTGCTTAAAGAAAGTCCGAATTTGTTATATCAGAGCAAAAATTAAAAATTCTTAAGAGGAAGCGTGTAAATTATGCACATTTAAGAATACGAATAAAAACAACATGTAATTTCGCTTTACATTACCAGCGCCGATATTTTAAAAGTATAATTTTTTTAATTGAAGCACTTTTTTATTCGATGCAGTTCTAACAGCCTTTTAGATTTTAAAAATACATTTTTTTCCAAAACCGCTGGAAATAAAATAAAAATATAGTTATTACCTACTAAGTTTTTTATAGATATGTTACTCATGAAGAGGGAAAACCAAACACACACACTGTTCTGAACTAGTAAATAAAAGTTGAGTTATTGTTCGTATTACAGGAAATCAGTAAAATAATTCAGACTTCTTATAGCAATTTTTTTCTCTTGAAAAATGTTGAAGAACTTAAAATGAAATGCTTGCGAGAAACTCCTAAATAATTTTAATACCGTGTGAAAAAAAAATCACATATCTGACTACGCAAGTTAAGCAATACATGCCATTGAGACTGTCATAACATTTTTTTATAAATTTATTTTTGGTTTTTTTATCTCTTCATTTTGGACAGCAACCATTTTAAAATACTTTAATATATATCTATTATTTATGTAGATATTATTTCTTACAAAGAAATTATACGGTACTTCTCCAAATTATGAAAAATTCTGATTACTTAAGTATTGATGTCTCTATCCTTCGTTTAAATTTTGATAAGAAAATCCAATCATATGGGCAATTAATATTCCCCCTGTTTTATGTACCTTTCTAAAAAAACTAAATAATATTAAAGGTTTAAAGTGCCTTGTCATTCACTTTTTTTTTCTCATTTCCTTTATTCCTTTTCAGAAATTAATTTTTTATATCAAATATCTATCACAGTTATTACAAAAATTTATTACAAAAGAGAATCCAATTAAATATGTTTTTCGTAATCATTTAAAAGTTTCACTTAATCCTATTAAAGTTCTTTTAAAAACATCAGAACACTTGCAGAAAATATAACATTGACGTATTTCATTTAAACTTCTAATTTCATTTTAGAATTATTTGTTTTAATTTACTCAAAATGTTATGATTTACACAAAGATCTTTTATTAATGTTTTATAAATATATATACATACATATATATTTGCTTGCAACCAATATACATGGATTACATAAAACAGTTTTTGTGCTCAAAATATTACAAAAGACTAACCATTTAATTTTTTATAAAAAAATTTTAAATTTATGAAGTGAATCTTAAATGTTTTTCCTCCTACATTAATTGACTGACACACATGAAATTTGATTTATAAATACATCAAACTATGAATAACAAAAATTGGTATAGGTTTTCTGCTAGGTTGATTGATATCTGTAAAATACCTTTTTCTTCTGAATGCATATTGAAAATCCCTTAAAAAATACGTAAATTCTAAATTCAACTATTTTTTTTTAAAAAAAGAAATTAGTGTTGATTTTATTCAAAAATGCATACCAACTTTTGTTACATGTACTATTATCAATAAGTCAAAAAAAATTCAATGCATTTGGCACAAAAAAGTATTTGCATTTTAAATGAAGATAAATGGGTTATTATATTTCTTTCTGGGATAAATCCTCTTAAATTTTTCGCTTTCCCCATTGAGATATGAATATAAATTAACATAAAAGTTATCATAACTCTGAATTCTTTAGAGCTTTCAAATTTGTGAGATTACAAAAAGTTATTTAAAGAATACTTTAGGTTAGAAATATTTTATTCGAATTTTTGACTGATTTTTTTGTCAATTGGATGGTACACAGTGCCCCCTTAATTTTCATAAACTTAGGACTTTTGTAAGAAACAAAATCTGTTTTTTTTCTTAGGCAAGTACTTACATGGATTTAGATAATCTTTAGGTAGGATTCACTTTTTATTTTGTTCTATTTAGCACTTAGTCATTCATCATGATATGCAAATTTACTGTTGCTGAGTTGTTTTGTAGTAAGTTGATCATTTTCTACGCTCAAAATGGATTTCGTATCAATATTGAGCATTATCCATCAATATTTTTCTCAACTAAATAAAACCAAATATTTTCTGAGTTTTTAATGTATTTGTATATGTTTAGTTAAAAAAAATTAGTGTTTAATAAATATTATATTCCTTTAAATATATCGACTTCCTCATATACTGAATTTTTTGCAGCAGCAGATCTTTTGAAACTGAAGTAAGAGACCTAGAACAACTGAGACAGGATCTTATAGGGTATGTATTATTTTATTGAAATTTAAAGCCAAAATTTATTTTTTATGTAATAATTCAAAAAGAATTTAATGTAATTTTTACTTTAAACCAAGCAATTTGTGTACAAATCGGCCTTGTATGCTTTAAAATGCAAAGAATAAAATTAATCAAATGTAACGAATGAAATTTGTTTACCTTAAGAGTTTATATAAAAATTCCTTAAAATTTATTCCTTTTCCTAAATAGAGGAAATAATTTCAGGTAAGAAATTAAAATTTTTTTGAGGATTTATTTTATTTCTTATAGTTTATTTCATATAAGAAATAATTATTGGACATTATAAAGACAAGCTGATATACTTCGTGCAGTGTAATTTGGAAAATTTTAAGCTGAATATTACTCCTGTATTTATTAAATTTGATCTTAAAAAACATTTATTTTCTAGGATTAGTCATTAAAGTTTAAACATATTTCCCTTATATGTTCTGACTTAATTTCTATTTTAAATCTGTGATCGTAATAGACCTTAGCATTCACAAGCAATGATACTTAACTCTGAAATAAGTATACTTTTCATTCGTTCGTTCTAGGGAAATTCAATCAAAACTATGTGCGATAAACAATTTTAGAAATACATTTAATTTATAAAAAAAGGGCGATGTTCTCGGTAGAATTCTAATGTGAATCCCTTTTCCATTACTTCAGACGTACTTATGGGGATGAAAACTCAGAGTACGAAGAACTGGATGAGAAGGAAAATGAGTAAGTAATTTAAGAATCGATCTCAACGTAATTTGGGAAAATCTTATCGCATCTAATTTTCGCTGGATATTTGGCTTTAATATTAATAATTCATTTAAAATAATTAGGAGCATAACTTTACATACAAGATTTCTGGTAAATGTTTAAACTCAATAAGGAAATTTTCTAATTTTAATCATGTTCCTAATCTAACAGAATTGTCAATGTTCTTAATTTTGAATCATTCTTATTCCATATATTTTAGATAATATGAGCCCTCCTCCCCCCCTTTATATAAAGAAATGATAAATTTTTTTGTCCCTTAAAGTATCACTTAACTCATTTTCAGACCTAAAATTTCAAATCTATTCAAAACTATATAACAGTATCTTAGTTTTTTTGGAGTTACAATTCATTTTCATTGTTCTAGTAATCTATAATTAGTACTTAAAATACCTTCAAAATCCATAAAAAAAGGTTTTCCATTGGACTGAAATAATAAGTTATTTGTCCATTATTCTTATTGTCCATTATTCTTAATGTCCATTATTCTTATATTATATAATTATCTTATATTTGTCCATTATTTGTCCATTATCCATTACTCCATCCCTGGAGCAGGCGCACACTCAATAGTAAAGTTAACGGTCACGCGGGGGTGACTGAGTCACCCCAGTCCTTCTTTATCATTATTTTTATTTTGTACAATACAAATCATAATTCCAGTGAATAATTTAATTAAGAGAATGTATACTTACCTACTTTTAATTTTTCTTTGATAATTTAAGAAAAATATCAATCAAACTGAACCGAGAAGTCTCAAATGTGTGTGATTTTAATACAGGATAAAAATCTTAGGCACCTTTCGCTGACATCACAGGAATGCTATTTGCAGGCAAAACTGTCATAATTTGTTCAAGTTATTGTAGTTTTATTGTCCTTTTATGATTGATAAATATCATGTTGAACTTTTTCTTGTGTGCTTGAGTTTTTTTGATAAGGCAAAGTGTGTCTTATAATACATGGCTTTATATTTTTTTGGTGGAGTTCTTTAGGTAACATCTGAAAAATTTCCTTTCAATTGAAATTCATGTTCTTTCCTCAAATTTAATTTTGATATCATGATTAATATGCATTATTTCAGCAGGCCGTTCCCTTGCTTTATCAGTTGATACTGATAAAGCAAGGGAACAAAGCTTCAACAAATATACCACAGATGCATATTTCTTTTTTTGCATATAATCTGCTCATTTTCATTTATAAACCGTACTAAGTCGTATAATACAGAAATCGAAAGCACTAAGTTGTTCCCAGGGGAAAATGTATCATGTTCATAGAAAATATTTTGGAACATAAGTGATCGCACGTGAAACTCAAGTACCAAAATGTTTGTACGTACCAAAACGTTTGTTTGTAAAAAAACGTTTGCCACTGACACAAAAAAAAGAGGGAGATGTGTGACAAATACATTTTAGTTCCCATAACTGTTCCATAAAGATTGTCATATATTGTTCCAATAAAGACTGTTCCTATAAAGACTGTCATCTAGGATTACACTATCAAGGTCATTGGTAACAAATAAACAGTTTTCCGAAAATTAACGATTTCGTGAGCCTAGGGTGACTCTGTGCCCCGCGTGCCCGCTCCAGGCTTAAAAGCTTAAAATTTTAAAAGGAATTAAAAAATGTAATCAAATACTTAATGGTTAGACTTAAGACTTACATGATTTACCAAAATATTTTCGTATACGAGCACCATTAGAAAAAATTGCAATCTTCAGTATTTTCAAAATATACTACTGACTGTTTTCTCGTAAAAAATAATGGCATCCATTGCAGTTTATTTTGCTAATAGTTTCCATATTATTATTATTTAACATTAGTATGAATTAGAATTATAACCCAAAAATATCGCTAGGTACTTTATAACTCTTTATATTATCAAATGTTTTACAAACATTTTTCACATTAAAAGTATAGCACTTCTTGTTTTAAATCTTGTTTTAGAACATTTCTCTCTTGGTGATTTTTCTCCAGATAATAAAGTTATTTTTATCCGTGCTTTTGAATAATAAAATGGATCCTTAAATAATCGTTTTTTCTGCTATGACAATCTTTCAAAAAACTTAAGATTGTATAAATTTAACAAACATAATGGATATAAAAGAATAATTGAAGTTATGATTGTGCTGAGCAAAAGCATCTGGTTTTTATATTACATTTGTCTATAGTGAATAATGTGAAACAGGTGTAAAAAATTGCCTTTTTTTAATATTGTACGTTTAAATGAAATAACTTCACAATTTTATTTGCATATTGTTCTTCATAGAATACATGACTTGTAAATACATTATGTTGTAGTCAATCGAAATCGTTATAAGGAGCTGTATATTTTTAATTAAACCTATAATAAATAGTAATTACGAGTCAATTATGAAAAATTCTTAAGAATTAAACAGTTTACAATAAACATCAAGAAAAAAAAGAAAAAGTTTATAAATTTTCAAATATAACATATTACATTCTCAAATGAAAAATCTTTTTTTTTCTATTAGATTTTATTCACCCCAGAAGCTAAATCATTCATATACTTACAAAAATTTAGAAGAATTTAAGATATGTTCAAGAGGTTGCATAATATAACAACAAATTGTGAAGTGAAATGCAAATAATTCGAAATTGAATTTATCCATCGTTCTGTATAAGCACAGCGCTGTTTCTTCAGTCGTACCTAAAATAAGCTTAACTAATTTAAAAATTTTAATCAAAATTATACATTCTAATGATTGAAAATAAAAGAAACAGCATTATTGCAAAAATATATTCACTTTTAATTTAGTGCAACTTTTGCTCATGTTTTATTTGAATAACTTTTTAATTATATTTCCTTAGACACATAATTTTCCATAAATTAAAATCACTCATCGAACAATCTTTAGAATAATAATATTCATCAACGTAATTGCAGCCGGTCATGTTTATGTAATCCTCAGTTTGGATTAACAATCATTTATTATTGAACCTTTGAAAGACCCTCCAAAAGCTCATCGATCAAATCGTAGAGCAGCAGGCTTCAAAATCAATAATCAATTCAGCACCTCTTCAATTGTATTTTGTTGGTAAATTATTACTCTAATGAAACGTTTACATTCGTCGTTTATTATGCAAGGAATGAGATATTTAGGGTGGCATTAAATGTCCTTATAAAATGTTCTCAGTCTCACTGAAAGACATGACATCGCCTCAGATAAAGTCTGCATTCCGGGATGATGGGAACATTATAGTATAGAACATAGTTTTGTTCTCTTAGATATAAACAAAAAATTCCAAAAAATTACATTTATACAGAATTCTTTTTTATTTTTATGGTTCAGGTATCCAACTACCCTAAAATTGTGAATTTTTGCAAAAAATTGACAAATTTCTTTTATTATTTTATTTTATGTACCATCTTATCAGCTGTATAAAAATACGAAGTTTATTGTATTTTCTATTTACTATAACAAAAACTACAAGTGTCTTAGTAAAAGCAGATACGACACTACTTTAAGCAAGATGTCATACTTCAAAAGGCGTTTTAATCGAAATATAATTGCTTAGAAAATGCTAACATGGGAACAGCAATTGCTCAAAAAGTTTTGAAAATAGTTAACTGAGACTTTTTGTGTATGTTCTGTATAATAGTAGAATTGTTTTAACTTTCAGATTTATCAATTACTGTTTATCACAAAAATTACAGTCCCATATGTGAATATAATGACTGTTTGTTTAAGGAATTTCAAATAATAACTAAGATAAAGTGCTCTAGTTTTTGTAAAAATTAAAATACCTCTTACCATGAAGGTTATTTCAAAAATGAATAGCAGAGCAACACATCAAAATTGAAAGCTTATGAATAAACTTTTTGTATAGAATGGGCCCCGTTAGTGTAACTTTTAATAAATTTTTACCCATATTAGTAATAATAATTTATTTTTATCTTCTTAATTTTAGCATATTTTTCTTAAAATGAACTAAATAAATCTTGAAAAATCCACAAAAAAGTACTCATACCTCAATTCTTTTTTTAAAAAAGTTGTCGCAAGGTAGTCGGATACCTTAATGTGACTCATTACATGTTCATTATATTTAAAATATATGAAAACTTTTTGAATAAAAAATAAGTATGTCTCAAGACTTAAACTTTTTTTTTATTTATGATGTTATGTTTTTTATAAAAGAGAATTAAATTCTTTCTGGATTTTTTTTAAAACAATATAAAATCTTAAATTTATTTCAATTATTAGAATTCATAAGCAAGTACCAGTAGAGTTAAACTCGTCAAAAGTTAACTTAACCCTTTATCTACCTACGGTACTTAAAAGTACCACTCACTTTAAAATAACATAGAATAACCAATTTTACGAATATTCTGACAATACTTAGCAGGAATGTTCTTTGAAATCCACTCTTCCAAGATATATGGTAACACGGGTACCATGATGAGTATTTTAGCGGGGAAGGCGAATAGTTTTATAGTAGAAGATGCTTTTTCAGCGGATTGCAAAGATTATCATTTTCGTCCCGAAAAAATAGTTAATATCAAAATTTAAGTGTCTTATTTTTTGTATGGTTATGAGGACTTTATAAAATGAATTGACTCTTTATTTTAAGTGAACACAGTGTACATAATTAATTTTACAGTGGAATATCTTTAATCAATTAATTAACTCTAACGGATTAAATTTCCCAAAGTTGAGTATTTTGTTTATGTATACCCCTTAATTTTAAATGTAGTGATCCAAAAAAAAAACATTGCATGAAAAAAAATGCAGTAAATCATAATGCGGTAGATAAAGAGTTAAATAAATTTATCTCTGAATTAGCTATGTTGATTGAGATAAATAAAAGGATTTTTACATTCTTTGTTAGTTACTTTCACTGGAAAAATATGTACAGTGAAAAAAAAAAAAAAATTAATAGGTAAAATAACATAAATATACACCCAGTTACTGAAGCAATCAAACGTCATAGTAAACTCAAAATACTAGATTTCACAAAGGTTCTTCAACAAACTTTTTTTTACTGTGACACTACTTTAAGATATTATTTTTAGTATGTAATTTTTTATTCTAATGCAACTTCTTAAAATATTCCAGAAATGATAACCCCTTTTTCAAATTTTCTATATGATTTATATATATCAAGAATTTATTAACTTATTTATTTTTAAAGTATTTATGATTTGTTCACTTATTTGTAATTCTAAATGTAATGTTACTGTTCTGAAACTTACCAATTTAGTAAATTACAACAAAAATAGTGAAGTTCATTAGCAATTCTCTTTACAATTAAAAGTTAACATGTATATATACAGAAAGAGATAAATGTATACAGGTAGTATACGTATATGAAATATATCGCCGAGAAAGTATTCAAATTTTAGTCTTGGAATTAAAACTAAGATATTGAAGTGAAGATGAGATTCATTTGTAGTATTGTAGTCGTAGAAGAAAATAAAGATTCTTGACATAGATCCTATCATGTATTTTAACTTCAGGAGAGATATTTGAGTATAGGCTTTGCTCTAAAAGTAAAAAAACAAGAGAGAGAGTTATTCAAACACCAGCTTCTTATATACATGGAATAACAGGGAAAAACGTAACATAAAAATTACAATCCCGTGTTCAAGTGTAGAGAAATAAATTTTATTTAAAGAAATGACATTATCTTATTGTTTTAGTTCGAAATATCAAGTGTTTTTCTAGGGACTAAGCACATACGTCGATTTAACAAGAGGTTCGTATTATTGAAGGTTTGAATTAGCAAAAGTCGACTGTATATGTATCAAGTATTTAATAATGCTTTACCTTAAGTAAATATTTAAGCAATTGGGCATCATGTGTAAAATTTTGGAAAAACGAGCTGTAACATGTCTTCCCAACATTCATTTCATATCCTTCCACTCCTCTTTTCAGGGAAGAGTCTATCTAAGTATAAGCTCAATAAGTTTTAGGCTGATGATTGATATTTATTTTTCCTCGAATATTCAATTGTTAAAACACATGAAGGAGTAATACGATATGAAAGGAGAATTTAACAATATTACACCGATCCGAATTGATGAATAGGTCGCTATACTAATTTAATAATCGCGTTTTCTTTAGATATCGATTGTTTCTAATTTAATCATCAATATGCTTTTTTGCTTTATGCTAGTGTTTATCCCATTTGTTAAAAGTAATATTGATGAATCCCAGAAAATTACAGAGTTGCATTTTGTTTTACTTACGCTGAATAGTTATGTTATAAATTAGTCATAATTTTTGAAATCACATTTTTGGATTTAAAGTTCTTTAAATGTGAATTCCAAATCTAAATGAAATATTTAATAAGTGTGATGCATTAAATGATATCAAAATTTACAGGAATCAGTTTTAGAATACCATTAATTCTCACCTACATTAACGTGTATTAAAAGAAAAAAAATATATTTGTGATCTGAAAAATAAAACTTCACTAATCTGATTCTATAATTTAAAACAAATATGTTACCATTGTTCATAAAAACATTTATGTGCAAGTTATAGTATTTTTGTGCAAGGTATAGTATTTTTGTGCAAGTTATAGTATTTTTGCAGATAAAGGATCGAAATGTTTCTTTTGCACAATGTTGAAGGGCTGACTAATAAAAGATAATTAATATTTACATATTTTCGTCTTTCGCAAAAACAGATATTATGAATACAAATTGATTGAAAGATACTTAAACTTCAGACCAAATTAAATTTAAAATGTCTACTTGTATATATGATGGTTCCTTCGCAAAACGAGAAGTTTTCCATTTGAACAACGTCATAAAGAAGGCCAGGTGGTTAATCGAAGGGTAAACATGATTTTCTTCAATTCTGTATTAATGTCGCCCTTTAAAGCCAAACTAGAGCAATTGGGATGGGTTTCATAATTCTAAGGTGGCGAGGACGACACCACAGCTGGCATCCTATTCTTAGATTTAACGTTTTTCAGCTCTCTCTAACGTAGATCTTCAATGGCATCAGGACTCGAACCCCCAAATGAATAATGGCAGCCACGAGTTCAAGACCATGACCCCTTAGCTACCATGGTCACAAACTTTAGAAGATTCTCTAAGCGTGAGAAAATTCACTACACATCCATTTTACAGTTAAAATGTCTAAGATTTAAAAATTGTGCTGTTGCTTAGCATTGTGATGCATCTTCTTTGTTTTAGATGAATGGCAAAGAGGCCTATGTTATCGTCTAGTACTAATTCATTACTAGTATCGTTACATTCATAGTTACAAAATACATAAATGTATTGATTTCTCTGTGATATTTAAGGTATCCGACTAGGCTGACAAAGTGATTTTTAGGTGTTTGATGTTTGGTGTTGTTTGGGTCATTAAGGAAAAAAAGAGATTAATTATTGAAGAAGAAGGAGTAATACATAAAACTAGAGAGTTTTTTACGTTCTTTTTATTGCATTTACTTTATCTAACTAATAAAAAATATTTTTTAATTCGTTTTTTGAAGAATGAACTTTTCATGATAATTTGTGCATGAATAACGGGGTATCTTCTAAATAATTGAATCGAATGCAATGAAATTTATAACATATGCTATGTGCCCTTCAGAGTGTAACAAACCGCATGTTTTAAGACAGCTGCATTTAATCACATTTTACAGACATTTTAAGCTTAGAACATGCAGTAATTTTGACGAAAAATCATGACCATCAAACTTAAATGCTAATAAAATATTTATTTCTTAAACTATTTTTTATTCTGAAGATGATTTGATACTTGAAGATGTAATGAAAAATAAAGTTAAGTGCTAAATAGGGAATTTAATTTTAAATCTAATTTAATTATCCTTACACACACACACACACACACACACACACACACACATATATATATATATATATATATATATATATATATATATATATATAGTATTTACTATATAGTAAAGAGTAACTTATAAATCTAGTTTAAGGATGTTTTTAATTAATGAGAGGTATTACATTTAAATTTTCTCATAATAACACGTCAAGGTAAGTTAATCCAACTACTTTTTTAATGCAGTTTTGCTCACTTATTTACTTCAAAATTTCAAAACATTCAGCAATCAGTTGACAAGAGCTTGGTAGTAAATTATATTCGTTTTTCAACAAGAATTATTTTAAGTATCACGCATGAAAATATTGTTGAGATGTGCATTAATCTCTAAAAATTATGAAAAAATCAGAAAAATTTTACTTGTGCAGTTTCTTCTTTTCATTTGAAATTAATGAATGACAATAGCATTAGTCAAACAGTGCTTTGAGATCAGCCATAAAATAAAAATAATAAGCTTACTTTCTACCTAAAAAGTACTCGAATTAAAACATACAAAAACAAATAGTACCTGAGATCAGTATGTTATGAGCTTAAGTATGAAGTGAGGTCACCTTAAGCAGTTATGCAGGTTCGAGAGAGGATTTTCAAGTTCAGAATGAAGTTGTCTGTTGCTTAAGTTGGTATAAAAATCCACTACCTTATCAAGACGATTCAAAGGCTCTGAAGAATAGCAAGGGGAAGGATTTAGAGTGCAGTAATAAATCTCCCAAGAACATCCCTAATCAGCGTAATTGAATTCAAGTTCAGAATACGTACTGGTCTACCATCAATAGGGGGTATGCTACTGGAAGAAGTATGAGTTGAGATGGTGGTTCCCAAACTTTTTGAACCCCTTCATCCCTTTTTATGGTTAAAACTTGCTCACGTACCCCTTTTTAAAGTCAAAACTTTCTCAAGCCCCCAAGAAAAAACTACGTAAATGCATAGTATACAAATTACAAATTTAAAAAAATAATTTGTTGTAGAATTATTTATTGAAATTATAACTTTTGTTTAAAATAAAATAAAATAAATTAATGACTTGAATGAACTTGATGAAATGTTATGAGTGTATCTAAGTCCGTCTCAATGTTTGTGATTAACAACCCCAAATTCCCACGAGCACTAGTTTTTAGTTGTTTTCCTTTTTGTGTGTGATAAGGTTTTCTGGGGCACTGAATCTACGTTCTACCAAACTGGACGGGAAAACAGACAACAACTTCTGTACAATAACCCATAAAGTAGAATATAAAATTGAGATATATTTTGTAACCAGAGAATTCGTGGGTATCCTTGTTCAAACATTGTTGACAACAATACAGCAATAATTTGACAACAAACCCTCCCTTGTGGATGTTTCAATAAGTTGCTTCTGTATTAATAAGGATTCATCTGTGTTTGGGATCTGAGTTCGTCAACGCGCAAAAGGGTTTAGCACCCAGTCGAGAATATCCAAGTGAATTATTGTTATTTATTTAAATTTCCATACAAATAAAAATGTATCAGACTTTTTTTTATATTGAACGTGTACCCCTGACATTATTCAGAGACTTCCAAATCAATTTTAATTTTCCATGGACTGCTTGAATAATATCAGGGTCCATTGAGACCCCTTTAGGAACTGCTGGTGTAGATATTCTAAGGATTCCTCTTATATTTAGCTACAAACAATGGTCATTTGTGACATCAATACCTAGGTCTCTCTAGGTTGCTTCTGGGTTTCTAGGAGGTATATTGCACCTTCTACAGTTTGAACTGTTCTAACAAATGCAGTCCACAAATAACATTCTACTGATTAACGGAAGGGCTCACATTCACTCATTTTGTGACGCATCATTAACTCTATCCTCTACTTTTATCTGCTCAATGACATGCCATCGTATTTTTTCAAACAAATAATATCAAGTTCTCACATTTGCTTGCATCTAAAAAAATTAAAAATTTTGAAATTCCTTTATGGAATTTCTACTTCAGAAACTGCAGATGCTTTAGAAGCCACATGATCAACACTAATTTGCATATCATATTCTTATACAGTATTATTTTTTACGTTTATACAGTGTAGTTTATATAAAAATTTACTTATTTTTGGTGGTGTGAACTTAATTTTTACATTTATCTTCATTTACTTAGACCAGCACATAACATTGTACAAGTTCATATTTAAAAGTATTATTTCAAATATACAATATCACTAATATATTTTATATTATTTAACCAATAAATAGTATGACTTATGAATTTCAAAAGTAATTGACACACTTTCAAGTATCAATTCCTTATCTTACTTTGCATCATTTCCAAGTTTGAGAATTCCAATATGAGATTCGATTATCAATAGTAGTTTTCCTTTTTCTGTAAAATTTCTTTTAACATAAAAAGAAAACAAAAATAAGCTAAAAGATAACACAAAATGTAACAACCATAATCTGAGACATAATTATCAAGTAATTTACAAAATCCTTTAAAAAGTAGAACATGGATTGAAATGAAAAAAATAGTCAATGTTATATTTACATTTCTGTGTAATAGATACATTCTAAAACTGTTTTAACTATCAAATTTCAGTAATAATATTCAGTATTTTCAATTTATTATTTATAATACTCCTCATATTTAGTTTGATATTTTTTTAAAGTTATAGCGTATGAATAAAATTCTTAATTTTTAATCTAATTTTTTTAAAAAAATTTGAAGTCACTTTTAAAGAAACTAATTTTAGTTTAATTTTAAGGAATTGTATCTTGTTAAAATTTAAAACAAAATTTAAAAATATAAACAATTTAAAAGTTTCTAAAGAAAACGTTTACTGAATTAAATTCGAGTAAAATGAAATCAGAATGAAATTTCCAAGACAAAATTGTAAATTTTCGTCAAATTTCTCGTCAGTTACCTTACAAAGAAAAAGTACAGTAACCACATAAAATAGAAAGTACATTTTTGTTCTTTCATTCGTAAAAGGCATTCTTAAACCCCAAACTACATTAAATCTGGGGATAAAAGTACCTTAACAGATATCTCATCAACTTAATTTAAGTTTTTCATTTTAAATCTGAAACATGAATATTCATATAAAGATCCCGACAAAAGTATAAATATTTGATTAAAAAACTACACTTTTAATTCTTTTCATTAGTGATATTATCACTCTTTATAAAATGAAATTACGTAAAGTGAAATTGTTTTTATTATAATTTTGTTTTTGCATTTTTCAATAGTCGACCGCAGTCCCAACGAAATCTTATCGATTTGCTAAGAAGACAAGTTATGATGCCGATTTTGAAAGATAGAATTTATTAGGCCTGCTCGATGAAAAAGTAAGAAAAAAAGTCATCTTTATTTAATTTTTAAAGTAACAACATTGTTTTTATTTTTACCTTAAATTACTTAATAAGATACTGTTTTAAAATATTAGATGATGATTTGAATTTATTGTCATTAGTAAAATAATTTGATAATGTCAGTATATGTTAAAAAGTACATATCTCCGTGAAGATAAAATTTTACGGTACATAATTCTTAAAATTATTTATAAATTTGTATTTCCTATGTGTCTTACTTATTTAAGACTGGAGTTTCCTTTTAATTGTGTACTTATACATTGTAAGATATCTTAAGAGATAATTTTATTTCATATGAAAGGAGGATAACTGAGCATTTCATTGTGCAAATAACTTTGTCTCATCTTGTCTGTTAAACTACTAATCTATGACAACTTTTTAGAAAATAATGATCTATCTGTATATGTTTTCCAAACACTAAATAATAAATGAACAACTATTTGTTACGTCATTTAGTGCAGACATCTTCAATTACAAAAATACTGTAGTGCAATAATATATTCCATGAGAATTTAAATAACATGGAATAATTTTGAGAAAAATATCAGAAGTAACTATTTACTTTATTGTTTAATAAGAGTATTCCCAAAATAAAGTAGTTCTTTTCAAAGTTTCGCTGAAACTATTAACATTTATTTCTCTCTCTCTCTCTCTCTCTGTCTCTCTATCTCTCTCTCTCATTTCTCTCATAATCAGTTTCAGCGTATAATCAACTAATTATAACATCATAATTAAATCTGGCAGATCTATCACTTGTCGAAATTTTTTTAAATCTTCTCTTATCATAGATTATTAGAAAAACAATATACGCACTTGATTTTGGATATCCCTCCGTTATGCGCGCGAATCTCTCAGATGCATAGTTAAAATCGTTACGGTGCTGAGTCCTTACGGTGGGTTGGAACATGCGCCTCCTTCTTCTATCTGCCTTTCGTCACTCGCCCTAGGATTCAGTGTCAAGGACGAAGGCAATTTCTTCACATTTAGTGTGGCAGGACCCATTGAATCTGATGGATGCAGCGCCCAACAACGTCAGTTTTTATGACTTTGTACTATTTCGTTACTTTTAAATTTTTTTATCTTGTAAAATAGTATAGTTTTCAGTTTTATACGAAAATAATCAAAGCAAGTATTTTGCAACTTCTGTGTGACAGTTTGTTTTGTTTTGTTTTTCTGGGAGTTGAGAGATACATTTGAGGGATGCCGCGCCTAGCCAGTGACTGTATCTTATTCAATCCTCAATGCAGGAATAAAACTCCCAAAATATATGTATGAAAATCAAAATCACTCAGATCCTTACGCAAATGACTAGAAAAACTAGGTCATGAACTTTTGAAAGAGAGCCTGTGAAGTCGGTCTGAGCATAGCATTCACATTCCTCGTTCATTTTGACCCAGGATTGGAAAAATATCTGATAAACAACGCCCCATTCAAGACAAAAGACCAAGAGAAAAATCACCAGGAACTTGGATAAGAAGATACTTTTTCGCCTTGTCAAGACATCAAGAAAAGACCCTTAAAATTTTCAAATGCATTATACAAAAATCTATGTGTCTTGAACGTTTAAGGCGATTTGTGAAGATTGCAAAAAAAGGCATCTTAAAAAACAGTGGTGACAGTGATAACTAACCATTAACTTTTTTTAATGATATTGTTCTACGTATCCGACTACGTTTGGAAACCTGATTTTGCAAAAGCTTATAAATGGATGATATTTATGATACTTTGTGTCACTTAGATTAGAAAACGTATGTAAACCTGTGTTTTAAGAATATTATTACAATAAAAATTATTTAAATATAATATTTTGACAAAAAAATGAACATAGAATGATTAATTTTCAAAACATTCTCCTTTTATGAAAAATACTTCTATTATAATAATATTTTGCCTGCATATATCTCAAACCTCTCTACAGAGGCTCAACTAGAATTTTTGAAAAATATAACTTAGAAGTGGGTTTATCCATGTTTTACGACAACAGAAGGGAGCAATTTTAAGAAAATAACGCCGATAATTAAGGTATCTGACTACCCTAAAACCATAATTTTTTTCAAAAATTGGCAAATTTTTTTATGACTTTATTTTATAGAGCATTTTATTAACTTAATAACAATACCAAGTACTTTATTTTTCCTCCACTAGAACAAAAACTACAAGCGATTTAGTAAAAGCAAATGCCATAACTTTACACAAGATGTCAAACTTTAAAATGAGTTTTACTCGAAATGTGTTTTTTTCGAAAAACTCAAACGGGGACCGCGGTTGCTCAAAAAGTTTTGAAAATAATTAGCTGAAATTTTTTGCTTATGTTCTGCATAACAGTAGAAGTGTTTTGATCTTCAGATTTATCAATAACTGTTTTATTTCAAAATTTGCAGTTCTTTACGTGAATATAGTCAATGTTTTTTAAGCAATTTCGTATAATGACTTAGATAAAGTGCCCTAGTTTTTGTAAAAATTAAAATATCTCTTATCGTGAAGGTCACTTCAAACAGGAATAACAAAGCAACACATCAAAATTGAAAAATTGAGAATTTCTTCATAAAATCTTTGTACAGAGCGGGCCCCGTTTATGTAATTTTTCGTACATTTTTACTAGTTTTTCCCATTTTAATAATAATAATTTTTTTTCTTTTACCAATTTTAGGATTTTTTCCTTAAAATATACTAAATAAATATAAAAATCACAAAAAGATCTCCATATGTCCTTTTTTTCAAAAAAAAGTTGTCGCAAGTAGTCGGATACCTTAATTCAATTGGTGGAAACTATGAAAATAATGTGAATTTTTCAGACTCTCTAGAGAAGTGTTTAATTTATAAAAGCAAAATATTATTATTATAGAAACATTTTTATAAAAGGAGAACGTTTTGAAAAAAAGTTATTCTAAGTTAATTTTTTGCCAAAATATTGTATTTAAATAATTTTTTGTCATAATGTCCTTAAAACAATTTTTATACATGTATTCTAATCTAAGTGACACTAAATATAATGAAAATTATCCATTTATGCGCTTTTTTAAAATCACGGTTCCGAACTTATTCGGATACCTTAAATATCTCAATTTCTCAATCTATTTTAAATATTATTTTATTCCAAGTATATTTTAGTGTCAAATCTCATCAATTAAATGATTAAATCATTTTCAAACGTAAGTGTGAAGTGATGCATCTGAGAGATGCCACGCGCCTATGGATGGAACTTACTAAAGCACGCCTTGCGGTGGGATATATACTCCTTCGAGAAGAATTTAAATGGTCATTCAAAACGTTTAAAAAATAAAATGTAAAATCTTTTTTAAAGAGAAAGAGAGACTACAAGATGTAATAGATGTCTAAGAAAATAAAAATGACATCCAATTCAGTTATATTCAATCAAAAGATATTAAATGTATATTTGTTGTCAAAAACTCAGAATAAGAGTTCAATAATTTTAGGTTTAATTTAGAAACTTTCTTTAAAAATTATATTTAATCTTATTCACAATTAATTCCAAAATGTCAAACTTTTGCATATATTTTGTGTATAATTTTAACTTTTTACAATATTCAAACAGGGGGGAAAAACAGAAATGATATGTTACAAGCAGTCATCAAAATGTATATGTGCGTTTTTTTATGTTAAAATGTCACATAATCTACGAAAAATATTCCTCTTTAGATATGCAATATCTTTAACAGTCAAACAACAATAATAAATGCAGTATCAAAATTATGTGTATTGTCGACAAAAACAAAAATCACAGAATCATCTGATTTTATCATAACTACTAAAGCAAAAGAAATAAAAAAGAAAATTGGAGTGCTTATATTTGTCAAAACGTTTAGCGATAATCGATTAAATTTGCGAATGACCCCTTAACTTTAATCTAGTAACGTATTTATAACCACAACAAAAATAATACGAGCGCAAAGTGTGAAAAAATATTTAAAATGATCTTTTTCTTCTTAAATTCGAATTTTCGTAATTCTAGCTTTATCAGATTAAATTAGAGAGAGATGGATGTTTTTCTTGTAATTCTTACATTTTTTCCTAAAAACAATATAGAATAAACAGTTCATTTTTGCAATTTTTAAAAAAATACCTCATATGATATTTTTGTCATTTTTTTAATTAAAATCTTCATTTACAACGAACGCTTCAATTTTTTTTATGAATACTGGTTGTTTGAATATAATTCTAATTTATTTTCTAATGCAGTTTTCTGTCAGAGTGTGTGTAACAACAAAAATTAATTTCCTTATAAGTTTCTTTCATAATCTTAGATGTCCTCTGTTTGTGTAAACACAGTCTTTGACATTGGTTGCTGATCTTCAGCAAATGTGTCAGTTTTGTCATTAATGACAATATTACAGAAGTGCCGTCCACAAAAGCACGATGAATTACGTTATCTTCTTATCCTTCATTGCGTCACAAATGCGTATTATCATTGCTTCTGATAAACACAATATCATTATTAATAACATGATCTTCTTCATTCAATACAAAAACAAATTTTACTCTTTTTAGAGAATTAGATACAATACATCAGAAAAAGAATAATCGATTTCCTACGAATTTGAAAAGGTGTTCCTCTTCTTTTGATACAATTGAACAGTTTGACATTGAGTATAAGCTCAACAGCTGGTGTAAGTTCATTAAAACAAGCATTAAAAAATCTTTCTTCATTGAAATAAGTTTCACTGCACTTGATGTAATAAAGTATAAAAAAATAATCAGGGCAATTTATCGTTCTATAAGCATTGATTAAATCATGATCGTTGCTATTATACGTAGCATACGAGACAATACTAACGTAAATCGCTTCTTTGATGGCAAAAATAGAGAAAAGGAACACAACGGTGTTCATCTTAATAGTTATAGCTCTATTTTTGGTTTTGAAAATTCTGAAAAATATCAAATCTCTTAAACTAAGCCCCGTACAAAAAAAGAGTTTAATACCTAATAGCACATTACACATAATTTTGTTTACACCAGTCTTACTTTGATAAATCATGCTGTTTTTGTATATAATTTTCAAATCATTTTCAAATAAATTGTAATTTTAAGAAACTTTTCATTGCCTTGTGTGCATTGGCTCTTAATTCACAACTAATTTATCATCTTCCTATTTCAGTATCACTAATTTTAGTACAAAAATAATTAGAAAAGTTTTAGAGAATCTTTGAAACTCCTCTATCTGAATTACTTTATCTATTTTGCGAAACAACTTTTTAAAAATTCCACTTGTTTGTTATAATGCTGCTATGTTTAAAAATGTTTTTGTTAAAAATATCATTTTAAATCTAACTCTTATACATTCCAATAATTATCGTATCCGAACACGTTCGGAGTACTTTTTAAAAAATAGCATACTAAAACATTATAAATACTTTTTAAGAATCAATACCAATAAATAATTATATTTAACTAACACACACAACTTTTAAAAAAATTATCTAAATTCTACAAAAATCGCAATTGTAACGGAAATTTTAGTAATATTTTTGAAGGACTTCAAAGCAATTTGAGAAATAAGTAATAAACTTATATCAATAAAAGTATTACTAAAACAAATTAGATGCATTTATCTAGAAAATGCACTAAAATTGTAATGTTTTATTAAAATTTAAATTTTTAGAGCTGATTGAGTAAATAGAATAAGAAGTGTGGCTTTCTAAATGAGACCATTATTTAAATGACAGTCCATAACTCTAAAAATTTTCATACAATAAGAAATATTTTAGTACATTCTCTAGAAAATAATAAAAAATATGGGGTTTAAAAAGTTTCTAAAAAATTAATTTTTATTATTTTGACTTATCAGTCTCGCAATGTTAGATTTTGAACAATTTTAATACCCACTTCTAGTAGATTACAGGCCCACTTCTGGCTTTTCTAATTTTATAAAATTGATTGTAGCTTGACTTCTAGGTAACGTAAAAGCAAACAAATATGTTTTGAAAAGCTAAGAGATAGCTCTGTTCAGTAAAAAAATAAATAAAGCATGTGTAGTTTGACCAAATTTAGTCATTTCAACATGTTCTGATACCGTAATTTTATCAGTTTTAGTAAACACAGTAGTCTCTTAACTTAAAAAAATTTTATCTTTTAAAAAAAAATTGCTTCACATTTAATTGTTTTTGTTTATTTACAGTAATTATTTTATAAATTCTTTTTTATCTAGTTTTATAATAAAATAATAATCCGGTGCTTTTTATCCTATTAGCTATTTTATATATCACTGTTTTAAATTTTTTTACTCTTTATATAAACCAGCAAATCTCCTTATTCTGATTCAATAAAAGAGTCCAATTCTTAACTGTATTAAACACCCAATTCCTCCCTCACCTCAAGATGAAATATATGATATTGTATCTTTTCTTCCAGATCTCTGAAAGAAAAATGTCTAAGAAAATCTGATCAAGAGTTAATGGAAAGTTTTGGTTGCTTAATGGCGATTATTGAATTCAGAGAAATCATTGCCTTATGCAGGCAAATTAAATGTGTTTTGTGATATTCTTAACTTATATTTCTTTGTAATTGTTCTTTTTATTTATTGCTGTAAATTTGTAAATTTTCTTTCATTTTCAAAATTTTTAATTATTATTCGTGTATGATTTTTCTGTAAATAAATGTGTTAGACAGATATTTGTTTAATATTAATCTTATCAAATATTTTTAACTCCCAGACGGTGAACATAAAAAAAATGTTTTTAAATTACTTAATTACGCAGTACACAAAATTTGACAAAATATTAAGAAAAAACTGCAGCATATCCATATCTAAAATATTTAATAAAAATGTGAAGATATTCAATGGGAATGGCTTGATTTTCAATCCAAATAATAGGGTACTTTAATTAAACTGTCACCTGAAAACTGATCTAGTAATTACACCTTAGTCAATGTTGAGACTAATGGGTTCTCAAAAACAGAATTTTGAAAAAAAAATATTAAAATAATCAATGGGTATAAAGCATATTTTACAAAATAAAATATTTATATATCGACAAAAAAACAAAGAAAAATTATCAAACTGATTCCTAAGTCGATAAAACTCTAAACATTGACAAATAAATTGATCTTTCATCCTGTTATTATAAAAATAATTGTTCCACAAAAAATTCCATTACCAAATTTCATATACTTAATTCACGTTTACAACATTATATAAATTTTAAACTGCTATCATTCTATTTCGTGTAATTTAATGAGTAATTATTAGATTTCCATATTCAAAAATTCCATATTAGATTTCCATATTCAAATATTAAAATAATCAATGAGAAATTTACAGAGTAATTTACAAAATAAAATACATATATATTGACAAAAGAACAAAAAACCTATCAAATTGATTCCTAAGTCGATAAAATTCTGAACTTTGACAAATAAATTGACCTTTTCCCCTATTATTATGTAGGTAATTATTCTACAAAAAGTTCCATTACCAAAAATTCACGTAAGCACTGTCATATAAGTTTTCCATTGCTGACATTCTACTTCGAGTTATTTAATGATGAAATATTAGATTTCCATATCCAAAATTCTACATCCTACGCTTTATTGTTAAGCAAAAAGATAATATATATAACAATCATTTTGTTCTCAAAGCTACATGATTCTTTAATAATATCCTTCCTTCATCACGGATTAAAATATGAAACTCTCTGCCCCATTACTCAGGCGCTGAAAAACAACTGCAAAATGATTAAAAACTTACCAAAAAATATTCTTTAGAAATATAATACAAAAGTTTATGTTATTAAAGTACTATGTCCTTCTGTCTTAAACCTAAAAGGAAGTTGTTACTTATCCTCCCACACTATCATTCCAATTATTTTGTTATTGCATTTCTATACCTTTGTTTACATTTTATGAAAGAAGCATAATGATTACTGGAATCTATGGAAAGCATTAAATATATGTAAGAAAAAAATTTATTTCAAATTACAAAAGACTTCTGCAGTATATATATATATATATATATATATATATATATATATATATATATATATATATATATATAAATAATCCTACACTTGTTTTACCAATTACTAATTAAATCTCTCTATTGTTGATAAATTAAATGAATTATTTTGATGAGCAATTCTAACACAGTCTTTGCGTAATATGAAGAAATTAAAGTAAATGATCCTAATTTACGAAAAGATTTGTAGGATCTACCCTATGAGATCTTATTTTTATCTCTTTCTAAACTTCTTCTTTTTATGAGGTAAAAAAAAATTGTTATTTACATAACATATTTATTTAGCGAATTTATATAGCGAATGAGAGTAACTCGGATAATTGAAACTTTGATTCGGACTGCAGTAAATAGAAAAATGAACGTAATTGCTATGATTTAATTGAAAAGGTTTGCGGTGAATTAAAATTAAATAAAGGAAATTTTGTATTAACTGATGGATTAATTAATCAGAAGCATAAAATTTTTAACGAAGCAGTTATGCAATTAGTTTTATCGCATTTCAAAATAGATAAAGGTATGAAGCTAGCCCATGAGTTAGTGTTTGGGGGTCTTATGGAGGTTTCAATAAACAATTAGAGGATAAAACCTAACTTCTTTTCGCTCAGGAAATTGCTGAATTTTTTCCAGACCTGCAAATGGTGCCAACTTCGAAAGACCAAAAAAGGAAATTGGAGATGTCGCTCTTATAACACCTATGGTCCGTCCTAAGCTCCCGTTTGTGTAAGTAAATATTGATCTCATCGAACCCATTCAACCACAGTTCAGTACAGCCTCAGTACCTCTCAGATTTCTCACAGCCAAATCTGTACGTGGCGCTTTATTGTAAGTATTTTTTGAGAACTGAAATTCTCCAAATATAATTACCAGTGCCGAAGCCACGATTATTATGACGGCATTGACCCAAGAATTTATAAAAAGTATTGGATTTAGTCTTAGGTTTTCTTATCCTGGCTACCCAGCCAGCGATGGATTAGTGAAGAGGAGTATAAAAGAACATGTTTCGTCATGTAATTCGTGAAAATACAAAAAAGTGGGTTCGACAATTACCTTTTTCATTATTTGCATATCGCGATATACCAAATACAACTACTTATAAATCATCGTAAAAGTTACTATGCGACAGAGAAGCTCGAAGGCCGTTATCCATACTTAAAAACACCCTAAAAAAGTGAAATATATCTTCCGACAAACACTTCCCTGCCTGCTGTTGATTACTTGTAAGAAATACTTTTAAGTACACGTTTTGAGTCGAAGAGTTTGTGAGAAATTATTTGAACGGGTGACCGCTGAATCAATTCTCTCTTGTTTTAGTAAAAGAAGCAATTAATGTTGTTTCTTTCCCCAGATCCCTCAAGAGAATTTAGAAAATCAGACTTTAGGTCTGGGTTTCTCAATTCTTTTTTCCACATACTCTCTCTCTCTCTCGTGTCTTCTTTTCAGAAAAACTAAGCAATTGTTTTTATTATGGTAAGAAACTACTGACGCATCCTTTCCTTTTTCACATAAAGATCACTTTTTTTGCATTTGTATTAAGCGTGAGCGTTTTCGCTTTAGGGTAGTAATTTAATTTTCCAGACACCAAATCTGGAAATGGGAAATCATTAATCCCCTGATGATCCTGATTAGGAAAATGGAACAAAACTATTAAATTATTGTATTGCCATCGATCCTTGACAAGTGTGCAAAATGTAGAATTAATCTGACCTTTTAAAATAAGTAAAAATCGAGTTCAAAGATTTCGTTACATACAGGTGAAACTAATAAAAGCCTGTTAAAAAGGACAACTTTTGAATTTTCAAAATAGAAAAATGTTTTTCATTTACGCCTCTGTAGCCTCTTCAGATTCGATTTGCCAAACCTCCATTTTTAACGGATATTTTTTTATGTATAACACTCCCGTAATTTCCACAAAGCCACTTGGAAGTCGATGTCTGCGAAACCCATTCTTAGCTGATTTCTACTCATCAAAAGGAATTTTCCTGGCAAATTTCAAGAATTTAAATCTAATAGTTCCGGAGATCTTATGATGAATGCATGAGTGAATCATTTTCCCCCTGTATATATTTAGATTTAGGCATACTCGTAAGGAAATATTTAAAAAAAATGAAGGAAATTATTGATACACTTCTGAAACTACATAATTAGTTTTATTGATTAATGAATCAACTGCATTTTGATAGCTCATATTTTTATAGGCTGATTTAATATAAAATTTGAATGAACTCTCTAGAGTAAAAAAATAATTATCCTTATTTATAGTTAAGTAAGTTTATAAAGCATCAGAGTTAATTTTAAAGAGTATTAAATGTTGTGTCAAATTATAAAAGTGGTAAATTTATCATTTACTAATATCATCTAATTACCATTTACTCATGAGTATTAAATAAGAAGCAAGTATCTAAAATGTGTACATCAAGAAATGGAAATATACCCAAATGATTTGGTTTTACATATCTTAAATATCCTTTAAGAGATAATTCTACACAAATTCCTTTAAGCTTTCTCATCCACTAATTAATTCCTTTAGCCCTGGAGTAAAGGATAATCTTTTCAAAACATAATCCTTTAAGTGTCCCAAGACAATCACTACTGTCACATAATGCAGCGCCAAGAGATGTTATTCACGAATATTACTGGTAATTCAAGGAGTACATAGTCTCAAACAATTGATTTGGGATTTTATCTGTGTTTCTCTTACAATAAATGTTGTGTAAAATTCATTCTAAGAATAGAAACAGGTACAGAAGGTCTTGAAGTTATTAAGCCACATTGGGCTTCAAAGTAAAATAAAACTCATCTCATGCAGATCTATATTCAATTAAAATCTTTTGGTAATAATTTTTCCAAAAAAAAGAAGCGCTGAAATTATATTATAGAGTAAAGATTTTTCATAATTCAGAACTTTTTACATTCCATATAAATGTTGTTTTAATTAATTTATAAAGTAACTAGATGGGACATTTTTTGACATTGTAAAACTGTATACTCTTTTTTCAATTCTTACTATTAGTCCACTCTCTACCTATATATACACTGCTGGACAATTGCTAAGGACGAATCACAAATTGCTATGTAGCATAACATTAAGCGAGACATGACGCCTAGTAGGATAAAATATAGTTGCCACACTGTTCAGACATTAGAATAAAGAATATTTATTGTTCTGAAAAGTACAAAAGCTGTGAAACATCTGAAAGAAAAAAATGTTTATTTGATCTGCGTACGGAGAAATGGAACAATGCATCTAAAAGTCAGCAGGCACCTTAAAGAAAGGTATCAGTACGGGATATGTCCACCGTGGAGTGTGATGCAACATTCCACACGTCGTACCATACTTTGCACAACATTATCCAGCAGCTGTTGAGGCAATTTATCCCATTCCTCTGTGAGTGTACGGATGAGGGTGTTCTTGTTTGTTGGAGGATAGTTTCGACCAGCAACTTGCCTCCCCCAAAGCATCCCGCACATTTTCAATGGGGTTTAGATCTGGAGAACGCGCTGGCCATATGAGACGTTGAATACCCTCACTGTCTAGACAATCCTGAACAGAGAGTGTTCGATGACATGTTGCGTTGTCGTCCATAAAAACAAATTTATCACCGACAGCACCACGGAAAAGACGAACATGAGGAAGTAGAACTTCATCAATGTATCGTTGGCCCGTCATAGTCTCATTCGCAACCACATGTAGGCGCGTGCGGCCATTGATCATGATGCCGGCCCACACCATGATACTGCATGTCGGATATCGGTCCTTTTCCTGGATATTTTCTGGATGATAAGCAGTACCATTCTCGCGCCAGATCAGTTGGCGTCTACAATCCGATGACAGACTGAACCTACTCTCATCTGAGAATAGTACGCATGCCCAGTCTTGTTCAGTCCAATTGTGATGCTCACGACACCATTGCAAACGGGCAGTACTGTGCTGTATGGTCAATGGGACACACACAACAGGTCTGCGTGCGTATAGTCCTCCTCTCCTCAAACGTCTGGCAACAGTTTTTCGGGAGATCTGCTTTCCTGAGGCAGCAAGAAACTGATTTGCCACCTGCTGAGCTGTGGTGCGCCTGTTCCTTTTTGCTGATAATACGATATATCTGTCTTCTGCAGGCGTCGTACTTCTAACACGACCTCCCCCGTGCCGTCTACTACACATTCCAGTAGTTTTAAATGACTTCCACAGCCGTGAAACAACGCTGTGAGCGATGTCGAACTCCCTGGCAACATCTGTTATTTTTTGCCTTTCTTCGATCTTTCCAATAATTCGGCCACGCATAAAATCATCTATGTGATGTCGGGAAGACATGTCAAAAATTTTAAGTTCGTCTATTAAATCTTTCCTGTAAAACTTTGACTTGAAACAACAACTGTCCACACGCGACAAAACCTTTAAAGTTCTTATGAACGCTATCACGTGATGAACAGACGTGGAAAAAAATTTGCATACTCATACTTCTTCTTACTAATATCCCGCACTTATTCTAATTTTCCACATTTTGCTTCCTTTCATTTTGTGGTTGCTATGGATGATAGTGTTATCCGTCCTTAGCAATTGTCCAGCAGTGTATTTATTTATAGTATATATGTGTAACGTTGTGGCCGAGTGGTATTATTTGTCGAGTGTAAGTAAAATTTCATTAAAACATCATCTTTAGTGGACGTTCATCATTTTATTGTGAAGCACACATCAAAAACTTAGGACAAAATTGTGGAACATTTTCACGTTGACGAGACAAACTTGCGACGATTATGAAGCATAGCGGACAAGAGATAAGCAGCAGCGACATCTTGGAGGACACAACACAAAGACAGCAATCACACAAGATTTTCGGTTTTTATACCGGTAGTGGCAAGAGCTTAACTATTATAAAATATTAGTTCTAATTGGATGAAATGGGCGGGACAGGGATTTCGGAAACTAGTTGATTACGTTTAAGATTAAAGTATATTTTTTAAACCAAAGAATTAAAGCTTGTTTAAATATTAGTAAAAAGAGTTAACAAAAAGGATGCTAGAGGGAATTACTACACATATACTGCATATATATATATATATATATATATATATATATATATATATATATATATATATATATATATATATATATATATATATATACAGTCAAACATGTTTTTGTGCGGTCTTTTTTTATGCGATTTCCTTTTTGTGCGATTTCTTATGTGTGATATTTTTTTATGCGGTGTATGAATTTCAATAGCTTTGGTGCCACTGTAATGTTTTCTATCTATTTACTAGTGGCGTAACGGATAATGTTAGAACCCCACTAAAAGTCAGGTTTCGCATTTAATATTTTATAAACTGGGTAAATACGTATTTAGCGTTAGTCAGGCCTTGGGCCCCTACAGTCCTGCCGCCCCCTCCCCCGTGATGCGGAGTTGTACGTTACGCCCCTGAAATGTAGACACTTCAAGACGCTCTGTATTTGTTATAAACAGTCTCTCGACAATGCGCATTCAGTTGCTTTCTCTCAACGCTCCAGCAGCCCGCACATGATTAAAGACGAAAATTTCAATGACAGGGACATTATCAATAATTTAATATATTATGAAGACGGACAACAAGCCAGATCCTTTGAAACCGGATAAAAATTTGCAGGGATCCAGCTTTTCAACAAATTGGAAAAGCAGTTTCTTAAAATAGATACCAGTTAAGAAAGGAGTATAAAATTCCACAAAAAGGGCTTCAATCATGTATTGTTGGTTATCTTGACATTTACAAGCAATTGACCACCCGTCATTCGTCCCAAAAACTTATCTCTTACTTTATGTTGCCGAAAAATAAGTCAATTGAAATTGCACCTTCAAGTGACGAAAGCGATTTTGAACTTATTCATTACAGGACTTTGGATTACGATGAGTAGCGATGAATTATGTATGTGCATTTTAGAGACTTATCCGTATATACAATGAGAAACTATATATTTTTAAAATGTTTCCATGTGTAATATTTAATTATTTATTTTGTTATGGAAGTACTCTTACATAAATTTCGTAAATAATTGGCATCTTTTATAAATGCGACTTTTTTTATGCGGTCCCAATCCACCGCATAAAAAAGTTTTTTGTAGTATTTCCACGAATTAGTTTGTTATATGAAAGAATTTATGAAATTTTTGAATATTTTTTGTGCGCTTTTTTTATGCGGTCCCTATCTATCGCGCAAAAACAGGTTCAACTGTATAGATTTTGTTCAAATTTTTAATCTTTAATAAAATGCTTTTTACTCATCTGCTCAAATTCAAATACATTTTTTTTAACTTGTAGTGGAGAATACTTGATGCTAATACGGTTTTTTCAAATATTAACTCATTAATTAAATTTATTTAATTCATTTTAGATTTATATGAGAGAAAAAAATTAAAATGAAGTTAGTTAATGGCGACAGTATACTTTTACTATTGCAATTGATGTACGCTTTCTATTTTGCCACTTAATATTGTGATTCTGTCATATGTATATAGATATTTATATTAACTGTAATTATTTAATGAAAAGTAACTAAAATAACATTTTTCTTTGATAATCTATGTAGGAATTGACTTAAAAATTTTTTTTTATTACTTGTTGAGGTTATTGTTATCTAAATCCCATAATTGGTCATTTGATTGCATTGAAAAGTATTTTTGTCGTCGTCGCTTCTTGAATTAAAAAAGGGCTGGATTTCAGTTTCTAAAACATAAGTATATTTATCATTTACGCCCCTGAATCCTTCCTCTCGGAACTGATCTCCTGAAACCTCATTTTCAGAAGATCGCTACTCAATAAAAGAAACACGCCGGTAGAATTCCAAATCTGTAGGTCTAATTGTTCAAAAACTAGATTTTTTTTCGCCTATAACGCCCCGTGACCTCTAAAATCCCTTTGCGAGTCAATTTCTGCAAAACCCATTCAACAAAGAAAGCATGATTACCAAATTTCAAATGCATAGTTTTAATCTTCCAAAAAAAATGGAATTTTTTATGAATAACCCTTCTTGAACCTCCCAGAAATCGATTTCCGCAAAACCTGTTCTTAGCGGATCGTTTCTTAATATAAGAAACTTGTTTGTCAAATTTTATGTATGTAGGTGAAATAGTTTAAAATGAGAATTTTTGTCTATAACGCACCTGCAACTCCCCTCACGAGTCAGTTTTTGCTCTACCCGTACATAGCAGAATTTTTATTCTATAAAAGGAACAAGTCTGCCAAATTTCAAGTCTGTTGATCTAGCAGTTCCGGAGATCCCATTATGTGTGAGTGAATGAATCAATGAGTGAGAAAGTCACTTTTCTGAAAATTATATAGCTTTACTTTCACAAGATGTATAGTTCTAATAGCTTCTTTTTGATCACTCATAATTTTCTTGATATTAAATTTTCTAATAAAGAAAACATTAAAATTTTATCATGGAGAAAGACTTTTCATGATTCAAAAAAAATTTTACATCATTCCATATAAATGCTGGATTAATTTATAAAACAATTAACTTTCACGAAATATGTAAATCTGATAACACTTCTTTTTTATCCAGAGTTTTATACAGTGGTGGCAAAAAGTCCTGAACACACTCATTTTTTTGCATAATTTTTGTGTTTGACTTCATTTTTCGTTATGAAATTATCGCACTATCTTAAATATTGTTATTGATTTTAATATATTTTTTCATGCTGATTTCAAATCTGTATGTAGATTTCTTCTAAAGTAAATAGTTTCATTGATATGTTGAAAAACCCTTGACAAGAAAGCACAAGGTCACTGTAAGAATGAGTGAGTGTGTTTTCCACCAATGAAATGCTCCATTGTTTCGACCAATCAGAGAGCAGTAGCGAAAAAGGGTTGAAAGAAAAAGATAAAACGTGGTTTATTGTATTGAATTCAGTTGTGTGCTTGTGGAAAATAGTGTATTGAAAGCAATTTGAAGTGCGCTTGTAGAAAATATTAGAATTATGGCTATTCATATCTGCCAGCGAATAAAAGGTACAAAATAATACATTTGAAGGAAGAAGGTTATTCTATGCGCCAAATTGCTGCTGAAGTACCATGTGGCCTTTGTACTGTTGTGAGAACTTTGAAAAGATTTTCTGAAACAAATTTTGTTGCGGACAGGGGGTGATCAGGACGACCAAGAAAAACATCTTTACGTGAAGACAGGGTATTGCTTTCAAACAGAAAGCTTAATTCCTCGCAAATTTTGAAAAAATGGACTTTGACATCAAATGTGAGTGCGTCCCCAAGAACTGTTAGAGGAAGACTGCTGGAAATTGGGTTACGAGGCTGTAAAGCGCGCCCAAAACCATTACTGACTGAATTTCAATGCAAGAGGCGATTGACGTGGGCAAGGGAACATTCATTATGGACTATTAAATACTGGAAAAAGGTAATATTTAGTGACGAGAGTCAGTTTTGTATTTCTGGCAACCAAAGTAGTGCCTATGTAACACGACGCACTCATGAGGAATTCAGCCCTTAGTGTCTGAAGCCCACAGTAAAGTACCCGACAAAAGTGATGATATGGGGTTGCATGTCTTCTCATAGAGTTGGAAGATTTCACATCGTTATCGGAACAATGAACGCCATGGATTACATTGAAATACTACAAAATAAATTGCTACCAACTGCGAGAGACCTTTTGGGGAATCAGTCATGGATTTTTCGGGACGATAACGCCCCTTGCCATCGTGCAAAGGTAGTCCAGAAATGGTTGGAAGACCATACTGTGAATAGAACGAACTGGCCATGACAGTCTCCCGACCTTAATCCGATAGAGAGTTTATGGTTTAAAATTGGTTATGAAATTTCAGAGAAAAAACCTTCAAACAAACGTGAATTAATTGAAGCTTTAATATTTTCCTTCAACCATATTGCTACGAAAGATCTTCTTTTGAAATTGGTGCATCCCATGCCAAAAAGATGTAGAGCCGTAATTAAAGCGAACGGCTGGCCCATAAAATATTGATTTTCTAACATGTGACAACAATGTAATTTTCAAAATGCTTATATATATATATATATATATATATATATATTAAATATACCGTATTTGTCAATTTCGTGCTATTTTTCTTTGCATATTATGTTATTCTATATTGTTTTATTCTGCACATATTTTACATTATTGTGTTAAGGTAGCTTTACTACAAAAAATATTTTAGTCATTAAGAAATTAGTAGTAGATTTGAAATCAGCATAAAAAATGCATTAAAATCAATAACAATATTTAAGATAGTGCGATAATTTCACAACGAAAAATGAAGTCAAACATAAAAATTACGCTAAAAAATGAGTGTGTTCAGGACTTTTTGCCACCACTGTATAAATATAAAGATTAAAAAACACTACTTCAAGTAATAATTTCAAGGAATTTATTAGAGCATTGCTGGAAAATAATAAGAATTTGTACTTAAATAAGGATATTACAGTAAAATCCGGCGTATAACGCGCACTTTTAACACAAAAAATAATAATGAAACTTAAGGGTGCACGTTATACGCCGAGTATAAAAATGATAGCTTTAAAATTAACAAAAGAGATGAGCATAAAAAAATTAGACTTTTATATATATCGAAATACTGTTTATTTAAAAGAAATCACATGCCTTATGAACTAAACGAGTTGTAGTTGTATAGTAATACCATTTTTCAAAAGTCTGGGATAATACCTCGAATAAATGATTTCAAAACATAACAGAAATGTATACTCATATTTCAGATTTTTTCATAAAAAGGGGGTGCGCGTTATACGGCGAATATACCTAAACATTAAAAAATTCAGCATAAAAGTATAGGTGCGCGTTATACGCCGGATTTTACGGTATTCATAAATAGTTTTTAGAAAAGCCAAGTTAAGGAATTTAAAATCTAAAAATATTCTGTGAATTTGAAAGGATTTCAATTTTGTTGACTACAATTTCTTCGATGCTCTAAAAAACTACAAATTTCAAGAAATATATGATCAATAGTCAATTTCCAATGCTCACAATAAGACCGGTCATCCGCATAAGAAATGTTTACTCAATAAACATTGGCTTTTTCATAGCTTTTATATCTAGCGAATTTAGATCCAAAGGAAGCGGCATAAAAAGAGCCGTCGCGTGGAAAATAAATAGCACGTCATATATCGACTTTATTCACTGAAACTTAATTTTCAAAAACAGTATTTTTTTCTGCTTTGTGTATTAAGAGAATTCGCATTCTTTCATTTCAAAACTTATAAATTCAAAACGACTTAATTCTTAAGTAAAAGCGTTCTTTACTTAAAATGGCATTTAAAGCAACATTTTTAAATCAGTTTGTTTCGATTGAAGTTATTAGTATAAATATACAATGTATCCGTTACGCTTTGTAAGCTACACAATTAAGTTTAATTTTTCCATTTAGATAACGATAAAATACTCCGAGAAAAATTTAAGAAAGGAATCAAGATAACCATTGTAAAAAATTATTTGTTAGATAATGTGCCTTACTTTCTAAAGTAAATGTTTAAAAATATCATTGTGAGGATGATTTAAACAGTTAATATATTCTAAAGTAAATGTTTCTTCAATAAAATGAAAAAAAAATGTTTATATATATATATATATATATATATATATATATATATATATATATATATATATATATATATATATATATATATATATTATCATAATCAGTTTCCTTAAAAATTCCTACCTTCTATAGTAAAGCTAAAAAATGAATAGGTTCAATTTAGTAACACTATAAAAAAATTATGTTTTTCATTTACGTTATTTAAACATAAGAACTAACGAGAAGTTGTCGTTTAAAATATTGTATTAAATGTGATTGTTTTAAAATTTAGCTTTAATTTTTTTTTCCAATACATCACTAAGATATTTTAAGAATAAATTTCAAAGACCAAGAATTTTTAAATTCTTAAGAAATTCAAAAAGGATACTTTAAATAACTATATCGAAAGAGCAATTTTAAGTTGATACAGTGAACGGAAAATGTATTGATAAAAATAAATAATACTAGTGCAACAAAATTGATAATAGAAAAAAATTGTTCAAGGAATTATTCTTATAGTCATATGATTTTTTTTATACTTAACGAGGCATGGTTTGTTTAAAACAATACTATCTTCGACAATTTTTTAAATTGCCATAAAATCTCGATCATCCTATCTTTGATTAAGCAACATCCAGCTAATGAATATTGCTTATTAAATTCTCAAGAAATTTAAAGGATACTTTTAAGTAAATTTATTATAAAAGCAATTTTAAGTTTATACAGTGAACTAAAAATGCATTGTTAAAAATAAATATTACTGGTTTAACAGAATTAACTATAGAAAATAATTTTAAAAGAATTATTCTTAACAGTCTTATTAATTTTTTTTTACTTAATGAGGCATTACTAGCTTCGACAAATTTTTTTAAATTGCCGTAAGATCTCAATCATCTAATTTTTGATTAAGCAACACCCAGCTAATGAATATTGCTTCTACATATATTAAATTCTTAAGGGGACTTAACACCCTTTAAGCAAACTTCTTTATTTACGTATTTAAAAATTATATTTTAACATTTTGTACAATGTTTCTATTCAAGAAAATGTTACCAGATGAAAATTTTCATATATTATTCACACAATTTTAAAAATTTAAATTTTTTGAAGAAAATTGGGAAAATTTTAAAATTTTACTCCTTTTGTAAAAATTAATTTTTTGACCTGAAATTTTTTTATAATATTCTTATGGATGTTCTTAACAACTTTAGGGATCGATTTGAGAATAACTTCATTCGTTTTCGAGAAAACAAATAAAATGTTGATATACAGGCTAAAAATCAACGAAAAAGCCAACATGTCTTACATTTTATTTTTTTTTAAAAAAAGTATTCAGCTTATAGCAAAACGGATCCTTAATTTTATTACATACTTTATTTTTAACACGCAGAAAAAAAATTGAAGTGATTGGTAAATAATTGTCGAAGGAGTAGCATTTTGAATGCACTAAGGTTTCGAAAGACACAAACTGAGAAAAACCACTTTAAAGTTTATAATTCTGAAAAAATAATTATTATAAGCTTAATTAAACTTAAAATACCACTTTAAGATATTACTTATACGTTTTTCTTTAAAATAATTGCATTTTCATATGTTTTCAACCCACACATTTTTATAAATGATCAACTTTTAGAGAGTACTAATTGCACAAGAAAACTCAAAAAAAAAAAAAAACTTTAAAAAAAAAAAAATTTTTCTGTCACTACAGAAATTTTAGCTGTTTTTCTTCTTATAATATTAAAGTATTACATTTGTATGAAAAATATATCAGGAATAAGAACTGAAATTATAAAATTATTAATATAAAATGCCTTAATTTAAAAATTTTGCATGCACACATTTCACAAGGAAGAAAAATTACATTATTGTATTGCCTCGGAAATATTCTGCTTTTAATACTACACATTCTTTTTATAGTTATTATTTCTATTTATAAAATTGAATTTTTTTTATCATAACGCATTTTTTAGCTTTTTTTTCTAAAAGGGGGTGTGGCTGAATTGCCTAATTTGTTTTCAAATGAAGTTTTATTCAACTTCTTTCTAACTTTCCGACATGCACAAGTGATATATCAATCGAAAGATAATAATGCAAAGAATAAGATTAAATGAAAATTAAAAGAAACGATAGGTTTGTGATTTTTAGGGTACCAAGTCGCCTTAAGAACTTTAAAGGATACTTTAAGTAACCTTATTACAAAAATAACTTTAAGTTTATACAGGGAACTAAAAATGTACTGTTAAAAATAAATAGTACTGGTTTAGCAGAATTAACTATAGAAAAGAATTTTAAAAGAGTTATTCTTATACTCATATTAATTTTTTATACTTAACGAGGCATTACTATCTTTGACAATTTTTTAAAATTGTCGTAAGATCTCGATCATCCAATCTTGTTTCATCCAGAATTCTTAATTAAGCAACATATAGCTAATGTATATTGGTTATTAAAGTTGTTACGTTGTTTATTATTGTCTTGTTCGTTAAAACATTGGTCTTTTTTTATATTTATCTTTAAAAAGTCTAATTTTAATTTAAATTACTGAAACACATGTGTATTCCCTTCAACATACACTCTTGTAAATCTATACATCTCACTTAACATTGTTTATATTTCAATCAGCATACTCATTATGCAATAGAAACAATAACATATCAGATTTTTTAGCTTAATTTTCAAAGATGTAATATTTATTTTACAAACATTTTGTATATTTTTTTTTTATATTTTTTAGAATATTGTATAATAATCAAGAACATTTCTTATTCAAATATTTAAAGTATTTTCAATTCCTTACCTTATATCAGCTTAAACTCAAAAACTTTAAAGTTAAATATTAATTTGCACTAATATTTCATTTTGTAATGTATTAAATAACATTCTTTAAAAAAATCCAAGCATAATATTCCACATTAAAACTTTGTAATATTGAAGAGAGGTCTGTACTAAAGGCGAATTCGTAACTAATTCGAAAAGGTCATTTACAAATGCATTTTTACTATGCAAGTTTGTATTGCTTAAAATATAGGACGCGGTTTTATGTTTGAATACTTTTAATTAGATTGGTAGACAATTTATCAACATCAGACATTGAAGCTGCTCGAGCACTATTGGGAATGGACAACGAATTTTGAACCACATTTAGGTGAACATCTGTGTGAGCTGGTACTTCCCTCTCCAAACTACCACGAAAACGTGAGGAATTACAGACTCGACAGATTTTACGTACATCAACTCTACCACACGGCAATTGAAACGACGCCCAGGTACGTCTTAAGACTTCTTGAGGCCCTAGGCACCAACACAAGCACCTCTAGGTTCCCCCTATGACCTTAAAAAAAGACAGCACATAGTATACGCAGTCAAAAAATTGTATGAACAATAACCCGAAACAAATAAATGTGCATGACTTAAAATCACACAAACTGGCTGGACCGACTTCCATCTTTTGACTGAATGAGTTGTGACGGGGCTTTTATCGCGAGTTCAATTAACTGTCCTCTTAGGATTTCTTTGGGGCCATAATGGCAATTCTTTCCAACCAACTCGAAAGGAAAACGTGTTTATGTAAATTAGGAATCATATATATATTGGAAGTTTAGCATTCGCGTGTTCGCTAGGTGAGGTCGCTAAGTGAAGTCGCTGAGTAGAGAAGTAGTCGCAAAGTGATATGAGATAAAGTCTAGAAGAAGAATCTTAATTCTGGGGAATTAGCCTAGACATGCGGGTGCAGATGAATCAAAAGTGGATCCGAGACCAACGGAGCATAGCCTAAACAAGAGCCCGCCAGATTAAAGCTGTAACGGAAGATTTAAGAACCGTAGTTGTTTACCTAGGACATAGCGGTAAGCTTGATTAATTAAATTTTAATTACAAGAAGTTTACTATTAAGATAGGCTTTAATCTATAAAGATAGATTTAGTGATTAATTGCGTTATTTATGGGAAATACATGTTAGGTCTTCTCACTCTTGATCATCCTCCCCTTGGATTAATATTGTGTTGTATTGTGTTTAAAATAAGATCTTAATGAAAAGATTTTAGTATAAATGAATTTAGTAGTTCTTCGTTACTTCCCACAGACATAGGTCGCGTGTATAATGGAGAGCGGGTGTCTACAAGGGCGGGGACACCACAAATTAATGATGGTTTATGGTAATAGGCCTAGGTCAATACATGGGCGATGGTCATTACACGTAGCCAATTGATAAAGAGTGTTTTTTTTTCAGGTATAGAAGTTTAAGTTGGCTTTACTTTCCAAGATGGCGACCGATTTAACAGCTGTCAAGGGATTTATTCTCAGTTTGGTTTGGCAATTCATCAAAACGATCATCAAGCAAGGCGTAGAAGTGCGCCTGTCAATGGCCTTAAGCACCATACAGGTGACAGTGCGATTAAGCTCGGCGAAATTCCCCGAAGGGACGATAGATGGCGACGCCACCTATCTCCTACTCCACAATTTAGGCTTGGAACTGAATGGGAGGAAAATATTCTTCAGTACCCTGCACTCGTGATTCAGCCCACAAGACTTTCGGCCCCACTGATTTAACGAGCACGTACTCCGTGTGTACTCGGAGGGTATTTGGTGGCACGGGCATCGAACCCAGGCCTTCCGGTCTGGAGTTCGATACTCTAACCACTTGGCCACCCACAGCCGAAACCACGATGATTTCTTAGATATCTTATTTTATAAGACATCTATCGCGTATTTACTTAAAGCGGTTCTTTCTCATTTTTGTCCATTGAAAAAACAGGGATTAATGGAAGTACTTAAATTTACAAATGAAAATTTAATAGTTTAGTGCAGTGTTTTTTAAACTGTATTCCAGAGAGCCATGGGAATCTAAGAGCCACAGTGAAAAAATGAAAAGAAATTATAAATGTGTATACAAAATGGATCAATGTTCACTAGAAGTTTGTATAACCTCAAGTGTATAAAGCTCATCCCAATCAATAAAACTGAAAAATTTATTTCTACATAAAAACTTTATTTTGTAATACTATGTAACTTTAACTCTAATATACGAGGCATATCCAGAAACTAAGTTCCATTTCTATTTATATCCGCTCCAGCGCAGCGATCGCAGTTCCGCGCATGCCCGACAGACGCTCAGTATGAAGGAGAAGAAGCATGCGTCATTTTTAGATCACTGTCAGCCACGTACGCTTTGTTGTGCTTGTTTACAATGTCGGTGTTGATTGAAAATCCCGCTGCGTGCGAAATCAGATGTGTAATTCGTTTTCTGAATGCTAAGAAAGTGAAACCAGTGTAATTCGTTTTCTGAATGCTAAAAAAATGAAACCAATCGAAATTTATCGGCAAATTTGTGAATTTACGGACAAACCCTCCTACGAGGATTTGGCTGGCACGTGTTTGGTCATCCTTCGTACAGCCCTGACCTCACTCCTAGCGATTTTCACCTTTTCTTACATCTCAAGTCTTTCCTTGCCGGTAAACACTTCAACAATGACAAAGAGCTGAAAGAAAATGTTTCCAACCGGTTGAAGACACAGGCGGCAACCTTCTATGAAGAAGGCATAGAAAAACTTGTGCCACGATATGACACATGCCTGCAAAATTTCGGCAGTTATGTGGAAAGGTAGTTTAAAAGTTTTACATTTTTGTCCAATAAATGTTTTTTCTGTATCTGTATACAATTTATTTTTATTACCAAACGGAACTTAGTTTCTGGATATACCTCGTAATAAAAGAATATGAAAACGTTTTGTCTTTATATGTACCACCTACTAGATTGTGAATGTTCAATTGTTTACTATATATCCCGTGTTCCACGAAATAATTTTTTCTCGTTAAAACAATGTTTTCAAAAGTAAATAGTGTTCATATGGAAAATGCATAGTTCTTCATTTGTGAAAAAAAAACCTCTTATAATAAAAAGAACAACTAAAATATTAAATTTAAACTAGAACAGCTAAATTTATACAGAATGGACAGAATTTCTCATGCAGCTATAAACATTTTACTGACATTCAGAACAGTGTATTTAAGTGAAAAATATTTCTTAACGTGAGCGATTACAAAAACAAATTCAACGCATAATATATAAAATGCGACTGAAGATAACTTCAAAAGGCCTAGACTTCGTCAATGTATGTAAGAAAATTTAGGCATGTATCCCAATTACAGAATATAATGCATTTTGGTAGGTGACAATTTGATCACAAATTAATGTTATTATTGAGTAAACTATGGTAAAATTATATTAAATTTTTATTAACAATTACAAAATTTTTGAATTGTCTTTATTTGAAGTGTGTGTGTGTGTGGTGATTTATTTTAAATATTTTTTTAAGATATATTCTTTTAAGTATGGAATGGGGTTCCTGAAAATACTTTACAGTTCTCTAAGGGTAACTTAGTCGATAAGTTTGAAAACCTCTGGTTAAATGCATTATCATCTTTGATACTTAATTAAAGTGATACATACATACTTTTATTAGGCAAATAAATAATTTAAAAACAAATTTTTAATAGGGAAGAAGCTTTTTTTAGTCTTACAAAAAAAGTCAATTTTTCATTTTTTTTTCCATAATTGATTATAGTAATTTTCAATTTATATAATTCTAGTATAAGTCTTAAAAAAACATTTCTACCAAAATTCTCTTGAGTTAATTAGCTAAAACATGCATTAATTATTTTAATTGTGTTACTTGATGCATGTTTAATAACAGTATGTAGCAAAATTATGTGTTTTATGCAAATTCATTTATTATCAGATAATGACTATAATTTATAGAACCAATCAAATGAAGGATTAAATTTGTCATCCGATAAATATAGTAAAATGAGATCAAATGTTCATGTACTAAACTCTTTAAGGAATTTTAGGAGAGGAGAAATCAATTCAGTTTAATATTTTCTTTCAGTATAGATATTTAACAATGTACTTAACTAAAATCTTAAGAGCCATATGTATAGAATTATCATGATATTTATCAACTAAAACATTTAAGTTTTCAATGCTACAAAACCTTTTTTCAGAGTTTTTACAGCTAAAATCTCAGAATAAAGTAATAGAATAAAGTAATATCTCTTATATACTTGAATTCAAGAAACAGACACAGAGATTTGATATTTCTTCTATAATGAAGTAAGAAATAATAAAAATAAATATAATATAATAATATTTAACTTGAATTATATCATCAAAAAACTGACTTCTTTGCTAATTCTAAGAGTATCTATTGATTCAAGTGATAATTGTATATTAGTGGCTGTAATATTGTAAGGTAAAGCATAATATCATAAAAAAGTATACAAAAATAAAATACCGTAAAATGTCCCGAATTCAAAATCCTTCAAAACAGTTAAAAAACCTTTTGTCTTACTCTTTAATGAGTAGAAGAAGAAGCATCAATAATTTTTTTTGAAAAACTTTAAATTGTAATAATGAATAATTACAATTAACAAGAAAAGATTCGTTTTTTTAGACGCAGATCACCATGCGTAATATTAAAACCCACACGTCAAGTCTTCAAATTAGCATAGTTTCGAAATTTAGGAAGTGAGCTCAGGTGTCGTCCTCGTCATTTGATAGTGGTTTCAAATTACGAAATCCATCGCAACGTTGGCTTAGAGTGAAGCGTTAGAATTCAACTGACCTATTGTAGAATAACAGCAAATGCATAAGTGAGGAGTTTTGAATACTCTAAATATTTTACTAGTTTACTCAAAAGTTGAAACATATAATCATGCACATAACTATCCGAGCTTCCTCTACATTCATCGCAACATGTCTTAAGAAGTACAAAAGAAATTAGCTTGTATAAAACTGAGAAATAGTTTAAGCCAATGAGACATCTATATCCAAACGAATTCTGATCGGAATATATTTTGTTGAATATTTCAGAAATGTGCAACTGAAGTTTCCTTGGAAATTGTACTCCGTTTTAAAAACTTAAGCTGACTCAATCGTGAAAAGTATTAAACTAAGATAAAGTTTATCATTTCATAAACATAAATTGAAATCAGATGTTTATAATAGAAATACTGAAAACAAGTAATATAAAAAAATTAAGTCAATTCCTACTTCGTTAGAAAATCTTTCTGGCACCCTTTGCTGCAGATAAATCCAACTTCACCAGTAATAACAAAGAATAAATTTAAAATTGAAAAATAAAATTTAATTAATGAATTCATACTTTAAAAAACTGCATCAACATCAAGTGTCATCCACTACAAGTTTAAAAAAATGTATTTGAACTTGAGTGGATGAATAAAAAGTATTTTATTAACGATTGAAAATTTGAACAAGATACATATATAAATAAATGAATAAATATATAGGGAGAGAGTGAACTATATTAGTAGGAATTGGAAAAGAGAGAGAAATGCTTGATTTCGCTTGATTTCACTTCATCTTAAATACGGATTGCAAAAAACTACACAAATTATATAATATTTTTAAAAAATGCAGTTTTAACTAGTTGAGGTTTAAAAAAAATACAAGTTAAGTTCATAGTTTAGCTTAGCTAAGGTTATAAAGCATATTTAAGTAAATACCAGTTGTCCAAAATTCCGTGTGCCAAACTAAATGACTTAAATTTAAAAGCAGTCGCTCCAAGATCCTGCATAAAGTTCATTGGATTAATTGAGTGAGAAATTATTCATGAGAATATAGCCAATCCTGCATGAAATCATAAACCTTCCTCAAATTATATTGCTTCATGATGAGTGTCAGGCTGTTTTCGCATACTAAAAAAGATTCACACACAGAAGCTTAAAAAAACTTTTGATAATAGTTATTCATTTATTTTTATAAAACATATATCTATAACAATGAAATAAATACTTAATGTTCTATTAATAATTATTATCATTCAGCACTACATTTTAAAAAAATGGAATGCATGATTTATGTATATGAAAAAACATATCAACATTATTGTCATTCCCTGGAACAAACCTCGCCACTAAGAATTTTTGTAACATTAAAAAAACACTTTTCCTTCCAGAATGTGGAAACTCTATTTTAATCGCAAATAATATGAAGGAAAAGGAGGAATTTTTTTCTGCCTTATATATTTTTAATATAAAAAAATCTAAGTCCATATAAAAGTGGGCGTTAAAGATATTTGCAGTGGCCCTATAAACAATATTATTAAAAGTAACGAAAAGAGTTTACTGAACCTCCTGAAAACATAAATAACAGTGTGTTATTTATTGTTATTATCAACTGTCATATGAAGTAATGCTATTTTAAGTTGCTTTAGGTTATGAAGATAACACATATCTCAATTACACCTAACTCTCTTTCCATCTTCATTACAGACTTTCAGCAACGTACATTGTTCAAACGATCTCGGGGAAAATCATGACTCTAATTTACAGTGAGGCTAGAATGTTTTGACGCCTTAATCTCTAAATAACTATATTCTAGCCCAGGGGACGGCAACCTATGGCACGCGTGCCACATGTGGCACGCGGTACAATTCTCAGTGAATTTACAAATTTGCACTAATTTACTAATTTGTCAATTTTTTAGTGGATTTAATGATAAATTGTAATAAATTTGTAATGACCTTATTTGACAAATATTTGCAGAATTATGGACATTTGCAGAATTACGAAAAAATTCGAAAGATAACTCTAAAGAAAAATTTGCAGCTAGTTTGTAAATTATTGAATGTCATTGCTGGAGAGATTTAATTGTTTGAAGAGAGAAAATTATATGTATACTCTGTTTTCTATTTTTAGTTCTACATATGGAAGTAAAAAAAAATCTTTCCTCATATATAAAAATTATTTCGAGTCCACAAAGAAATCGTTCAACGACTAAAAGCTCAAAATCGCGTGTCGAGTTGAAAGTCACACATTATACCCCTAATTTTGCGATATGAAAGTAGAGTGGTGAAAGCACTGGGTTCGCATTAAAATGTTTGTCTTTTGATTTAACTATAATGAAGGGAAATACTTGTATTTTGCGTTGTCTATTTCTTATTTTAATAAATTTTTACATAATATATGTACAACGTTCTTTATTTTTGTTAAATAAATAGTTATATTTTATGCTGTTTATTTTTATGTCAAGAAATATCTTTAAATGATGCAAAATTAATGTATAATACAACTCTAAATCGCTCTGTACTTTTGTCCTCTATTCTCTAACTCTGCATACATTATAGTCGGAATCGAATTGTTTCAAAAACGCCCAACTGTGTGGTATGCTGAATCACATTGGTTAATTGGTTTGGCACACACACACACCCACAGCTAAGACATTGTCGACCCCTGCTCTAGCCTCTTATGATGGAATTGAATTCCATTACATGTATTTTTAATAATAGCTGTAGGTATTTTGGATGATTACCCCATGTAATTATTGAATGAATAATGTTTCAAGAACTCATTTAAAATTAACTATTTTAATTGATTTGATTCTATTTTTTTAAAAAAAAAATACATATATTTTTAAGATAACGTTTAATGTCGAATTTCGAGTTCTCTAAGTGATGCTAATCAAGACGGACGTTAAATTTCACAAAAAGCGAAACACTTAAGCAGAAATTCTATGCTGCAAAAAATTTAACACAAACTTTATATTTCTAAATATAGGGAAAGGTAATTTAGAAAAAAAAAATTCCGCATTTCAAAAATTTTCGTAATGTAAACTACATAAATTCAAAAATTTAAGTTACGAAAATAAGTTATAAATAATTATGAAAGAAATATTTTGAAATTCTCCCTGCCTATCTATTAAAAATTTTTAGTGATATACTGTGATATGTTAATACATAACTAATAAAAACAGAAATTATATATAAAAATAGTTTTAAGAAACAAAACTATTATATATAATTCTGCATGAAAGGACAATAATAACAAGACTCAGTAGTAATTTTTAATAATGGAGTGAGCGTTACATTAAAGTCGCATTATAAAGCAACACAAGGGCTATTGGCCACGAACCTCGTAATTCCGAGCCTCAGCTAAGTGACGAATGCAACACCTGAGCTTTCAAAGGATAACTTTTTAAGCCCTTACTTTTTGCATGCTCTATAATTTTCGAAAAGCAATCTCATCATTTCTAAGTATATACATATATATAATCACTTTCGAATAAACAATTACCAAAACACCGTTTGCTTCGGAATTTTTTACTTAAAAAATGTTGAGAAAAACTGTCTATTCTAAGTAAATAATATCCCAAAATACCTCGTATAAAAAAGAAAATGCTTCTTTTTACGATGTCTTAAAAACAAATAAATCTCTTTCATTTTTTTTCCTTGCTTATGCTCTATTATTGTTAACTGCCTTGTTATTGTTGAATATTTTACCAATTTCAAAATGTATGTAAAGAGAGGGTGTTTTTTTGAGAGGTATAGAACTTTAAATTGCAATAAAACAAAGATGTATTATTCGATTGACATGAATTTTTTTTATTCGAAGGATAATCTTGTGGCATTACATTTTAAATATGATTTCTGGCATAGGACTGCCACGGCTGGCTCGGATGTAGTCCAATTTTCGATGACTTTTTCCAACATTTGTGGCCGTATATCGGCAATAACACGGCAAATGTTGTCTTCCAAATGGTCAAGCGTTTGTGGCTTATCCGCATAGACCAATGACTTTACATAGCCCTACAGAAAATAGTCTAGCGGTGTTAAATCACAAGATCTTGGAGGCCAATTCACAGATCCAAAAAAAAACGTGAAATTAGGCAGTTACCAAACGTGTCTTTCAATAAATCGATTGTGGCACGAGCTGTGTGACATGTTGCGCCGCCTTGTTGGAACCACAGCTCCTGGACATCATGATTGTTCAATTCAGGAGTGAAAAAGTTAGTAATCATGGCTCCATACCGATCACCATTGACTGTAACGTTGTGGCCTTCATCGTTTTTGAAGATGTACGGACCAATGATTCCACCAGCCCATAAAGCGCACCAAACAGTCAGTTTTTCTGGATGTAACGGTGTTTCGACATACACTTGTGGATTAGCTTCACTCCAAATGCGGCAGTTTTGTTTGTTGACGTAGCCATTCAACCAGAAGTGCGCTTCATCGCTAAACAAAATTCGCTTATGAAAATCGACCATTATTTTCGAAATAAATTGCACAATTTGAAAGCGTTGTTCAGGCATGAGTCTATTCATGATGAATTGCCAAACCAAACTGAGAATAAATCACTTTACAGCTGTTAAATCGGTCGCCATCTTGGAAAGTAATGCCAACTTAAACTTCTGTACCTGGAAAAAAAACACTCTGTATAACAACAAAATTTATAAATATTCATCGTATAAGAAATGCAGAGATTATAAATAATTACGTAAGTTCACCAAGCCACCCTATTCTAAGACCTATGAAAATGAATACCTACATCCTTAACAATAACAAAAAATAAATTCTCCTTTTTTTAAGGGTGGGGGGATATATCATCAGAAAAAATATTACGAAATGCTACATAATAAGATTGAAATATTTATAGCTATATTTATTGTCCTACAAATAAATATTCCCATTCTATAGGTAAAAAAAACTTTGATCTTTAGATTGAGAACTCTCTTTTAAATTAATTTTTTTATCCCGATAATTATAGTAACAATGGCATGTTAAACATATAGAGAGTGAAATATAGCTCTTCTCAGCGCTAATTAACTTTTTTGTTAATTAGCAAATAAAAAAAGAAACGAGCCTTACAGTAGTCGCATATGATGTGTAACATCTGACATGTTATCGTGGTAAATACGCAATAGTAACATAAATCTGAAAAAAAATGAGTCGAGTATGATTGGAAATAATTTTCTATCGAGAGAATAATTATATCTTTAATAAAAATTGTATTTATTTAACACAAGGACTAATGCAATTTTACATCAAAAATATTTTTTCGTGTTAAATTTGGGGAACAGTGGATACAATAGACATGAAAACGGACAAACAGAGATTTCGGTGGCCATATACATTTCTCCGAATCAAACGTTTCAAAAAATTAATGATTTCCTGCATTTTGTATTTTTACCATACACCGAAGATGGTTCTGCTCTTTTTAAAAAAAAAACTATCACTCACTCCCCATAATTTTGAGTGTTATTGAATCTAGTGTGATTGAGAATTGAGTAAGATATTGAATTGAGTTTTGAATTGAGTATGATTGGAAATAATTTTCTACCGAATAATTGTATCTTTAATGAAAATTTTATTTAGGAGTTTTTAGTCGAGAAAACTTTTTCTAATCACAATTAAAAACATTATAGTGACAGCGACAGGAATTAACCTCAAAGCATGAAAAAGATATACGTACTAAACTATTTATTCGAATAATTCCTTATTACTTCCTCGTATTTTCTTAAGAATGTTGAACTTTTTCAGACACGCTTAAAAGTAAATATAATTATTAATATAGTTTACACACATAAATTAACCTCAGATTTCTTACACAACGAGTCCTGAGACTTTATCGCAAGTTTATCCTGAATAAAAATTCGAATATTTTGAAATACTAACTTAAACAACACACACAAAAAAAAAAACTACGACTAGACTTGGACCCGATGTGAGGGTAGTGAAGAGACTCCATCACGCGCTCTCATGGATCAAATCAAATAGCGCGCGCTTACTTCACTTCCTGTTATCCACTTCCGTCCCTTTTGACGAAATCACTCCGATAAATTCAGCAATGGAGAGGAAGGATGCTACACATCAAAAATTAGTGTGTAAAGCTCATAAGTTTAAATATAAATGATTTTTTTTCTTATTCATTACAGTATTAACCAGATTCATACAGTATGAAGGACGTGTTAAAATATAACTCGCACTTTATCCTTATTAATAACTGCTGATTCTCATTATCATAAATTGTACGAAATAAAATCTTAATTTATTGATACATATATATGTCTCAATTTTCTTAAAAAAATATATCTCGTGCCAAATTGCTAATTTAGAAAAGAGAGAAGCTAATCACGTCACACTGTGCCTTATACTTTGATGATATAACCAGTATAAAAATCTCAAATAGCAATCAGAATTAAAATTTTCAAAACAAGAAAGCACAATGTATTGAAGACTAAATATTTTTATGTTCTTAAACTGGAAAATTTATTATTAATAATAATAATAATTAAGACGTATATATCCGGTTAAAAATTAACGCAAATGTAGTTAAAATACAGAAAGTTTTTCTACGGTTAATTTGTTTGTCTCATGTTTCACTCTTAAATTTCTTTTTCTGTCTGCGAACAAAATGTCTATTTTAGAATTCGTTATATTTAAAAAAGTTTAGTGGTGTAACGTAAACCCCCACGACCCCTCCATTGTAGAGGGGCTAGGGACTCTAGGGGCCCAAAGCTTGGCTTATGCAAAGTACGCATTTGTGCTTGGGGCTCAAGACCTGAGAGTGCAGGGGGGCTAATATTCTCCATAACGCAACTGAAATACAATTTGTTATTAACCCTAAAATATTACCTTAAAAATGTTACTGTTCTAGTCATTGAAACTGCAGGCATTCGTGCTACCATCTAGTGGTTACAAAGTACTCTACAGTCTAATTCTAATAAGTTAAATGCTAGATGTCTTTTTTTTTTAAATATTGTGATGAAAGAGTAGCAATTCATTAATAAGATCTAAAATACTATGCGAAATTCTGTTCACTAACTGAAATGAAATAAAAATTATTGTCACTTTAATTTCAAATGAAAAAATAAAGTTAATTCATTTTATAATTCATAGCTCTTGCAAAATTTTCTTGTCTCTGTTCTAGCTTTCAACCATAGTTTTTGAGAAAAGAAATTTTATTCTGAAAAACTAAAAATCCACTGGGTTTAATAATGGACTTTGTCAATTGTTAACTTACATTTAAAAATTGTAATTTAAAAAATCTTCAAATAATAAAGATAAATAAATTCAGAAGTTAAATTTCGAATTTTTTAACGAAAAATTCATTTTTTATCTATATAAATTATAAGTAAAAACCAATTACGTTTTCTCATTTATTTTTTCGAAATATTCAGAAAATGTTGATAGAAACATTGCTTGAGTCACTCTCTGCCGCCATCTAGTGGCAGTATCATAAACAAAGTTTTTTTTTCTTTCGTTTAGTCCCATTTTTTATTTGTGTATTGATTTTTCTCACCCAGACAAAATCATTAGTATCTCATTATGAAATTTTGATCCCTAGATGGCGCTGTGGAACTCCTTACTTCGTGCTTCTCAAACATTCAATGTTTCAACCAATATATAATCATAATTTTCATAGCGCCCCTTCTACAATAATAATATAGTGAATGCAATAAAAATGTACTTCAACGCTAACGTTACAATACGAATTTAACTATAAACTATTAAAATTATCAAAATAAGTATTAAATTTTGTATATGACGAACTCAAGGAAGGCACTATTAATAATTAAACTTGTTTTTAATGTATTGATAAATTAATTATCAATAATATACAGTACTGATACATTTATAAGTATATTAAATCAGTGTATATGTGTATTTAACCTTTATTATGTCAGAATGTATTTTAATTTGCTTCCCCTTTCGGTAAATTTATATTTATTTTAAGGTATTCGACTACGTTCGGAACCGTGATTTTGCAAAAGCGTATAAATGGATAATATTTATGATATTTAGTGTCATTTAGATTAGAAAATGTATTTAAATTGTTATAAGAACAGTATTACAATAAAAAATTATTTAAGTACAATATTTTGACAAAAAATGAACATAGAATGGCCCATTTTCAAAATATTCTCCTTTTGTGCAAAATGCTTCTATTATAATAATATTTTGCCTGTGTATAGCTCAGACTTCTGTTCAGAGGCTCAACTAGAATTTTTAAAATACATAACTTAGAAGTGGGTTTATTCATATTTATGTCAACAAAGGGGAGCAATTTTAAGAAAAAAACGCGAATAATTATTTCAATTGGTGGTTAACTCTGAAAATAATGTGAATTTTTCAAAAATTCTTGTTGAGCCTCTGTAGAGAGGTCTGAGCTATATAAAGATGAAATATTATTATAATAGATCCATTTTTCACAAAAGGAGAACATTTGGAAAAAAGATTATTCTAAGTTAATTTTTTGCCAAAATATTATATTTAAATAATTTTTTTTTGTCAAAATGTCCTTAAAACAATTTTATGCATGTATTCTAATCTGAGTGACACTGAATATCATGAAAATTATCCATTTATGCACCTTTTTAAAATCACGGTTCTGAACGTAGTCAGATAACTTAAATCTTTTGTTTTAAATCTTTGCTCGCGGTCCCCACATAGGAATATCACGCCCCCTCCCACACACACAAGGGAGCGCTCCCCACTGTTTGAGAAACGCTGCTTTACATTGATTTCACAAATATGCCAGTTAAAAGAAAGTCAAAAGTTGTATTACTGATACACATATGTTGTATACTCTCAAAAAAAAATGAAGAGTAACCCTGGGAATATATCATATAATTATTCATGACATAATTATTACTTCTTAATTTATTATTATTATATAACATAATTATCTATTTAATAGATGATTGTTATGTTTGCCCCAAATATAATAGAAAATATTACATAAACCCCAAGAGTTAAATAATCTGGTTGTAACTCTTAAGAGACATACATTTATGAATCCGCACACAAAGATTCTCCCCAAACTATAAAAGTTTTGAGAAGTGATGGATGTATAATTTGTGAACGTAAATTTGAGTTCTATGTATGTGCAGCTATTTTTAAACATAACTGTATTGTTTAATTGAATTCATCATTTGCTTGAATTTCTAAAGAGAAAAGTTGTAGTGTTCCAAACTAATTGTTAATACTTAATTTTGAAAACCCAAACGATGTACCAGTGCCAATTCAAGCACATTTCGGGCCTTCGGCGCTGAAGATCTACAGGCCCCCTTGACACTGAAGGATCGAAATTTACAACCAGAAAATCTGGTTAAGTCTAGCTCCGGGCCTCTGGGCGCCCGCCCCGAGTACCCATGCATTGTACTTCAGTGCTGTGATCTCCAAGGTGTCATTTCTTTTAAAAATTGTTCATTTTCTTTTTTTCCTTCTAAACTGTTTTGTTAGTATTGTATTTGTTAGTTTTGTTATTTTCAGTATTCTGGCCTTATTTTTCAACAAGATAAAGCCAAACCGTATACCACGCGTGTTGCTATGAAGTAACTTACAACTTATCAAACACTTCCTTGGCCAGCCATATCGCCAGATCCCTCTCCAATCGAGAATGTCTAGGATATGATGAGAAGATGACTGCATCTACCAGGGCCTGACAATAGGAGAAAATTTGGCAAGAAATATCGCAGGAGACCATCAGGGTTCTTTATCACTCTTTGTCACGTCGTGTGTCAGCTTGCATCCAGGCTAGAGGTGAGTCAACTCCTTATTGAGCTCGTTACTTTGTAACTGTGTAACTCTGAAAAAAAATCATTCTATTTTTCTGAAATTTTAATCATTTATTATTCTATATGTAATATTTCTACCCATCAATTTTTGTCTCTATCAGACAATTCGTACATTGTGCGTCATTTTTTTTGTTGTTGTTGTTGTAGTTTGAGTGTAGTTGTAGCAGACAGGAATTTTTCAAGGGTGGGGTCGAAAGCCTACCATTCTAACATCATACCCCAATACACTGCCAGACATATTTTTTTGATTTTGTCGATTGTCGGGAACAAAAAACAGTAAAAAATAAATTATTGAGTTAATAATTAGCATTAATCAATAAAATAAATTTTTATTCCAAATACTTAATTAAATTTTACGTACTATATACATGAGATTATAATCAATCGAAAAAAAATCAAGGAAGATGGGGGAAGGAATCCCGTTACTCGTTGTGTGCGTCACTGAGTTGTAGAAAATAAATATTAAAAATTAGGGAAAAATTATAGAAATAGAAAGAATTTTCAGAAAAAAATAAGGTAATAGAATACTACATAAAATATATAAAAATTATTTTGTTTGTATTTCCACGATTTTAAAATTCGTGTTGAAAAACTTTTTGAATTTTTGCTTGAAAAAATACTGAAAAGTATAAAATGTCCGGTTTAAAAGAAATAATATTATTGAGAATTCTGTGGAAAATTCTTCTCTCATCATCGAATTAATTTCCTTCCTTATAACTAAAACATGCATAAATTGTTTTAAAAGATACTTAAATTCTTTTTTTTACTCAAATATTCTCTCAAAAATTGTTCAAATAATATATTTAGTGAGATTTATGTAAAAACGAATAGCGAGGAGAGTTTCCCTTTACCATAATACTTATTAAAAGTATTTTTAGAGCAATTGTATCACAGAAAATTGCTAAATCACGAAAAAAATATTCAATGCATTTTCTGCTTTAATTGAAAACAAAATGTAAAAGAATAAAAAAACTTTAATAAAAAAAACAGAAAAACTTATCTATAAAAACAAGCAATTTCTAAATTTTAATTCGTTAAAGAAATTATTTTGAAATTTCATGTTAAACCAACAATTTTTTTGTTCCTTTTTCTTGATTTTTTTAAAAAAAATTTATGGCCTAGTAAAATCCTCTGAGCTGTGTTATTTATTCTATCTTTTATATTTAATAATAAATTTTAAATATATCCTTAGTCTTTTTGTACGCATTATTTTGTGTATAAATATTATATAAAGCTGTTATCACTCATGGTTGAAAAAACTGCATATAGAAAATCTAAATATGTTAGGCTTAGAGAAATTACATAATATTTGAAAATTTTTGAGGTCAAAGCAGTGAACTTTAAGAAAGAAAAAACGAAACATATTATGTTGATTCCGTATAATAAAAATACATATTATGAAGCAAATAAGCTACAAAGAGAACATTATTATAATTCTCTTTGTTCACAATCGTCTAAAACATAGAGCTTAAATTGTTGTTTGAATCATTCGTGTAACTTGGGTCACTATGGAAACGTTACTGCTTCACTGGATCTTATCCTACAATTATATATCTTTTCCCAAGTCATGCTTAAATGAGCGCGCCCATTCACAAACTGCCCATGTCAACCACCTTTAGCTTTTAAAAACCGTTTCGTGACGGTTCTCAACCGGCAATCGTAAATAGGACAATGTAATATGTTGAAGGTTCGCAGGATATTGGCTTTATGAGAACTTTATATTGAAATTGCTATTATGATGAGAAAAGATAGAGCTTGAACAAAATTGTAGGCAATCGAACCATTAATTATGTTTTTCTCATATTTTATTCATAGGGTTCAATAATTACTTGTTTTGGTGGCTACAAAAATCGAATCCAAAGAATCATCATGCGATTTGGCTGCATTAATTAAGCTTTGAATCGAAATAACACGAATCAGGATACAGTTCAATATTCCTAATCGCATATTGATCTATTGAAAACATAAATGCAGTTGTTGGGCTGCTTAATGACCAACTTGATAGCAGGTGCTTCCACAACGCAATTGGTTTTCGAATTCTCGTATCTGTAAGTCATGCCAGTTATGAATGTATTTTTACCTCCAACTTCATAAACAGTCATTACCGTGAATAAATTTAATATCAGTACTAGTGTTTCGATCATTTCCTGAAAAGTTTTAGAAATTAAGGGAGTTTTGAAACTTATTGGAAATAATGTGAATGTAATGTAACAACAATATAACTCTTTTAAGAGCTTATATTGTTACATATGAAACAAGATAAAAAAACAAAGTAATTTACTTTTCATAGCACAATGTTAAGCACCTGGCTTTTAAATGTCACGCAAAAATCGATGATATTTGATTCAGAAGTAGAAAATGTAAAAAGGGAAAATATGCTTCAATTCGTAAAATCTCGCAGATATTCGCTTAGATGAAGATATACATAAACATCTCTAACTTGCTTAAGAAGAATTAATACAGCATACACAAATGTTATATGCATTGAATATTTTCATTTCTTTTCCCCTTTATCTGATCACTACATTAATATTTTTAGACGATACGTAATACCGTATTTTTTTATCTAAGTAGATATCGATTCTACGTCACACCCTGAATTCTCAACACATTTTTGTGAAAAATTAAAAAATAGTGTAGAATGGTTTTTATCGATATCCAATATTTGCGAAACTAATAAAAATTAAAATGAGATCTAATAAGAGAGAAGTGAATAATTTATTTATTTTACTATTAGTAACTTTTAAATAAATACATGAATCTGAAATTGCTTTAACCACTAGAATATCGTATTGAACTTCCCCAATCCAGCCTTCGATTTTAAACTGCTCTCGATTTACAATAGCATTAAAATCGGAGAAAAAAGTACAGCTTAGATTCGAATAAATATGGTATGTAATACTTAATAATGACAGAATAAAGAGTTTTCTTCGAAGCTGAATTATTCTAAATAAAATCTTGGGTTTTATTTAATTATTGTTGGCTGCCTTGAGTAATGTAGATCTTGAATGGCACTGATTGTTCTTAATTATTCACACAAAAATCATTGGAATTAAATAGGTGCCATTCTGTACGCTGTAACTTTTCTTATAAAGCCCATGCTCAGCTTATGGAGAATTTTCTTCTCATCTTTCACATTATAGCCATTTTTTTTCATAATTCTGAACACCACGTTTTTACATATTCAACTTTTAATTTTCAATAGGAAAAACATACTTGTTTTTAATTGTTATTTTACTCATAGTAAGTATTATCAGATTTGATTAAACAATTGCATACTGAAAGAAATTCGGGTTTTTTTTTCAGAAAACATGAAATTCCACATTTTTTTTAAGAGCAATAATTTTCATTGATACATGTCTCTTACGAGAAGATCCTTAATATTTCTATTAATACCCTCTTCATTGAGTGTTGATCTTCATAAAAGATTAAACTCAATAATTTAAGTAGTAAAATTTCTCAAAAACTTGAAATAGGCTTTGATTTTGCAGCGAATGCCCTAACATTCGATGGTCAATTCAATTATTAATAACAATTGCTAATTAATCATTGTAATTGTTAATTATAGTTATTTACAATAACTGTTAACAATAATTTATAATAATTGTTAAAACCATAATATAATTTAAGAAATTCATCGCATAACTTTATAGACTGATTAATAGTCAGCTATTGGCATCTTCTAAAGAATCATGAGTGGAATTGATAATAGTACCATGATCAAGTAACATTTGATTTGTCACTCCGCTCTCAGAACTTCCACATCACACCAATTTGAAGTCTTTGAGCCTCGATAGATTTAATGAGAGCCCCACTACACGGAGTTCATCTTCAGTTGTATCGAGACTCTAATCCACGACTCGACAAAAATATTGCAAGGTAAGAGCTCGTGGTCATGGTCACTCTATGACCGAAACTTATGATGGAGAGTCATCTAACCATGACCAATCGGCTACCGCTGTGGTCAAGGCAATGGACTCGTGGTCCGCTTGTTATGAGTTTGGAGCCATACCGCTGAAGACCCGCCGTGAAAGAGGGCGATGCACGTTAAATCTGTCGAAGCTGAAATGCCTTTCCGTTGACGTGATGTGGAAGTTAGGAGAGGGATGCCCTCTCATGTGTCGTCCTCGTCACTTGACCATGGTTCAATTGTAAGAGGACCGTCAACAATAGCACTCGTGTTACTTTATAGTGTGATGTTGATGCAACTTTCACTCAATCTATATGCTTCTAGGGAATCTATACAAATCATGGAATCAATATCCAAGTTAAATCAAATCAATATCATCTAAGTCTCAAATATTTAATAGAAGCAGTAACAAATGAAAATAATAATTGAAATTATTCATATTAAAAATTGCTATACATTTAAGTGTACTGTTTAATTTCTATCAGAATTACACATGTTTTTTATATTTAACCCTTTAACGGGCACAAAGCTAAATTACACTTTTTTGTGATAAAGTACTTGATAAATGTAATGTTCTTATCCTCTATAAACATTATTTAGTCACAAAAAAAATATCTGATCAGGGGTTTTATTCCTGGGCGATGGCTAGACGTTATAGCCACTGCGCATTTACATTTAACTTACTTTTCAGGACAGAAAAATGTGAATCATTTTACAATAAACTTTTTTATGAAAAATTAACATTTATGCTAATAACTATTTCAATAACAATTAAATACAAAATAGAAGTGAAATAAAATAATAATACAATAATTGTACAACATAGAACACTTACGTAGAATATACATAGAATACTAAGAATATACATTGAAATTGGTATATATCCACAGTTTATATTTTATGTAATTTTAGTATAAAAAGTTTGAAATAGAGTAATATTTTTGAGGATTTAAATTAGTTATTTCAAAAATTTGATGAGCTATTTACTGTGGAACTTTGTAATATGCAAACGTTTTCTCCGAGCAGAAAAGCTGTAATTAAAGATTTTCGTACCCGAGAATCTTGTACCACATATTGTAAACAAAGTTTGTTTTAATTTCCGGACCCCAACATTCTGACGTGATTGTAAGTGTTCTCTTTCGAGCACAGGAAATAGGTCATTTTTCTGTTCTATGTAGGCAGTGGATAGAACCTCTATTCACATATAAAAGCATTCCAAAAACCTAAATAAAACCTTTTTTTAATTGTACAATTGCTTAATTCATTCAGATGAGAGAAAAGTATACTTAAGGCATGTCGAAATTTTTTTCAAAGATCAGAAATTTTATTTATAGTAATCAAAATACAAGTTGTTGATTTACACCGAGAAAAACTGTTTTTAACTACCCATCAGAGGTCATAAAATGCAAAATAAGGTATCGTGCTGCTATCCGTATTAATTTTTATACGTTTTAGCTTCAATTAACGCATATGGATAGACTTAGTATCCAACACCTGCTTGAAGAAAAAAATGTTTAATATGTGGCTAGACGTATTAGCCACTGCCCGCTAAAGGGTTAAAGGAACATGGTACGATTTACGCAAAACATTTTTTAATTTAAGGATTTTTAAAAAAAATTTTGATTACCTCCTATGTGTGTATACCATGTAAAACAAATTTTGTGCTCAAAATTTCATAAAAAGCTAGCCATATAATTTTTTTAAGGGAAAAAAACCTTAAAATTCGTGAAGTGCGATTTTAAAATGCTACTCCTCCTACAAAAATTTACATACACCCATGAAATTGGGTTTACAAGTACATCAAATTATGTATAACAACAGTTGATATGGTTTTTGCGATAACATGATTGGTATTTGTACAATACCTCTTTTTATGAATCCTAATTGAAAATTCCTTATAAAATGTATAAATTCTGAGTTCAGTTATTTTTTAAAAAAATAAGTATTGCTTTGATTCAAAAATGCATACAAATTTTGTTGCATGTACTATTGTCAATTGGTAAAAAAATTCAAAGTATTAGGCACAATGGAAAAAAAGCCTTAGCATATTTCAAAGGAAGGCAAACTAGTTATGTTATATTTCTGAGATAAGAAAGTTTAAAGTTTTGATTTGTGTGCCATAGGAATGTGAATAAAAACGAACGTGTAAAAGCTATCATAATTCTGCGTTTTTTAAGTTTAGAGCTTTCAAATGTTGTGAGGTTATAGAAAAGTATATAAAGAATAATTTAGGCTAAAAAAATTAGATTTGATTTTTTGACAGATTTTGTTCATTTGAATCGTACTGTGTCCCGTTAAAGAAAAAAATAAGAATTGTAAATTATTAAAAATTTTAAATTAATATGTCTGCGTGTATTAAAGCGAAACTAAGTATTTCAAATCTTTTTTGCTTCATTAACAAGTTATAATAATAACTGGCGTATAGGTATTTTCCATCTAATTTTATAAATTGAAACTGATTTCTAATGTTATTCTAATGTGAAAACTAACTTCTTCCGTTAATTTTCTAAATTTATATTCTAATAGCATTTTTAATCATTGTCACCTGAAGAAGTAAATTAAACAATTTCCATTAGCTTTCAACAAAGAGGAATTGTTTTGTCTTGTAATCCACCCTGTGAAGGAAATGCATTTTTTTTTACCCGACAAACCAGGAAGCTACACCATTTTCCACTTATGATCCGATATGACGAAACCAATGACTTTGAGTGGAGTACTCTATCTAATCTTTCTGAATCTCTCTCTTTCTGATGGTAACTCTAAGAAAAGAACAAAAATCTTTCTCATATTTCACCTCCCTTAAGGCTTATTACTGGTTCGTCCATCTAACAACGAAACCGTTGGAACCGACCCTTAGAGAGAAGGAATAGATCTATTATTTATCTATCCGTTCTGGCAAATTGGTCTGAACATGCTTGCTTTAGCTACAGAAAAAAACTTGATTGTCATAAGGAACTCATCGCTAGAAAAAGCTTCTGCTTTCGCATCCATCTCAGTTTGCATTCCTCTGACAGTAGCACCAACAATAGCATTTACTACCTATTTATAAGTACTCTTTTACTCTTGTACTTTAAGTAATTTAGTTGGACATTATTTTAATTCTTAAAGTTTTGGTAAATAATTATTGTCCTTAGTGTTATATTAAGCGATTTTATATAAAACACGTTTTATTTCATTTTTATTAATAAGAACTCAATTTGGACTAGCATATTCATACTGACAGAAACAATTTTAGGCTCAGATCTAATTACGATTCAAATCAAGCAAGTGAATATATTTTCAGATACTGCAATAATTTCTTATAATTAAAAATAAGAAATGCCGTTGAGATTTTAATGAATTTTGTCTTGGGAAAAATGATATTTCTGAAAATGGTCACAAATTCAAAGCCTGCATCAAGTATTTTGTTGGACGTATACTTAAAAAAATTAATTAAATAATTATAAGCTGTCAAGTAATACTTTCAATTCTTAACTTTATAGATTTCTTAATCAGAGAGAATATTACTTATAATGAAACCTAATGTTTTATTTAAAAAAAAACAATATTCATCTGTATGAACAAATTTCAATTTAGAAAAAAAATATGCTAAAATCTTCAGAATTTTCTTTTTAAATCTGAAGACACGATATTTTTTTTTAAATTTAATAAGACTCAATATTTATATAACTATACTTTCGTCCTTTATACAGAACATTATTTATCTGCGTGTTTATTAATAAATTAGAATTTTTAAAAAAGAGATAACTGTCAAAATGATTCAGTTAAATTTTAAAACTTTCTATTTGCTATTTTGCTAAACAATACTCTACTCGTATTTCAGGAAAACGTATTCCTTTATTTGCTAAATAAAGATATTGCTAATGTTATCATCTTCATACACTGATGGAAAAAATCCCAGCACCAGAAGGATGTGCGAGAAAAACGATAGGTGGTAAGCATTGGTACATCTGAAAGATGTCATTGATTCAAATTTTGCACTTGGAGCAGAAATGGGGCACTAATAGTTCTACTATGAGCATGCAAATTAGGTTAAATTTAAATAAGTGTTGTAAAGTTGATGAGATTTATCGTTATTTATCGCTTAGATTTCACATAGTCAATTGATGTTAGTCAAGAATCCTTTTACGAAGACAAGTTACTATTATCAACGGCTCAATAAATTTGATCAAGATCGTGTAACAAGGTTAAGATACGGTGAATTTTTTTCCCTCCATGTTGCTGAAATACTTGGCAGAAATGTATTCACTGTTTAATGATTGTTGGCAGCAGTCTTCAAGGGAAAATACTGCTTCAAGAAGATAGGTTTCATGTGCCCACGTGGCCTTCTGAGAGGGAATACAGACATGTTTAGAGTATGGCTGTGACGCATCGTATTGCATTTTCTGCAGAAATTCAAGAACAGTTGGCAGCACAGTGACACAATTAATGGTTATGAATCGGTTATTTCAAGGACAGCTCTGGGCCAGAGCTAATTGGAAGACGGAGTGAAATGATGAGAGCCACTTCTGCCTTTATGCCAGTGATGGCCGTGTTTTGTTAAGACGGAGGTCAGGTGAGCGCCTGCAACCAACCTGATGGTGGCCTAGATACACTGGACCTACACCTGAAGTTATGTTTAGAAGGAAAATTTTCATATGACAGCGGGAGCCCTCTCGGGATTATTCCAAGCACCCTAACTGCAAAATTCTTCCGTCAGTCGGGAGATTAAACCTATTGTGCTCCATTTATGAACAAAATTCAAGGAGGTTTTTTTCCAACAGGATATACCATACCACTTTTCAACTTCTCATGCTCTACAGAGTGTCGACATGTTGCCTTGACCTGCTGCATCACCATATCTTTCTCCAACAGAGCAAGTATGATGCATCATTGGACTTCAACTACAGCATCATTCAGCATTAAACGTCCCTGTGCTTCCCGATAAATCCTATAAGCATGTAACTCCATCCCACAAACTGACACCTGGCATCCGGCAACTGCACAATGCAATGCATGCACGTTTATATGCTTGCATTCAAAATTCTTGCTGTTACACCGATTATTAATATACCATCATTTCACATTTGAAATGGTTTTTCTGACACTTACATATTTGTGGAACTTGAAACTTCAATCAATTAAATATGTTCCCCAGACAAGTTTATTACCGAAGTTTCATTACACTACAATAACTTTTTCTTGGTGTTGAATTTTTTTCCATCAGTGTAACGAGCAAATAATAGAAAACAGAGGCTCCGTGTTCAGAAATGAGATCAGAGTCTGAGTCTACAGAGGATAGTTGCTTAAGGGTGAAGTCATATGGTCAAGAACTGAGGAACAAATGATTAGCACTGGATCGGATGTTTCCAAGATGAAAAATATCTCCACAGTTATCGCTTGAGCATACTAAATCACTCGAGAGGAAACCACATGAGTTTAGAAACCAACGAATGCAACTTCGAGACAAAATGAAAACACATCGACATCAACTGCGAAAACTCCACAAAGGATCCCGTATCAACTTCGGAAAACATCGACAATGCAGAATCCAACCAGTTCTCAAGCGGAAACAGTCAAGTAGAGATGGAAGGCAGGAGCCCTGACTTGTCTGCAAGCCTCGTGGTAAGTGCATCATTCTTGTAGGAGACTTCGTATGACAGATACGAGCAGTCCTTGGAGTAATGCAGTGCTTCTCAAAGTTTCAAAATTGGCGAACCAATATTGAATCATAATTTTCAGCGCCCCCCTCCATACAATAACAAAGTATTGAATTCAGTAATACTATACTTTGGCGCTAAAGCTACAATACGACTTTAACCTCTTAACTACCACCGGCGTATATAAAAATCTCACTCAGCCAAAGCGTTAATTGCACCGGACGTATATATACGTATTTTCGAAGTACGATCTTTTCTGTGCACTGCTATCCATAAAATTATTCCGAATGCTTTGGAAACCGTTTCCTGTGTAAGCGATCTTAAATCCTCCATGGAGCATAACACTGATAGTCTCGCCTCCCTTCCAGCCATCATCACCAAGCCTAGCTACGCACAGGTCGCTTCTTCACCAGCAGCTGTTTCCTCTTTTACCATTCCTCCGCTTCCGAGTGAAAAGGTCCTTCTGGTCAGACCTCTGGAACCTAATGCCGGTTCTTCCACCACCCGTAACAAAATAACTTCCTTTCTGCTGAGCAAAAATCTACCCTTTAGAATAACCAGAATTAAAAATATCAATAATGGTGGAATTGCAATCTGTTTGACCACCGACGAGAATGTAAGCAAACTAAGCCGAGAACTCTCCAATAATGCTGACTTTGCAAGTTTCTCAATATCCAAGCCAGCCCGACGTAAGCCACAGTTTATATTATTTCGTGTGGATTCATCATACAACAAAGACTCCATTACCAAAGCATTACTTCTAAAAAATGATATATTCAGGGAAAGTGGCTTTGAGGTCAATTTCTCTATAAAATCGAAATCTTCCAATAATTGGGTCATATCTGTAATTCCTGATCTCTACCCCGTTATCAAAGATCACGGTTATCTGTATCTAAATTTTGAGAGAGTTAGAATCGAAACATTTATATCTGTCATGCAATGCTCTACTTGTGGTACTTTGGGCCACACAAGGAATCATTGCTCCAATACTCAAGCTTGTTTCAGTTGTAGTTCCACGGACGACCATGATCGAACCTCCAGCGAACCTGTACAAATCATAATGTCAGGTTTTTCAGAAAATCACGGATGCCGTGATAAAAACTGCCCAGTATTAATCCAATTTAAAAAATGTACAATGGATCACACTGATTACAGACGTTGATTTCTTTCACTTACTTTCTGACTTCTTCAATTTCGAAACCTGTTTTATCATTTTTATAATTAATTATTTCATTTATTTATCAGCATATTGAAATTACTTGTTTAACTTCATTTCATGTTTATTTGTTGAGCTGCATTTTATGCTTTATTTTTTCCCTTCATTTTTGTATATTATGTGTGTACCTTGTGCTTTAATATTTAATATTTATATTTAATATATTTATTTTGAAGTACCTTCTCTACTTTATGTACATATATTTTTTATTATTATTATTTTGATATATTCTGTTTATATTTGTTCTTAAATTGTTTTGATTCAACTCTTATTTTTATGTAATCAAGGCACATTTTTTTTGCGTGTTATTATTTTTACCTGATTAGTTTTTATTATTCGATTTTATTTGTTTTCGATTCGTTTCCTTATTCAAAATTTTTTCCAAGGCAGCTTTTGGCCAATAATTTTTTTATCTTAGTTATTATTACTCACGTGCTTTATTTTTATGTATCTTTCATGCATTTCGTTTATTGTATTTCATTTTTAAGTATTTATATTAGTATTGTATTTTTATTGATTTTTATATTATATTTGCATTGTATTTGTATTGATATTTTAATTCATTTTATTACTTTTATTTTCATTTTGCATATACTACTATCTCTATCTTTAATTATTTTATGCTTTCAATTCTTGCTTATCCATTTCAGTTATAACCACTCCTTTAATTCTGGCAGATCTTATAATTTTACAACTAAATGCGAATCACTCCCGGTCTGCCCATCTTCAAGCTCACTCGATTGCAGTGGAGATGGGTTTCGATTTACTTCTCCTCCAGGATCCTTACCCTAACTTTAATCTTCCCTTAAATTCCCCACTTGGTTCCTCTCAATTCTTTTCAAATTCTCTCAATTGTGCAATTGTTTTATAATCGGAATATCATTTGCAACTTTCGCATGAAAACAGATCACACTGTGTCTGTCAACATTAAATTAAACCAAGTTCTTCTTACTGGTATTGACGTTTACTTTCCCCCTCATGGTGATTTCTCCGAGGCAATTAATCAATTGAACCTCTATAAAGGAAATAATAAGAATTGTTTGTTAGCCGGGGACTTCAATGCAAGGTCAGTTGTTTGGGGATATAAGAACACTGACAGGAGGGGGGATATCTTGACTGATTTCTTACTCTCCAACAATTTGCATCTTTGCAATATTCCAGGACTGGGACCAACCTTTCACGGCCCTAGGTCCGCGGTTGGGAACCCCGATCTCACCCTCACATCTTGCGACCTGATTTCCTTTGTTGAGAATTGGGAAATTCTTTCCACCGAATCCCTTAGCGACCATAGTTTTATCAGTGTTCATCTCCGGTGTGATCTAACCTTTTCTGACTTTGTCTTTAAAACCAAATATGGCATTAATAAAAATTTATCTATAATTTTCGCAAGAACTATAACCTTCTTAATTCCTTCTTGACCGACTCCTCAATTGAACTAATTGATGATTTCGCTAGTCTATTAATTAATACTACAAATGCCTCTCAACTCTTAGAAAGCGGCGGGTTTTAAATACCCCTTCTTTCAAATGGTGGAACAATTCCTTAAGAATCCAGCGTAATCAGCTGAATGCATACAAGCGGAGGGTGGTTTATCTCACTACGCAGGACCTGCCGGTTGACGAGATTGCCTCCATGCGCCCCAGGTACAAAGCCCTCAGGGCCAACTATAAAAAGTCAATAATTGACACCAAGAAAAAAGCTTGGGAGTATTTCTGTTCTACGAATTCTAATAATTTTGGATTTACTTTTAAAGCAGCTTTCGGAAAGTTAACCAGCCCAACTAATCTTCATCAGATTTCGACTGGCGATCCTGCCTCTTTGTCCCATAGTAAGATTTGCCTTCTTCTTGATTCTCATTTCCCTTCAGGATCTTCTCCTATTCCTTTTGTCCTCAGTGATTGCTCTCCTCCTTCATGCCTGAGCCCCAGTGAAGTTGAAGTCGTCTTCCGGAAACTTCGTGGGGGTAAAGCCCCGGGTATTGATCTCACTGACTATGCTATTTGGAAAGCTCGTTATAACTCCTTCCCCAACTTACTTTTTCGATTCTTTAGCCTCTGCATCCAATTTAATCACTTCCCTTCCATTTTTAAGAACACTAAAATTAAATTTTTACTAAAGCCCGGGCGTGACCCATCGTCTACTCTCTCCTATCGACCCATTTGTTTGCTCTCCACCCTTGGCAAAATTTTAGAAAGAATTTTTCTTAATAGGTTTCTCCGTTGGATTTCTAAGAATAATATCCTCCATAGATCTCAGTTCGGCTTTAGGGAAAACCGCAGCTGCATTGAGGCCGTGGACAAATTAGTGTGCCTCACATTAAAAATACCAGGGTGAATAAACATACTGTTTCTACGTTTATTGATATCAAATCTGCTTTATCATACGTGCTTTTGATTGGTCGACTCTCTTCCATATTTTTCATTCATACCGTATTCCTCTTCACTTTCAGAAATTCATTCATTCTTACCTCACTAACAGGGTAATTATCCGGACTGGTAATACTTTTACCATTAAAAAATAAATTTTTAAAGGCTGCCCACAAGGGTCCGTTCTTTCACCAACTCTTTGGAATATCTATTTTAATCCTATCATTTCTTTTAACTCTGAACTGTTTCTTCTCCAAGCCTTTGCGGACGATCTCGCAGTTGTTTCTTTTGGCCTTTTACGTAGGAAACTTGAGGATAATACTAATAAAAAATCCTTAGTTTAATAAATTCTAAGCTTTTCGAGCTCAATTTGTCAATAGCAACTGCTAAAACCGTTTCAGTTGTTTTCAGATGTCCCTTTCTTCAATGCCGTGGTTTTCGAGGGAGCACGACCTTCAGGAAGAATCCCATTTTTAAAATTGGTTCCAATTCCATCCATATCTCTAAGTCATACAAATACTTGGGTGTCAACATTGATAATCGCTTATCTTGGACTCCCCATATAAATTCTATCAAAGATTCTCTGGATTTCTTCCAACTTTTATCGTGTTTCCAAAAATTTCAATCACCAGCATATTTCTCTAATGAAACTTTGTTATACTTCGGCTGTTCAACCAATCATCTCCTACGGAGCAGGAGTGTGGGGTGGATCCCTGACCTCTATCCAGGTCCAGAAGCTTAAATCTATTCAGAGGATTTACTTATTTAAAATCATTAAAGCCTATAAAACCTCCCCTACTAACGCTCTTAATATCCTATCAGGTATTCCCCCCATTCATATTGTTATTCGCTCTCTCTACTTTAAATTCCAACTTTGGAACAATAGGAACGATCTCCTTCCAGGTCTTATCCCAGCTACGAAATTGGACTCTTTTATTTCTCTTCATCAGATCCTTGCCGATTTTCTTACCTTTCCCATTAATACTTTCGAGGGCCCATCTGAGTGGGAAGTGTATACTGAGGGATCCAATTGCAAAGCGTTTTTTCTGTATTCTTGCCCCCAATTCTCAAGAATTTTGGGGAAGGGACCTTTTTGTACATGTTTTTTGTTTAATTTGAAAATAAAATACTTCTCGGAGGGTCGGATGCAGCTCTAAACCCTTTGGGTGAGCTCGATTCTCTGGAGTAAGTAAGTAAGTAAGAATGCTTTGGAATGCAATAAAGAGACCTTGACAGTGTTTGCGAAGGATTTACTTATTTCCAAGGATTTTCTTATTTATTCCCTTTCTCCTCTCCCTCCAATAAATTACATACGCGTGCCTACGCAGAAAATATGGCATAGGAAGCTAATTGCGTAACTTTTAGGGATTAGTAAAGGGATTAATTTTAACCGTACAAATTATCAAGATAAGTGTTAATTTTTTTACATAATTTTATGTATGACAAGCCCATAGGGTCATTAGAAATTATTAATGCTGTTATTGACTTAGTATTGTTGAATTAAGTACATCGTGCAGTACTGATACATTTAGAAGTGTATTATATCTGAGTAAATGCGAGTTTTGTTTTTTATTAAGTCAGAATGTATTTTGTTTGTTTACTTTCAGTAAATTAAAAAAAAATTAAGTAATCTTTTGTTTTCAACTTTTCAATAGGCTTGTGCCCCCCTTGAAGAGTTATCATGCCCCCTAGGGGCACGCCCCACAGTTTGAGAAATACTGGAGTAATGTCTTCAGGTATCTATGAAGAACTTTGGGTTTTTCTTCTTTTGTAAATGCAAAGCAGCAAGCCAGCTGTAATTGAAGTACAAGTATACGTGTTACAAGGTCGTAGTATTTTTCCTTCTTTTTATTTGGCAAATTGACAAATAATCTTTGCACTAGTCAAGTCAATTATGTTTTTTGAAATAATCTTACAATACAAAAGTGTAAGCAGCAAAATGGGCTCTTTTCCACTTAGTTACAGGACGCGGAAGCATGTTGGTTGAGGATAAGAACTCGTGATCGTGAGTCATGAGTTTGTCCAAATGCCGCTGAAGACATTGTGTAAAGGGTCTGATGCGTGTTAAATCAAATTCCTTACATTGGTGGCGTGGAGAGGAATTTAGGAGAGTTGGGTGCTAGCTCAGGAATCGTCCTCGTCACTTGATCGTGGTTTAAATTATGGGGTCCATCAATAGCAGGTGGATTATAACGCTTTGATCTTTTTGCGAGTGGAGCTACACAACAATGTTATCTTCATCATCAATTAAAATGCCTTTGTTAGTATGTGGAGAGGCTGATAACACTTCGACTGTCTCTAACTTAAATTTTAAGGGATCCATTTGGATTTTAGAGGAATTTTATTTGATATTGCATCTTGTTTGCACAGAAACCAAGAATTTGCAAGAGCTAAATCAGTGTAATAAATGTGTTGAAGAGACTTTTATGGTAAAGAAGGGTCCAAAATTGTCTTTCCATTTCAAATATTTCCATGTGTTTCTTCATCGCTCTCATATGAACTTGATTATCCTTTTAGTATACGCGATTCATATGTTTTGTTCGCAGCATTGTCATCATCCGAGAGATCACTAAGTTTTGATCTAAGTTCGATCTGATTTATTCATCAATTCAAAAAATTTCTGCTGTAAGAATTATCCTTTTAGACACCTGAAAAAGTTTTTGGTTTAAAGTTAATACAGTATTCAATGAAAAGAAGTAAAATGTATCAAAAATTTTATTATTTAAAAGAATAAAATATATTTATTCCACACTCCAAACTAACTCCCAATGGAAAATCCAGATTTTTTTTGGGGGGAGAGATATGGATGCAGATATCTGTGGAGAGGATAAAAATTCCATACTCCTCAACAAATGTATGAAAAATAAAATTAATTGCAAGAGAGAGAAAGAAAAAAAGATACTCTTCCATGGCGACCCCCAATAAAATTTAGTTTTAATTATATAACTATATATTTCATTTTTATGCAGGTTTTCATCAAAGTCATTGAAACAGAAAAGAAAATTCACATGGTAAGTACTTACCTTCTGCAGTGACTCGAGTAACGTCCAACCCGAACAATCGTGCGGGTAGCGAGATCCCGAGCCCTAGAAACCGCATTAATAGAGTATAATTAATATTTTTTTTATTTTATAGTTATTTAAACATTAATACAAAAATTTGTATCCAAGCAATTAGAAATATATTGATAATTACCTTTTTACGACAGGTAAAAAGAAGACGTGTTTTCGTTCTATTTGAAAACAAAGCTAAATTTGCCAGCTGAAAGTAAAACATGGAACACACAAACATCGCCTGTAGATAAAAAATAACACTTCACACTTTCTGAAAATAGGCTCAATCCTTAGATTCGCGTAGATTCCTTATACGTTTTTGCTTCTGGAATATGACTATTCCAGAAGCAAAAACGTATAAGAACATCTAACCCGCACGATCGTGCGAGTTGGGTCTTAAAGGGTTATGCGAGTGTTTTGCTTAAAAAAGAGTTGTAAGTTTTAAAATATAAATAACTATTAGTGAGAAAACTCACAAAAGTGTGAATTGTAAGGATTAATTCTTGAATATTTTTGACGCAATAATGTCAATTTTTGTAGCATTTTTATTGATTGTTCAATAGTATACGGATATAAAAATCACTACAAAGTTATCCAAGTGTTTGGCTAATCAACACGAATATCGGGTCTTTTTAAAAAGTATAGCTTAAGTTATCTGTCTACCCTAAAATCAAGATTTTTTTTTTCAAAAATTGACAAATTTTGTTTAATACTTTATTTTATATAACATCTTATTAGCTTCATAAATATACCACGTTTTTTATTTTCATTCACTAGAACAAAACTACCTTTTTTAGTAAAAGAAGATTTAGTAAAAGCTTTAAAATGCATTTTACTCGAAATGTGTTTTTTTCAAAAAGCTCAAACGGGGATAGTGATTGCTCAAAAAGTTTTGAAAATAATTTGCTGAAAATTTTTGTGTATGTTCTGTATAACAGTAGAAGTGTTCTGAACTTCAGATTTATCTATTGCTGTTTTATTTCAAAATTTACAGTTTTTTATGGGAATATAATCACTGTTTTTTAAGCAATTTCATATAATCACTAAGATTAAGTGCTCTAGTTTTTGTAAAAATTAAAATAACTCTTATCCTGAGGGTCATTTCAAACATGAATAACAAAGTAACGCATCAAAATTGAAGATTTGAGAATTTGTTCATAAAATATTTTTGTACAGAACGGGCCCCGTTTATGAAACTTTTTTGTACATTTACACCAGTGTTTTCCCATTTTAATAATAATAATTTTTTTCGGATCACAACTTTAGGATTTCTTCTTTAAAATATACTAAATAAATCTAAAAATCACAAAAAAATCCCGATACCTTCATTTTTTCAAAAAAAAGTTTTCGCAAGTAGTCGGATTCCTTAAATTGGTATGTATTCAAATCTTTTTTTTATATTAATATATTTCCAATATTATCTAAATTGTGTTTAAATGCATATTAACTGGAGAATAGAGGTTAATTGACTTGAATTACTTTTTTTAATTAGTTGCAAATCTATTTCTCATTGCATCTAAATTGGGATCTCAATAAATGTAGATACGACAAATGGAGGCCAATAACTTAAGCCTAGCAAATATTTACATTTTATTGGATAAAATGACGTCTAAATAACGCCATAACAAAATAAATATATGACTAATAAATCAAATAATACGATGGTATATTAAGTAAATTGGTGCTCTTATACTGAGGCAGAGCATTACTTATAAAATCGATATAGACACGCAAAAAGCACATTATAGAGATGTGTGTTTATCATAATGTTTCACGAAGAAATTTTAACTGTTATACTCAATGAAACTCACTCATGTAATTGCAGTGGTAGATATTTATGTGAAGTAAAGAACTTAATAACTGTATTTCCCTTTTGAGAAATAAGAGACTTTAATCCACTTTTGAAAGCCAAAAAACATATTTTCACTTCTTAAAACGTTGAAATTTTTCTTTTAAATAGAATGTATATTACGAAATTATTTCTATATAACCTTCTTCTATTCATATATATTATTATAAATGTAAAATTATGTCTTTTTTTTTTTTGTTTTTCACAAAAATAGTTTAATTAAATATACCTAAAAAAGGTATAATGGCATACATTTTTAGGTGTAAAGCGACTTTGTACAAAAATTTCTTTGGTTATTTTGATTTAGTTAACTAAAAGAAATAAACAATTAAGGTTAAATAATTAAAGGTTATATAATTTATGATTGATTCATTTACTGCTTATTTTTGTGGGGTTTAATATATATATGCATTTAAAAAAAGCACGTAATAAACAAAAATCTCTTAAGTCAAACGGTTTAACTTTTTTTGTTCTTTCTTATATTTTAAGAAATATTTGTCTTTTAATGTGCATGCATTTAAAAATATTACAATAAATGATTTGTGAATATATTCTAACTCATTAGTTTAAAAATGACTGGGGAAAATATTGGCGGAATTGAAAAGTGGATGCATGATTTTAATTAAAAGTTAGCAATCGGTATTAATTGCTGAGAACATTATTTTTATTTTAATAACAATTATATTAATTTATTTTAATAACAATAAAATTTTAACTGATTTCAATAAACTTTATATTATTTTATTCTGTGTGAATAGGTACAAGGATCCCGTAATATCTCAAATATTTGAAGCTCTCGGGTGTTAATATGATTCTTCCAGAAATCAAAGAAAGAAGGGTTTTGTACACCAAATATAGAGAATTCCACAAAATTTAATTTAACTCACTTTTATTGATGTCGTGTCTAAAATTTACAAAGAATAATAATCTGATATAATACAAAAAGAAATTGCTCCAAGGAAAACAACACATTACCAAATAAAGATCTCATGTCAATAGACCCAATAATCCATCTGCAATCATAAATCTAGCAAAAATAAGTGATCAGTGAATATATCCAAGAATATATTAAATTAAAAATAAATTAATAGTAATTGTTACTTAAAACTTTTTTGCAAATACTTTTAATTAGAAAAATTCTAAGTATTAATCGCTTTAATACATAATCAGTTTTAGAAAGTATATAGAGCAGCAAAATACATTAAAAAAATGTTTATTGAAATAAAATATTAAATTTTTCCACTTGACGATTTATCTACTTTCATCAATTTCATTATATTTAAAACATGAATCTTAATTCTTTACTGATAAAAAAAAGATTTAAAATAAATTAAATATCCCAGGGATTTCATATCAGTGAATATAGTGCATTTAGTTGTTTAGATAATACTAATAAACAACAACCAAATTTAAATCTCTATAAAATAAAAGTTAAATCCAAAAGGATTCAAAATTTCAAAAGTCAAGCATTTTTAGTAGAGATGTAACTGATAATAACATATTGAAATATTTTAATAGCTTTTATAAATTTTCATTCTATTTAAATTAAATATTTTTAATTCTTATAAGAATTCATGATATATATATATCAATACAAGGTAATATGAGGCAAAGTATTTATTTTTCCCCATAACTATTAAATTAAAAAATTCAGTTTTGTATATCCCAAAAAAAATTCAAACGTTGTCTGAAAATTAAATCAATTTTATAAGTCATTTTTTTTCCTTTTCAATTTTGATTTGATATTATATATAACTCGAAAAAACTTAAACTTTACAAATATAATTACTTAGCATACAATTTCTCTAGCTCTACTTTTTTTTTTCTTTTGCGTTTCTTTTCTTTTTTTTCTATGCCTAATATATTGATTCATCATCCCCCATAAATATTGCATATTTTCTTGAAATATTTATTTTTCAAAATATTTGCTTTGTATCAACTATGCGTGAATATTAATATTATCTTCACTTGTAAACATGTGTTTATCCATGTGTGTTTTACGACAAAAGAGGGGAGACATTTTAAGGGAAAAAAGCCGATAATGATTTCAATGGGTTGTAACTCTGAAAATAATGTGAATTTTTCAAAAATCATAGTTGAGCCTCTGTACAGAGGTCTGAGCTATATACAGGTAAAATATTATTATAACAGAAGTATTTTTCACTAAAGGAGAACATTTTGAAAAAAGGTTATTCTAAGTTAATTTTTTGCCCAAAAATATTGTATTTAAATAATTTTTTGTCAAAATGTCCTTAAAACAATTTTATACATGTATTCTAATCTAAGTAACACTAAATATCATGAAAATTATCCATTTATGCGCTTTTTTAAAATCACTGTTTTGAAAACGTAGCCGGATACCTTAAACATAAACTATGGAGAAAAGAGAGCTTTATCTATAAAATACTAAGGAAACTCTACAGAAAATTTCACTAATAACCATAATTACTTTATTTCGATGAAATGTATTTAAAGATAAATGATCAAAACGACTTTAATAAAAGTACTGCAGTTTATTTTCGAATTAAATACTAAATTTAGGGTTATAAAATTTTAGGATTGCAAAAAATCTAATTATGAATATTGAAAATAGTTAATTTTTTTAATTCATTTATAAATATATTTAAATTAATAAAAACATTACTTACCACACTTGTTCACTTGATGTCAGTTAATAAAAATTGTCATTTACCTAGAATATTTTATAGTTTTTGGCCACATATACATAATATGACTGATTCAGAAATGTTTTGTAAAGGGTGTTTTTTTAGAGGTATAGAACTTTAAATTTCAATAAAACAACGATGTATTATTCGATTGACATGCATTTTTTTTATTCGAAAGAAAATCTTGTGGCATTACATTTTAAATATGATTTCTGGCATATAACTGCCACGGCTGGCTCGGATGTAGTCCAATCTGACGTCCAATTTTCGATGACTTTTTCCAACATTTGTGGCCGTATATCGGCAATAACACGGCGAATGTTGTCTTCCAAATGGTCGAGCGTTTGTGGCTTATCCGCATAGACCAATGACTTTACATAGCCCCACAGAAAATAGTCTAGCGGTGTTAAATCACAAGATCTTGGAGGCCAATTCACAGGTCCAAAACGTGAAATTAGGCGGTCACCAAACGTGTCTTTCAATAAATCGATTGTGGCACGAGCTGTGTGGCATGTTGCGCCGTCTTGTTGGAACCACAGCTCCTGGACATCATGATTGTTCAATTCAGGAATGAAAAAGTTAGTAATCATGGCTCTATACCGATCACCATTGACTGTAATGTTGTGGCCTTCATCGTTTTTGAAGAAGTACGGACCAATGATTCCACCAGCCCATAAAGCACACCAAACAGTCAGTTTTTCTGGATGTAACGGTGCTTCGACATACACTTGTGGATTAGCTTCACTCCAAACGTGGCAGTTTTGTTTGTTGACGTAGCCATTCAACCAGAAGTGCGCTTCATCGCTAAACAAAATTCGCTTATGAAAATCGGGAACAACAGCAATCTCGTTTTGGGCTCATTTGACGAATCTACGCCTTACTTGATCATATTTACAATGTAATGCCACAAGATTATCTTTCGAATAAAAAACATTCATGTCAATCGAATAATACATCGCTGTTTTATTGCAATTTAAAGTTCTATACCTCTAAAAAAACACCCTATATTACCCCGCATGCCTTCATGCATTTATTTTACATAAGATTCCACACTCCTAAATAAGAATATAATTTGAAAATAATTAAATGATTGACTGAGTACTAAATGCCCTACTGCGTACTGGCTGCAGTACAGAGTGATCACAGTCACGAAGGCCGTTGCCAATACTCCAAGGGAAACGTCTGATTTTGACGTAAAAGATAGTCAATTATATAATCCGTATTGCTGAAATAAGTCATTATAGAGATAAATTATGCAACCCAGTTTCACTTATATGACAGAGCCTTTTTTTGGTAAAATTCTTTTAAAGTGCAAATATTGTTAAATTTTATTAATTCCTTTTTTTCGCAGAAGCTATAAAAGTGAAGACGTGTGTGTGTAATACAAGAATTCACACACATACATAGACTCGTTCAATCACATCTCCCATTTCCAATTTTTAGCAGTTCTTTCATATCTTCTGTGAAAGTCAGGAGTTGTATGGCTTCAGTGGGTTCGTATATACCATTTTTCGGGGCATTGAAATAAATCTCTTTAGAAAATAAAAATTTGGCTTCCTGCAAACAAGATCTTAAATGTGTATATTTTTTCCCTTACGCAGCATTTTTTAAGGCCTTATTTTCTTTCACATTTCGGGCTTATGATTTCAGATAGATAGCTAATATTTAGTATCTATTTTGCCATGTAAAATTTGCTCCACTATAAAATACACTTTATTAAGGAAGTTATTCTGTTGAACATTCTAAAGCTGCGTGTGCGTGCGCGTGTGTCTGCATGCGTGAGTTTTTTTGAATATTGAATTGAATTATATCGAACATTTTTTTTTAAATATTACTGAAAACTTACCATTAAACTCATTTTTTGTATAAATTATAACTAAACACTTATAAAAAATAGCAAATAAAATAAGATTTTTGTAATAAATTATAATAAGATTATTATAATAATAAATTTTTTAAGAAAATGGGCAATTTTAGGTTAAAATTAGGCATTTTTTGCTCATCACGACAAGCATTTTAAAATAAATTTTAATGCATAGCATAAAAAAAGCTCCTAGAATTTTACTCAAAAAACATTCACCTATGCCAATGCTTCTCAAACTTTCAATATTTGAGACCTAATATTCAATCATAGTTTTTACCCCCTATACAATAACAATGTATTCAATTCAATAGTACTATACTTTGACGTTAAAGCTACAATACGACTTTAATGTTTCATGTGTCACCAGCGTATATAAACATTTCTCTCAGCCAAAGCATTAATTGCCCCTGGTGTATATATACGTCTTTCCGAAGTACGATCTCTGTACACTGCTATCCATAAAATTATTTCGTAGACTTTGAAATGCAATAAAAGAACCAGGGCAATGTTTGCGAAGGATTTATTTATTTCAGAGAAGATTTTACTTATATGTATATTCCTTTTCATCCCCCCCATTACATCATACACGCTCGCCTACGTGGCAAACGGTGGCGTTGGGGATCATATGGTGTAACTTTTAATCGGCAGCTATGAGATTAATTATAAATCATACAAATCATCAAAATAAGTGTTAACACGCCTATGGGGCATAGGTAATTATTGAACTTGTTTCTAACTTAGTATTGTTAAATTAATTACACAAAATACATTGTGAACTACTGATACACATTTATAAGTGTGTTACATCAGTGTAAATGTGTATTTTATATTTTATTATGTCAGAATGTTTTTTGTTTGTTTACTTTCCCTAAATTAATAATTTTTTAAATATTCTTTTGTTTTCGACTTTTCAATAAGCTCGCTACCCCCCTCGTAGAGTTATCCATAAGAGGTCACGCCCCTAAGTTTGAGAAATCCTGACCTATTCAATGAAGTATCATCTTTGAATAATTTCAATTTATCACAAAAGGAAGGGTCAAACAGTGCGCAAAATGCAAACTTTTTAAAAAAATTTCCTTTATCACAAAGAAAATAATCATAAAAATGGTGGATGATCTGTTTCTTCTTAATCTATACTTCACAACATACATGATATAATAATAAACATTGATGCAAAATTTCAGGCAATTATCTTAAGAACTTTTTCAAATATCATGTTTACTGTACTATAAAATATGAAAAATATGTTTCTGAGAAAAATGCATTTAAAGATTTAAAATAAAAATGTTAAAAAATGTTACTACTAAAAAAACCTAAAACCTCTTTTATATCAAAAGAACAAACCTTTTCTAAACACATATCAGTATAATATATTTGTTTTAAATCATTGTTTATTTTTTTTATCAATTTTCAAATCAAAAAAGTTTTCCTTAGTGGCCAAATACATAGTTGGTTGAAATATAAATTAGAGACAAAAAAACAACCCAGAAAAATTTTAATTGCATTAAAAAATAGTTTTACGCGGAAAAACAGGTTTTTATTTCCTTTAGTTTCTCAGAACTTAAGAAATATCCAATATAAAATAAATTATTAAGTGTTATTTTATAAATAAATATATACGAAAAAGGTTTTTTTAAAAAAAATATTGCCTATCACAAAGGTTATAATAAATAATAAAAAAAATCATATAAAGCAATGCTTCTAAACCCTCAATATGAATACACTTTGTCATTTTACATCATGTTAATTTTGTGTTCTGTGTGCAGCTTTTCTTTTTTCCCGAGCCAATTAATTTTGTAAATCCTACGGGATGTCTCTCAAAAGTTAAAATGCGTTCCTGATCAAATTTTACGAATCCATGTACAAGACTTTCAGGAAGGAAAGCATTTGCTTTTTTAATTAATGATAATGAACCAGTATATCCCAAATTAAAAGGAATTAACATTAACAATACACCTAAGTGAAATGTTTCAAAATCAATACTTGTATATTTATGTAAATAAAGATACTGCATAAAATGTTATAGAAAAATTCTTTCTGGATAAATTTCCAAATCGTTATGGATAGATTTCAACTTTTTGGCACTCACTGACTCAATATTATTGGGATTATCTGCTTCATTGTATTCATTACTAGTAGCACCAATAATGAAGCGATTTCCATTAAATTGGTGCATCTAGACCTTCCAGGATCTCGCTTTAGGTTAATTAATATTTTATTTTTAAGAAGACAGCTTTCTATCAAATATGTCAAAATAAGTAGTTAAGTATGAAACAAAACTCGAGACGCCAGAACATAAGAAAATTGAAAATGAGAACAAATGTACGAAGTTATTGCAAAATTTTACTAAAAACTAATAAACTATTTTTAAAAAAATATCACCATGTTCCCCATCATTACCTTACCTTAATTAATATTTTCTTAAATAAATTCATTAAAACTCGAAAAAAGAGTAAAAAAAACTGTTAAAATGCAAACATTTTCTGTTTCGATATCTAACTTCCGGTTTCTTTTTTGCTGCTCTCACTTGACATAAAAACTGCTATAACTTCGTAAACAATTGGAGTACAAAGAAAAGGCACTTTTAGAAAGCAGAAAATTCGACTATTTAAAATTTTTAATGAAAAAATTCACCAGTTTCATTAAAATTGACGTTTTTGCACTAGTCAGGCACCTTAAGGCGGGTTAATTAAAAAACATGAAATATGATGTATTCTCATTTTGTTTTAAAAATGAAACGCATATTTCTCATAGGTATTTCATTTCAATAACATGATGTAGACGCCTTAACTAATTAACATTTTCTTAGCATTCTATGCGAGAATATATGGGGTTATCTCATGTATCTTAACTCCTTTTTGAAAGATTTCATTATTTTTTCCTGTTTTATTGTAAATTATAAGCAAAAGTTTTAAATAAAATTTGTTGAGATTATATTCATCTACATTACCTTCTAAAATCTGCAATAATATTTTTCAACATATTTACTGAAACGTATGTTTTGTTTAATAATTGCATAATCTCATATTGCTATTACTTTTTTTCAATAAATATCTATTCTTCGTAAGAAAATGCTTTTAATTCTCCTGACTTCAATTCTGAAAAAAGAATTAGTCAATTATTCTATAATAGTTTATCTCGTGTCAATATTTTGTTTATTATTTTTCAGAAAAATGTGAGCGTAAAAAAATTAAACTTATAATACTTTGTTCACTAACATATTCAATTAAATCTTATAATTAATTCACATTTCAGTTCCTAATATTAATTGTCTAAGAAATTTGAATATCATATGGGCCATTTGGTTTTTTTAAGTTTTCATATTTTTTTTTTGTCTAAAAATTTGGAAATATCATCTCGTCAGCCAAATGTCTCAGCATGAAAATTTGTGCGATACAGCTTTTTCAAGTTATGTGAAAAAATCTAAACATACATATGCGACTATATTTTAAACACTAAAATTGGACGCAAAAGATTCGTACAGTACATTGTGTATAGTTATGATCAATAAGACTTATTAAATAAATAAAAATTAAGTAAAACTAAGAGACAAGTCATATCGTATTATGCCCTTTTTAAATAAATTGATATTTATGAAACTATCCAACTATCAATGAAATTAACATTAAAAATGTACATGGCAATAAAAACTGTTTCCCGTAGAGCTAAATAAAGTATATGAGACTTTATATTCTAATTTATATCTCTTAAAATGTAATTTAGTTTGTAATATAAAAAATAAAAGGTAATTGAGAGACTACATTTTACCCATATTAGTAAGTTTCCTCGATGTAAAGATAACAATTAATATAGTACCTAATATGCTAATTTATTTTTAATTAAATTAATCATAAATGAAATCAACATATGTAATAACTTTGTATAATAAAAGAGCAACTTCCATTATTTACTCCTTTCTTTTTTTTCCTTTCCTTTTATTTTTTTTTATTTTTTTTTTCCCTTTCCTTTTCTCTTTTTTCTTCTTTTTTCCCCTTTTCTTTTTTTTCCTTTTCTTTTTTTTCTTTTCTTTCTTCTTCATTCATAATTTTTAAATTAAGAAACATTGTTAAAATTTATACCTCCTCCTTTGTCGACTGTGTGCCTTATACTTCAAATCTTCTAATTGACTGTCAATTTTTTGCAGTCTGCATGGCGTAGTATTGAAGGAGGAATAGGTTTATTCAGTTAATATTTCTATGAAGAGTTACTGAATTGCATAAGAACCATACAAAAAATAATAACACATTTTTTTCCCATTCCCTCAATAGTACAAATAAAATATGTATTTTTGAAATATAACTAAAATGTTTTTAATATTCAAAAACATTCTTTGATTTTTCAAATTTATTTCACAAAATATATTTATGAAGAAGTTTGAATTACAACTCTTTTAACATAGGTTTTATTTTTTCATTAATTTTGTGAATTTTGAAATAAATAAGCATCTACATTCATAAAAAATATTGCTACAAATAAAAAACGTTTTAACCATAAAATTAAAATAAAAAATTGGCGTGATTACGCTTAATGAGTAAAATAAGCCTGTGATGTTTCTATCCGCGTCCTTCATAATAACAAGTCCTCTTGGGAAATCTTTGGTCTTTTTATTCACTACGAACCCTCTGAAGAAGAGAACATGATTATTTAAATTAGAACTGGTATATGTATATATATATATATATATATATATATATATATATATATATATATATATATATATATATAGTCTAGCCTTTCAAGCTATAGAGAGAAAAAGTGAGGGAGATAGGATGGATTATTAGTAATGAGGTATTAACCAAATTTATAGTATAACTCATATATTTGATAATTGTAAAAATTAAAGTGACGATTGATCACTAGAGTTTAAATAGAGCTAAGAAAGACACAGCTAGGAAAGTATATTTGAACTTGAAGTAAGGGCATTGGTATTTAAAGTCTTCTCATACTTCGCGTACGTCGTTATTTATCTACTTATTGCTTCGATTGGCCGCATCTCTTATTTAAAATTACTTGGACTTGTGTTATTGATTGCATGACAAATAAATAGAGTATTTCTGGACACAGCTAGTCTTTCTTCCCTTCTTCCCATATCTTTAAGCGTGAATGAGAGAACCTCACACAAGAGTATAAAATTTCATTCAAGTCACTTTTTTTACCAATTTCAATTTATTTATTTGTGTAACAAAGTATAAACACCTTAATGAAAGAATTCAGAGGTTAGAAACTATCCAACGAAACACCTAATTAAATTTTTGAAAAAATGTGACAAAAAAATGCTAGTTTTAAAATAATCTTTACTCACCAAATTTCTGTTTATTTTCTTACATGACAATGCTTGTTATATACTTCAGTGGCTCACGTATATTTACTTATTCAACCCATTTATAACAGTGAACTGTTCAGGCAACCAATACATAACACAGTTAAAAATTTCAAAGAAATATCCGAAAGGATTCGCATTAATGCCTAATTTTCTTCAAGCACATAATCTTGTATAGTATGGTTCTCACCTACAACTTTTTCTCAAGTATATTATTACCTTTGAAAATAAGATAAATTTCATGATGTTTTCAAAACTCTTGAATTTAATCTATGTTAATGCATTTTAAAATGTTATAAATAAATATTATTTTAAAAATCGAAAATACGCGTACAGTAAAATCCGGCATATAACGCGTACCTGTACTTTCAAGCTGCAGTTTTTAATTTGTAGGTATATTCGCCGTAATATAATCCCCTTTTTTATGAATAAACCTGAAATGTCCGTGTGCATTTCAGGACTTATGTTTTGGAGTCATTTATTCGAGGTATTATCCCAAGTTTTGAAAAAAAAAGTATACATCTAGACAACCCTTTAAGTTCATAAAGTATGTCCTTTTTTTTAAATAAACAGTAATTAGATATATCTAGAAGCCTAACTTTTTTTATGCTCATTTCTATCCTTATTTTTAAAGCTATTTCTTTATACCCGGCGTTTAACGAGCACCTGTAAAGTTTACCTAATTTTTTCTGTTAAAATTGCGCGTCATACGTTCGATTTTACGGTAAATTAAAACTAACTACAACTAACTGGTCTTAATAATGCTTCCAATGATTTTTTTAGATAACAAAGCAGGATCATAAAGTTCTAAATAGTAGTTTTGGAAAAGTTTTTTTTTTTAAAAAGCAAATTATATATATTACCTGATATATATGGTGTGACTCAGAAGAATTAAGGCGGTACAACAAATCAGAAAAAGAAGATTTAAAGAAGTATACTTAAACTGCATAACCTAACATTATATTCGCTGAACTTAATATCTCTAAGGAAAATTTCTAAGAACTTGTTTTTCTAAAAAAAATGAAGAAAAATTTTAAAAAATTCGAAAATGTGGATGAGAGAAAATTACGATACGCCTATTAATACTGGAGAAGTGAGAGATTTCCGGTCACTTCTATTACATATTTTTTTTATAAAGTCGTGCCTTTGAAGATCAAAGCGATTCACATATTTATTCAAGATTAAATAAGGCTTTCTGAAACTCATTTTTTATATTTAGTGAGCTAAATAAATAAAAAATATTATTTTCGCACTAATATCAGGATTTTTTTTATTTTTTAAGAGGACAGAGTACAATTCAATTGACAAAAATCAGTCAAAAAATCAAATCTAGTTTTTTTTAGTCTAAATTATTTTTTATATACTTTTCTACTAACTCACAAAATTTGAAAGCTCTAAGTGTAAAAAAAGCATAATTATTATAACTTTTACGTTTATTTTTATTCACATTCCAATGGCAAATCAAAACTTTTAACTGACTTATCTCAGAAAGATAAAATAACTAGTTTATCTTCATTTAAAATGCTAAGGCTTCTTTCATATTGTTCTTAATACTTGGAAATTTTTGTTAACTTGTTGCTAATAGTACATGGAACAAAAGTTGGTATGCATTTTTCATCAAAACAATTCTTCTTTTTTTGTAAAAGTAATTTAAGTTAGAATTTACACATTTTTTAAGGAATTTTCAATAAAAAGAAGTATTGTGTACACACACACACACAAATACCAATCATTTTATCACAAAACCCATACCAACTTATATTATGCATAGGTTGACGTACTTGTAAATCAAATTGTGCTTCAATTTTTGTAGAAGGAAAGAAAGAGAGAGAGAGAGAGAGTAGCATTTTAAAATCACTTCATAAATTTCAAGTTTTTCCCTTAAAAAGTTAAATGATTAGCTTTTTATAAAATTTTGACCTCAAAATCTGTTTTACATCATACATACACATAGGAAACACCCAAAAAAGTTATGAAAATCATTAAATAAATAAAAATTGTGTAAATCATACCCTGTCCCCTTAAAGAAAAAATCCTTCATTTTTTTCTTAAGTTTTTTAGAAACATTTGCTCTTGTGTGCTGCACTTTATCTGAGCAACTTAGTTTAATTCACTAAGAAACTGCTGAATAGCCCCTGCAATTTCATCATATCTTTGAACCTGCCCTTCAATTTTTAGTTTTTAGAGGTTGCGGAAGATCAAGAAACATCTGGAATGCTCCGAGGAGCAGCTGAGGCAGAGAATGTTGACAAGGATGTAAATAGGAATGACAGAAAACAGATTCAAAGGGGGGAAAAATCAGACTAGAATGATGATATCCTATTCCTGATATTGACAAGTGGCCTCTTTTGGGAGCATTTCTCCAGAAATCATCCCCCCGTGGGATGCGGAGAAAAAAAATTCCAAGATCATATACAATCTGAAAAGTAAAGTTAGAGGAATCGGAGGAAAATTCAAATTTTACAAAATTCTTATATCTATCTTCAATGTCGTTCCATCTTCAGAAAAAATAAACGCTGAGAACCTTAAAATTGATAAACTGAAAAGCTTGAGGGGGTGCGCAGCTTTCTTCTCATTGGAGGATATCAAGATGGTGAGGAAAGTAAGGGGGTGAAAACTTTCTTCATCAACTCTTGAGACAAGCGCCAAGGAGGCGGGCTAGTGGAAGTATGTCACGTGACTGGGGGGCCAGAAAATGTGGTATAAGAGAACCTTCACCCCTTGGAGGGATTCAACAGGCTGCGCTGAGATTCGATTCATTCTTTTCTCTTCGCTTCTGAATCTATTCCCACAAGCGTCATCTTACGCCATCTCCTGCCAAAACTGAAGGTAAAACATACTTGCGTAAATAATATATTGAATTTCATTTACATCTAATGTAATACCTGAATCAACTTCAACTTAAATATAATTTATTTTATCAAATATTTCTATGTCTTCCTAATTCATATATAGGAAACAGATTAGCACCATATTTTACTCTCTTTCTCTCTATGTATCAATATCTCTATTACCTCTATCTTAGATAAATGATTAGAACAAGAACTCAACATTTTAAATTTTTTGTCTCAATAACCAAAATCTTAATATTAAAATAAAATAAAATTCAATTTTCAAGAATTATTTTTAACTTCTTTTACATAATCACTTTCAGCACAATATTCACAGTCCCCAAGTTCATAATTGAAACTATTTGAAATAGCTTATGTGAAAAAAATTTTACACGTAGATTTACTTAAGTAGAGCTGATTTACACCTGAAAAAAATTGCTTTTTGTAGTTACACTGGAATAACTATCAGTTTGAAATAAAAATTAAAATCAAAAACAATTTCTAGGTACTATGTATAAAAATTCTGAAGTAGTGATAAATTTGATTCACTTTAATTATGATAAAATTATTTTTATGCAATATATGTGAGACAATATGGTATGACTTATATAATAAATTACTTTGTTTTTATTGTAAAATCTTTAATGGAGTCGACCAATAACTTGTGGAAATCTCTGCAGAAAATATTAGTTTAAATTCTTAGACATAATTAGAAATAAATTTGCATCATTATAGTAAATAAGGTGTAACTTAATTGAAATTTGAAGAATAGATATATTTCCTAAAAAACATAGTAATGTTAGGTACCAAATGTTTTAAAACTTCACAAATTTTTCGAAATTTTCGTAGAAATTTTGTACGATAGATTCCATTTAAGAAATTACTTGCATTTCTAATACACTTTGATGCATTTAAAAGATCGCTTTTACACAGTTCAGTTATATTACTAATTTCTTATATTTAGTATACTTACAGATTTTACAGATTTTACTTATAGATTTTACATTTTTTACTTGTAGATTTTACATATTTTACTTATAGATTTTACATATTTTACTTATAGATTTTACATATTTTACTTGCAGATTTTACATATTTTATAGATTCAAAAAAATAACTCTTAAAAATGCAAGTTATTTTGTGCTTTGATTATTTAATCATTTTATACTATTTTAATACCTATTTATTTTCTTGCTTAATATTGTTTTAATTAGCTCAGTGGCTGAGTGGTTAGTGCAACGCGCTTCCACGCCACAAGTCCGAGGTTCAAACCTCGAGCTGGGCAAGGTTGACTCAGACTTTCATCCCTTCAGTGGGTCGATAAATCAGTACCACACTTGCTTGGGAACTTAACACTGGGGGTTTCGCGTCAGACTGACCACTTGACCGGAATTTCTGTTCATGCGCCTCAGGGCTCAAAGTCGCGTATCCTAAGCTGGGCACAGTAGGCCTTCACCTTCATGGGTTGTCGCGTCACTGAGTAAAGTTTTAGTTTTATCTTCCTCTGTTTCATAAAATTCTTACATGAGTTTCCATTTGAAAAATAAAGTTATTCCACGAAAATGGGAACCGAGTCTCCCCAATCGTGCATTATCTTTCTGATTATATAGTTTTTTAATTCATAAAATACAATCTTTTTATTTGCTACACAGTTGAATCTGTTTTTGTGCGATAGATAAGGGGACTGCATAAAAATAACCTCCCCTAAAAATATTCAAAAATTTCATAAATTCATAGATATAACAAACTAATTCGTGGAAATACTACAAAAAACTTTTTTTATGTGGTGGATTGGGACCGCATAAAAAAAGTCGCATTTATAAAATATGCCAATTATTTACGAAATTTATATGTAAGAGTACTTCCATAACAAAATAAATAATTAAATATTACACAAGGAAACATTTTAAAAACATATAGTTTCTCATTGTATATACGAATAAGTCTTTAAAATGCACATACATAATTCATCGCTACTCATCGTAATCCAAAGTCCTGAAATGAATAAGTTCAAAATCGCTTTCGTCATTTGAAGTTACAATTTCAATTAATTTATTTTTTGGCAACATAAAGTAAGAGATAAGTTTTTGGTCGAAGGTTGGATGGTCAGTTGCTTGTAAATGTCACGATAACCAGATATACATGATTAAAGCCCTTTTGGGAATTTTATGCTCCTTTCTTAATTGGTATCTATTTTAAGAAAATGCTTTTCCAATTTTGTGGAAAGCTGGATCGCTGCATATTTTTATCCAGTTCTTCTTGTCCGTCTTCATAATCTACAAATTATTGATAATGTCACAGTCATTTAAAGTTTCGTTTTCAATCAAGTGCGGGTTGCTGGAGAGTTGAGAGAAAGCAAATGAATGCGCATTGTCGGGAGACTGTCTATAACAAATGAACAGAGCGTTTTGAAGTGTCTACATTTCAATGGCGTAACGTACACCCCCGCATCATGGAGGGGGTGGAGTGGCAGGCCTCTAGGGGCCAGAGACCTGACTAACGTTAAATACGTAAATACCCAATTTATAAAATATTAAAAGCTAAACCTGACATTCAGGAGGGGGGGTCCTAACATTGTTACACCACTGGTAAATAGATAGAAAACATTACAGTGGCACCAAAGTCATTGAGTCCTGCCACGAGGGGAACGAAACTCTACGGGCCCAATGCTTGACTAACGCTAAATACGTATTTGCCCAATTTATAAAATATTTAAGGGGCAAAACCTGATTTTTAGGGGGAGGGGGTTCTCACGTTCTCCATTATGCCACTGGCAAATAGATAGAAAACATTACAGTGTGGTGCCAAATCTATTGAAATTCATACACCGCATAAAAAAAGATCGCACATAAAAAATCGCACAATAAAAAGACCACACAAAAACACGTTCTACTGTATATACATTCTACATATAATAAAAAGCACAAATAGCAGTAATTGCGATGAACAATTTTATTTAATCACTACTCTTTACCTGCAAGCTACGAAAAAAATTAAAATTTTACCCTTAAATTCTTGAAATTAAAAAACAAATTCTTTTCAGTTTAACTACAAGTGCTAGAGGTCAAAACAATTTATATATATATATATATATATTCGGGGATTTTCTTACACAAAATTCCAATACAAATTTTTTTGGCAATACGCATTATAAAAAACTAGTATAGATATATATATGTATGTATATATATATATATATATATATATATATATATATATATATAACAATTACTTTAACATGCACTGAAAAATATTTTAATTAGTTAAGTACTGTTTTCAGTCTTAGATATTTAAAATATTGTGTTGACGAAAGATGAAATGTTCACATTTGTTGAATCTGTTTACTTAACATTTCATTCATTTGTTTAATTCCATATACTAAATTAAATTTTCAAATGGGTTACTCCCTTAAAATAAACAAACGAGCTCTTAAGGGTTTAAAATTCGTTAAAATAACTTTATCAACTATTTAACAGTTTAAATTTAAGATAAATAAATAAAATGGAAATTAAAATATTTTAATCAGTTAAAAACTGTTTTCAATCTTAGATATTTAAAATATTGTTGGCCAAAAATGAGATGTTTTCTTTTGTTGAATCTGTTTACTTAACATTTCATTCATTCATTTCATTCCATACACTAGATTAAATTTTCAAATGGGTTACTACCTTAATATATACAAACGAGCTCTTGAAGGTCTAAAATAGGTTAAAATAACTTAATCAACTTTAAGAGTTTAAATTTAAGATAAATAAATTAAATGGAGATTTAAAAACTTTCAAGTATTTCTGTATTAAAAAAAAACAGAGAAGATATTTCATAACATATATGACTCATATGTTTGAATTAATCTTGTGTGTGTGTGACTAATTTTATCCATTACTTTAATGGCTTTTTAATGCAGTAAAGCTTTATTAAAAAAAGTTTGAAGTAGTAGGTAATAAAGATTTGTTTCATAGGATGTATTCGGTAACTTTTATCACCAACAGGCATTGTTTTAGAATACCAATGTGCTTTTCTAAGTTTAGCATTTTGACTGCACTGTTCCAGAACATTAAAGCAACCGATAGTCCCTAAAATGATATTAAAAATTTAATTATATAATTTTAATTACTTATATAATACAATATCACTTTTTTTATTTGAGGACGCATACGGCGCTTTGGTTATGCTTTCTTGCAATTGTACTGTTCGGGTGGAAGAACAAGTTTTACAGAGATTTTGTAATGCATTAAACCAGTGGTGTCAAACTCAAAAGCTGACTTGAGCCAATTAAACAAGGTTTAACTTAAGATGGGGCACAAAGAAAATCAATATTATTAGAAACATGGGTTTATTTCGAATAATGCCTTAAATTAAACAGGTATTATTCGATTAAAATTTATAGAATATTAATTATTAATTAAATATTAAATTAAAATTAAATATTACATTAAAATTAGATATTCAATTAAAATTAAATATAAAATTAAAATTAAATATTTAATTAAAATTAAATATTACATTAAAATTAAATATTACAATAAAATTAAGAAGACTTGGTACCCTAAAAATCACAAACCTATCGTTTTTTTATTTTCATTTAATCTTATTCTTTGCATTATTATCTTTCGATTGAGATATCATTTGTGCATGTCGGAAAGTTAGAAGTTGAATAAAACTTCATTTGAAAACAAATTATGCAATTCAGCCACACCCCTTTTTTAGAAAAAAAAGCTAAAAAAAGCGTTTTGATAAAAAAAAAAATCTATTTTATAAATAGATATAATAACTATAAAAAAGAATGTGTAGTATTAAAAGCAGAATATTTCCGAGGCAATACAATAATGTAATTTTCCTTCCTTGTTAAATGTGTGCATGTAAAATTTTTAAATTAAGGCAATTTATATATATTAATAATTTTATAATTTCAGTTCTTATTCCTGATATATTTCTCATACAAATGTAATACTTTAATATTATAAGAAGAGAAACAGCTAAAATTTCTGTCGTGACAGGAAAAAAATTTTTTTAACCTTTTTCTTGAATTTTATTGTGCAATTAGTACTCTCTAAAAGTTGATCATTTATAAAAATGTGTGAGTTGAAAAAATATGAAAATGCAATTATTTTAAAGAAAAACGTATAACTAATATCTTAAAGTGGTATTTTAAGTTTAATTAAGCTTATAATAATTATTTTTTCAGAATTAAAAACTTTAAACTGGTTTTTCTCAGTTTGTGTTTTTCGAAACCTTAGTGCATTCAAAATGCTACTCCTTCGACAATTATTTACCAATCACTTCCATTTTTTTCCTGCGTGTTAAAAATGAAGCATGTAATAAAATTAAGGATCCGTTTCGCTATAAACTGAATACTTTTTTTTAAAAAAAATGAAATGTAAGACATGTTGGCTTTTTCGTTGATTTTTAGCCTGTCTATCAACATTTTATTTTTTTTCTCGAAAACGAATGAAGTTATTCTAAAATCGATGCCTAAAGTTGTTTAGAACATTCATAAGAATATTAGAAAAAACTTCAGGTCAAAAAATTAATTTTTACACAAGGAGTAGGATTTTAAAATTTTCCCAATTCTCTTCAAAAAAATTAAATTTTTAAAATTGTGTGAATAATATATGAAAATTTTCATCTGGTAACATTTTCTTGAATAGAAACATTGTATAAAATGCTAAAATATAATTTTTAAATACGTGAATAAAGAAGTTTGCTCAAAGGGTAACAAGTCCCCTTAAATATTACATTAAAATTAAATATTCAATTAAAATAAAATATTAAATTAAAATTAAATTCCAATAAATATATTTTTGGCACAATGCACATTATAAAAAACCAATTTTTTTTCTTTTTAACAATCACTTTAACATACACGGAAAAATATTTCAATCAGTTAAGTACTGTTTTCACTTTTAGATATTTAAAATATTGTAGGAGAAAGATGAGATGTTTTCTTTTGTTGAATATGATTGCTTTGACATTTCATTCCATCTACTAGATTAAATTTTCAAATGGGTTACTCCCTTAAAATATCAATATTAAATCAAAACTAAATCTTAAATTAAAATTAAGTATTAAATTAAAATTAAACTTGAAGTAAAAATTAAATATTAAATAAAAATTAAATATTAAATTAAAATTAAATATTAAATAAAAATTAAATATTAAATAAAAATTAAATATTAAATTAAAATTAAATATTAAATTAAAATTAAATATTAAATTAAAATTAAATATTAAATTAAAAAATTAAATATTAAATTTAAATTAAATATTAACTTAAAATTAAATATTAAATTTAAATTAAATATTAAATTTAAATTAAATATTAAATTAAAATGAAATATTCACGTTCTGACACTTGACATCTCTTCTCTGATACTATCTTTCCTGTTTCGGGAGAAATTTTGGTATTTTATTACATATTATTGCGTACCAATATACTTTACGGTTCGCAAAAATGCTCGTTGTAGGCTGCCTGCAACCGGCAGGCCGCGAGATTCACCGTGAATTTAACACCGACCATTTCACCGACCATGAATTTAACCATTCAAGAACACAAGCAAAAATATTAGCAATTGCTTCTTTTCGCACTTTACTTCCATCGTATTAATAGAAAACGGATAAAAAAAAGCAACGTTTAACTCAATTTTAGTACCTAGTTTCCATTCATTTATGGAATATAAGATAATAAATAGTTTTTATATAAACAACCTTAATAGTTAGCCTTAATAACTGTGTGAACCTTAATTATTTTCAATTAAAGAGTATTTTCGATATTTTTTTTTAAGAAAAGGAAAGTCTCAAAATTATAGGACTCAACAGCTTTAAAGTAGTATTTAAAAACAGGACTTGGTAATTATATAATGGATTAGTTGCAAATCCTAAACCATTCATTATTAAATGCCAATTTTAATTAAATAATATGCCTCCTGAGGTGTTATCCCTCTCCCTCGATAATGTACGACAAGTTTTGACGTGAATCAGCTCTTCTACGGGGCGTTCAAAGTACAAAAAAAAACTCTTTCAACAAGACGAGAAGATTGAAAAATTCTGATTTAGACCAGTGCTTCTCAAACTTTCAGTATTCGTGACCCAATTTTCAGTCATAATTTTCATCGCGCCCTTCTTATACAATAATGTATTGAAAGCAATAATAATGTACTTTGACTCTAAAAATGCAATACGGCTTTAATTATAAACCGTACAAATTATCAAGATAGGTACTAAAAATTTTATATATAATTTTATGGCATGCCCATGGGGCCACTGGTAATTATTAAACTTGTTCTTCACTTAGTACTGTTAAATTAATCATGAAACATATAGTGTAATACTGATACATTTTTAAATGTATTATATCAATGTAAATGTGTATTTTATTTTTTTATATTATGTCAGAATATATTTTGTTACGCTTACTCTCAGTAAATTAATAATTTTTTTAAATAATTTTTTTGTTTTCAACTTTTCAAAATACTCGCCCCCCCCCCTGTTTGAGAAACACTATCTTAGACAAATGCGTATATCAAGTAGATTATTTAAAATCACGAGAGAAGATTTTGAATGCTTGACTTCAGAATGGTAAAATTATACTTATCTAAATTTGTATAAAAGATACGAGGCCAATTGCGTTACGAATATTTTTTAAGATACCTAAGACGCCATAAATTTAAATAAATAGTAATAATCTTTGAATAAACAATGATAATAGATTAAATAAAACAAATCTGTGATACGAACGATTTTGAATGATCTAATTTTGTAGTTAAATATGAATTCTGTAATTTAACTCAACAGCAAAAATTACTCTGCATAAAATTTGTAAACATCTTTATTATCCACAAAAATTATTATAATTAAGATCATCTACAGCAAGAAATTTCTTTTTACAAAATAACAATCTTAAATTAAAGAAAGTATATAAAATATTAAATAAATGCTAATCTAGGGGGGAAACCTGAATATATATATATATATACAAATTATTTATCAGATCATATGAAAATCTCTCTCTGTATTGCATACATGCATGCACAAAGTATGTCTTATTTAATTCATCGAAAGAAGTATTTTCCCAAACATTCTGTTGCAGTACAAAAATGAGGTTTGTATTTACAAACTGTTCCAGATATTGTGACGATTAAATAAAGAAGAGTTAGCTTTGTAATTAAAATTAAGAATACCAGTCTGAAACTCGAGTGTTGCTGAAATGGTAAGTGCTAACAATTTATAAAAATGTCGCAATTATAAAACAAAGTTAATACAAATGGGCAACACATACAAACAGTAAAGTTGAGTATACAAATATTATAACAGTTTATCAATAAAAGTTAAAAATAATCCAAAAATCTTAAAGAGGTAAGTTTCTTACATTCACAGAAAAAAGTAAGTCCTACTACCCCATACAAAACATGCAAGTTTGAAAAATAATCAGTAAAAAATTGCTAACTACTGCAAACAAATAAAGATTTTGGAAAACTCATAAATACAAGATTGGCATAAAGAGAACAATTTGCACATACATTACAGTTTTAAATTTACTACCAAGAAATTATCTTTCCATCAGTAACATATTACCAATTAAAAATCTTACACGTTAAACAAAAACCTTTCACAAAATTAACTCACTGATTAAAATAAATAATCGATTGTTTGCTAACAAATTGAAGTGAGTTCTCACGCATATTTCCCTTATATATATTTGGGGCTACTTTACAACAATGTTTGATATTAGAACCTCACCCCCTATGAAGGAACGGTGATGCATGCAAATGAGCATTGCTATTTAGGTATAAATGTAATGAATGAAAAAGAGAGGAAATGATAAAGGAAAGATAAGAAAAAGGATAAACGAAGACTATTATAATTCGATTGTGTTAGACAAGTGCTACAGAGGTCGAAGAAACCTCGTTAGTAGGTATTTAAAGTGCATGGACGTGAAATAGATCCCGTTATTAGAATTCTACTCTTTAAAAATCGCAAGGTATGCAGATATTATTATGTAATGCTTATTATTTTGAATCAAAGCAAGTTTAACAGCTACAAATATTCAATATATCTTTATACAGATTATTCAAAAACTGAATAATTTAATTAAAGATAAAAAAGTATCTTCTCTCTCTCTCTTCATAAGTTCAACAGCCTTTTGCAGGCCAAGGCTAACTCCCTTGTCCTCCTCCAGTTGATCCTATCAGTCACGACGGCCTTCCATAAGTTGATTCCCATTAGTTGAGGTCCCTTCCAACATCGTCTAGGTGGTCGTTCTGTACGCCTGGACCCTTCAATTTGCGAAAAAGTTACTTTTTTGGTAGGAAAAGCATCGACATATCTGTACAAATGGCCCATCCACCTAATACGTGGTGCTTTTATAGTTCTCCCATTGTCAGCCCCACCATATTTACCGTATTATCTAAATAAAAAAAATTGCATGATTGTAAAGAATTCTTATTGTTCTTTTGAATAGGTCTAAAGATTTTCCTTAAGATGTTTCTTCCAAAAATGAGCAACTTTTCTTCTGCTTTATTGAGGGTCTAACATTCCCTTCCATACAGAGAAATAGGCCTGATTAAAAATTTATATATACACAACTTGGTGTTCATAGAAATAAACATATGCTTGAATAAAAAAGTATCATGTCTCTTAATCATGAGGTTGGGTTATCGCAAAATTAAAAAAAGAAATGTTCATATATGCAATATTTATACAATATATACGATTATTTTTGTTCTCATGTGCACTGATTTTGAACCTATAAATATATAATTGAATTAGAACAAAAGAGAAATTTTCTTTAGAAACAGACCATTTCAGAGCAGAGGAAAAATATTTACCCGAAAAAATGCCCTCACCTTCCAAAAATTCAGTTTCTATATTAATCCTACTTGGACAATTTTTTTCTACAATAAGGATGAAATCCAGACCAACTACACCCCATAGAAGCTAAATATAATATAAGGCTCCAAGATTTCCTTTCTGTACTTCACAGTCATCATAAAGACCATTCAAATGTATAGGTCCGAGCACCCACCCAAACATGATGCCTAACCAGATCATGTAACCTCCACTGTCATTCTATTCTCTCTCGGGTGTTGGAAGACATGCAGTGGGTCTCTGGTTACTTCTAAAAGAATGTAGATCTGGAATTAATGATTAAACTGAATGTGGACTCATCATTTAGTAAAATGATGCTTACAGGTAGATATTCTCTGCACAGTGCTTAATGGGATCTTCCGTGTGCATAGACAAGTCTTCTTCATTTTAGACAATTCTCACGTTGATTTCTGGAATCAGTAACCCACAAAAAAATTTTCTTTGGCTGTATGAAGTTCTTGAGTCACCTAAAAGAATGCTGCACCCCAGTTACATCCCACTATCATAGAAAAATATTGATCTTCATAGGTCTCTTACCCACCACATCTTCTATCTATATATTAAGTCTTATTAGGCTGTATCTACAAGTTGCACACAACCCGGGCAGTTACATTAAAGCAATTTTTACGAAACCGAATTTCAAGCGAAATAGCCTCTTACAAATTCTGTTTCTTTCTCTTTGCTTATAATAACAAACAAATGAAACATACAAGGATATTTTAGTATCAATACATTCATTTGATCAAAAAGTAAGGGCTAGATATACTCATGACGCTAGCCGCAGCTTTAAGTATCAAACAGGTGACAGTACTATTTGGCTCAGTTCCTCCCAAATTTTGAGGGATAACACCCTGGAGGTAGTCTCAGTGGCATCCACCTCTCTTCCTCTTCCACGAACCTCACGAGAGGACATGCGGCTCGAAAGCTATTTAGAGCATCCCCATGTCGCAAAAGCACAAAACATTTTCTAACATTCATACCTTCACCGAGATTCGCACCCAGGCTCTACGGCGCAGCAGCCAGAGTCCCTAACTACTATACTAGATGGGTGGATTAACCACTATACCGGATTAAAGACTAAAGTTGTTATTATTTTAAACATATAATTCATTTATTTATAATAACAGACATCACCTTATTTTCCCTTCGTCAAAGAACTTATTGATAATATAAGCAATGAATTAATTCTCGTTAGAAATCAAAAGGAAAAAAACCAAAATAAAAGCTTATTCTTATCCATTTTTTCAAAATGTGTTGTGTTTGATAAAAAACGCACACTACATATTTCTATATTTTAAATATTCATCAGTATATCGTCTTTATACAATGACATTACCAATTATTTTTCTTTATCTACGTATAAAAGTAGAGAAATTTGCTTTTTTCCTTCTGGTATTTAAAACTTTAAAAAGTTACTACCGATTTCATATCATAACCTCACAGGATAAAAAGAAAACTTTTCAGCGTAAAATTAAGTACATTTTTCTAAATATGATGCTTTTATCTGCATATTATAGTTTGAAAACCAAGAATATAATGCGAAAATTCATTTTATACATCAATGATGATGCAAATAGAATGTTCCCGTTTTCATGAATATATTTATTTTTTCAGCGCATAAAATATTGCTCGTGATATTAGGTTTTATCCAAATGGCATTCCGAAGCGTAAAATGGAGATATCAACGAAATACGTGATTTTTGCCTCTAATACATAGATATATATCCTCAAAAAAATGAAAGTATCTTAAGTTATTACAAACTTTTATCATATTCAGAAAAGATGCGAAATATCGAAACAATCGATATCAGGGATGGTTTAAACTGGAATCAAAGAACTCTAAGAATTATTCTCATACCTGTTCAGAAAAGGAAAAACAAGTCTGAATACTTTGGCTGAAACCCCTTTTAAATAAAAAAGCATTTAAACAAAATTTAAATATAATATACTCATCTCTAAGTAATTTCAGTGTTGTTCAGCGCCGAATAATTTTGTTAATTTGTACTGATAATAAACGGAAAGCGTTCTGTATAAGATAGTAAATTTAAACTGATTTATCATACTTTTTTTCGAAGCTTACTAAATGAAAAATATACTAAAAACTGCTCAAAAATAAATTTTATCTTACTTTTCTTTATCAGTAAATCGAAAACTTCGAGCAGGTTTGAATCTCTTTCTCCATTTTTAAAAAAATTAAGCTACTTAAGAAAAAAAAGACTTTTAATTACATAAACTCACATTTCGGTGTTTGAAATCCCTTTTATTTTTTTCTATTAAGGCTTTCAAAGAAAAAATAAAAACTATTGCAAGATTTTAGGAAAAGAAACTTATTTATTCTTTCAACACTTGTGTCTTTTGTAAAAAAAAATTTTCAATGCTTCAAGTTTCTCTGTAAAGCGCAAAAAAAAATTATATATTGATCGCATATAAGAATAAAAATTAATTATATTTTATTTAGAAAGAAAATATTTCCCTTGTTTCTTTTTCGAAAAAGGGGTATTTAAATTACATCACACATAATTAAAGAGAAAATTTCCACTTTTTTCAGCTACAGAAATCTAAATAGTATATATTCGTAAAATCATTTTCGTGTGTACCCTGCTTCAAAATAATTTTTTAACAATTACTGTTTTTACTTTTTTTCCCTCTAGATGAAAAAGAATTTTTACGTGGCTGCCATCTTGGTTGCATCAATTCTAATTGCTCGAGGAACCGTAGTATCTCCGGATCCTATAACTGAAGTGGATTGCGATACGATGATAGGTAATAAAAAAAAGTGTTCTTCCTAAAAACTTATAAAAAAATCAAACAATACACTCTAATTTTAGGTTAATGCTAATTTTTATTTAAAAATAACTTAAATGATACCATCAGAAACATTTTATAAGAATGTTGTTCGTTCAGGATCTTTTAAATACTTACAGTAATGAAAATTTAATTAATAGTTACATGAAAACTAAGAACACACAAACTATTATACATCCGATGTTAAAAAGTTAAGAATCAAAATTATAATTTTATAATGAAATTAAAGTAATATGAATTTTAAATTACTCAAAATTAAATTATTTTTATTTAATTGTATATAAATAAATTTTTGAATTGAGGAATTTTTTAAATCTTATATTTTTTATACTTTTAGTTCTTCATTACCTCTCTAGGAAGTATATTTGAGGAAACATTTTAAATTGTCTTTTGTTAATTTAGGTTATTAATTAAATTTGTACAGCTATATTTAATTTAAAAAATGTACTGTGTTAACATCAGGATTTTTTAATGGTAATAATTTAATTGACTAATAAAGGGTGTTTTTTTAGAGGTATAGAACTTTAAATTGCAATAAAACAACGATGTATTCGATTGACATGAATTTTTTTATTCGAAAGATAATCTTGCGGCATTACATTTTAAATATGATTTCTGGCATATGACTGCCATGGCTGAATCGGATGTAGTCCAGTCTGGACGTCTAATTTTCGATGACTTTTTCCAACATTTGTGGCCGTATATCGGCAATAACACGGCGACTGTTGTCTTCCAAATGGTCAAGCGTTTGTGGCTTATCCGCATAGACCAATGACTTTACATAGCCCTACAGAAAATAGTCTAGCGGTGTTAAATCACAAGATCTTGGAGACCAATTCACAGGTCCAAAACGTGAAATTAGGCGGTCACCAAACGTGTCTTTCAATAAATCGATTGTAGCACAAGCTGTGTGACATGTTGCGCAGTCTTGTTGAAACCACAGCTCCTGGACATCATGATTGTTCAATTCAGGAATGAAAAAGTTAGTAATCATGGCTCTATACCGATCACCATTGACTGTAACGTTGTGGCCTTCATCGTTTTTGAAGAAGTACGGACCAATGATTCCACCAGCCCATAAAGCGCACCAAACAGTCAGTTTTTCTGGATGTAACGGTGTTTCGACATACACTTGTGGATTAGCTTCACTACAATTGCGGCAGTTTTGTTTGTTGACGTAGCCATTCATCCAGAAGTGCGCTTCATCGCTAAACAAAATTGTTGGAAAAAGTCATCGAAAATTGGACGTCCAGATTGGACTACATCCGAGCCAACCGTGGCAGTCCTATGCCAGAAATCCTATTTAAAATGTAATGCCACAAGATTATCTTTCGAATAAAAATAAATTCATGTCAATCGAATAATACATCGATGTTTTATTGCAATTTAAAGTTATATACCTCTAAAAAAAAAACACCCTTTATATTATCATAGGAGTAATTATCTGTTACTATAAAATCCATCGAATGGGTCTTAAAATGGTGAAATTGCTTTCAAATTATTTTAGACCACACTACATAAAGCCCATTTTATTATTTTTAATTTTATATATATGTATTACATATTATTTTTAAATAAAATTATTTTTATAAAAATACAAATTTGGAATGTTTCGAAAACAATACATTATTTTAGTATGAATGGAGTTATAAGTAAGTAGAATCACCTTCACTGAAAAAAAAGTTAAATTTCAAAGAAGAACAATTAAATTCCTTTATCGTGAAAATAAACTACATATTTCTAAAAAAAACTAAACAAGTATCAAAATTAAAAAGTACCCCTTGCGAGTCAAAGAATTCATAAGGTAAGTTTTTAGTTATGCAAGTAAATCACTTCTTCCATATCACGAAACATTCTTTGAAAAGGTTTCATTTTTGGAGCCGAACTAAAAAGTAAGATTATCTATACCCCACAAGAGGTTTTAATAGTTTAAACTCAACTTTTAACCTATTTTTACTGACTACAAATTTTAAATATCTTAAAATTGGAGAATGCATAAAATATTAAGTAACAAAAAAAGTTAAAAAGTTACATAAAATTAATACTTATACTAAAAATTTATACATTATTTATATATATATAAAGAATAATTTAAAAAGATATATACTAAATATATATATAATTTTCAAAATTATAAAGGCAAATATGTAATCTACTTCTTATTCATAATTTTGTAACAGAAACAACAAGCTTATGGTAAGAGACAAAATTCCTTAATATTTAGAGTTTGTAAAATCTTTCAAAGGCTTCAGTGGATGGGAACACCATTGAACGTTATTGTTATATTTGTCCATGAAGTGAACTCAAAATTAAATTGAATTTTTATACATTTTTAATAAACATATTTAAAGCAAATATTATTCTTTGGAAAGCTCGGCAGCTATCTCTCTCTAGCAGTATTACCTTCTTAAACTCAATAGCGAAATAATATTTAGCCGAAATAAAAATTTCTTGTTCTAAGTTTTGAAATTAATAAACGTAATCAATTGATTATAACTATGTCAAAAAGATATATTATTTCCTAAAATTATATATTTCCTAGAAAATTTTTACTTCTTGGCATCAAAATTTAAGCAGTGCTATTTTAAATATTTCCTACCTTAACTCTTGAACTGGTTTGCCCGTACACTGTACAAGCTACCGAAATTTGACCGAAACGGTTTACCCACACGCTGTGCGTGGGCAATGGTATTTTCTTCTTGCTTCTTTGATTTGTACGTATTTTTATTTCTTATAGTAAAATTATCATTATTATTGGCGTTTTTAAGAGTTTCAAATTTCCCATGATACTGAAATACTTCTCATCCGGAATTTTCTTTGTGTCAAAGGTGGAAAATTTAGATTTAAAGAATTTAGGTTCTTGAAAATTTTCGATAAAGAACAGAGATAAGCTACATAAAGTGTAGTTTGTTTCTTGAGAAGAAATGAAAATGAGAATACATATATATATATATATATATATATATATGAACACACACAAAACTATCAACCGTTTGAAAAAAAGGTACAAACATGAAATTTTATTGTAAGTATAAGAGAAAATAAAAAATAGTACGAAAACTTGAAAATTGAAAATTAATACAAAATTATTGCATTTTCTTATTCTATTAAGTATTATGCTAAGTTATACGCAATAAAAAAATGTGACGTCTTTTTACGCACTTTGGAGAAAAATTTGACCGGTTAAGGGGTTAATAAAGAAAAGTATTTAATCATTGTTTTATATTCTCATAGAAATTTGCCAATTATTTTTACTACTTCTGGTTATAATTTTTATCTCTTTTTTCTGTTCCTGACTTACTGAATCTTTTCAAACTACCATATTATCAACTCATTTTTTTTTTCTTTTCTCACTGTGGACAAGCGGTAAACCATAAACTTAGGGGGAAATTTGACCACTAGCACATCATTTGTTTAGATTCTGCTATGTGAGGATCGTCACTTCAAGCTTGAAAACGATGCCGTTACTGTAGGGGAAATACTTTTCTGCTATGGGGACTCATTTCCAGTACATTTATCTGGAATAGGTTAAGATGATATTTATCTTTTAGATGTCAGTTGGAGCTTCCCCATTGCATTCTTTCTCATACGATTTGAGAGAGAATTCTTTTAACCTTTTCGTTAGCATTATTTTCCCAATGGTGAAAGAAGCATAGAAAGACTGTTTACGCGGAAATATTTCAAATAAAAACGATTCTTATTTAATAAAGTTTCTAAAAGAATTTCCCTATAAATGTCCTCAGTTTATAATGCATGCATTTTTTATTTCTATTTTATTACTGATTAATTTTGAAATACGAAATTGTAATGATACTTAAAGCACAATATCCTGGAAACTAATTTCGAATTAACTTACTATTGAAGCGGATTAACTCGCTTATATTTGTACAATGTGTGGTTTAATCATATCAAAGGTTTAATGGTAATTTAATGCAGATATATTACGAAGTTTACTCAATTTACTCTATCAGTACATAAATAGTTAACTGTACAGGTATGCTGATTAAGAGTTAAATATTTTTAATTCATTTGTTTTATAATCTTTTAAAAATACATTTATTGACTTTAAGTGTAATTTTACAGTACAGAAGTGCTATTTTTATATAAAACATTATCTTTACTAGATTTTATTATTCTATTTATTATAGATATAAATACTTGAAACAAATATAGCGATTTTTTCATTAAATTATTCCAAAAACCTGAAATCCAAATCCTAGATGTTCTGATTCCTGTCTTATTTTCTTTGAAAATTACCTGCATGCGTGAACATGCAGAAACTGAAAGGGATACGTGTGTTTTTAGATAACTTTAACTCCAAAATCCACAATTATAGACAATAAAGATACACTTTATTGTAGTATTTTCTCTTAAAACATTAATAATCTAACAAATTTTTACTAAAAATAACTCATACTTTTTTTTTAAATAAGTATGATATAATCTGTATAAACTTTTAATAACAAGTGGATTTCCAAAAAAAGTTTTATCAGGATGATTTGGAGTAAATCATCAATAGCTATGTATATGAATTTGATATCGATATATCATAAAAAAATGACGCAGAGTGTCATAGTAAGAAAGATCTTAGTATTAAACCAAATAATTAGTATATTCTTTTATTTATTGTAAAATAAATGTGTATCACAAGCAAAATGAAATTTTCTTTTCCAGTGCAACTGCGAGAGTTATACAGAATTCTCATGTCCAATGGAGGTATTCCTGGATTTCACGCCATGGTCCGAAAGGCTCAACGCGTACCTTCCTTGCGACTTCGATTCGGTAAACGTTTCACTCCTGATTGGGCTGAACCTAACAAGTCTGCCGAAAACGAAAAAGATCAATTTACTGATTAAAAGCATAGAGTTCTTTGTAAATTCGGCAATGAATCCGATTTACGCATTATAGTCTTAGTCAAAAAGTACTCTGAATAAAAATAAGACCATATGTCTGTAAGCTGAACAGTTAAATAAAACCCCATTGTTTAAAAGCAAAAACTAAGTGCTCATTTTTTTGTTGTTGTTCTGTTATCTTGCATAAAAAATGAGTTTATGGTATTAAAATTATTCTAAAACTGTTATCTGATAAATTTCAAAGTCAGAAGAGATTTCACGCACGGCTTTAATTAAAGTATTTATTTGCAAATGTGTGTATTTTATACATGTGCTCAATTATACATTTGAGGCAACTACAATATATTAATATCTGCAGATAAATATTGTAATACGTATAATTATATTCCAAAACACAGTTATCTCTTTTAAAAAGTATATAATACAGAAGATGCGCTGAAACTGAGCATGTTTTCAGCCACTACCACAGATCTCGAAACATATTTAAAAAAGATACATAAAACAGAAACAAAATACAAATATGAAGACACAAAACTTTAGTATCAAGGTATTTAATTATTATTTACTTATGAAGGTTTTAAATGATGCTAAAAGAATAAATTATAAGAATAGGAACTTTAATTGGAAAAAAAAGAAAAAACAAAACAAATTCCTCGTAGAAATTGATATTTTCCTCCGACTCATAAAAATAAACTAAGTCTTTAATAACATCAAAATTTTCAAATGCTTAGCAAATATGGTCACGGTACCCACATGGTCATGGTCGCGAATTTTTGGCTGGTTTTGGTCGAGTCGTGGGTTCGAGTCTTGATGTCGCTAAAGACCTGCAATCTAGAGGGGCTGCAGTACGTTAAATCTGTTGAGACTAGGAGTCTTCACTTTGGCGTGGTATGGAAGTTTGGAAAGTATTAGAAGTCAGCTCAGAATAACGTGAGATCATACCTCATTTTCGTCATTCTTTGAATTATGTCACCTGACCATGGTTCATATTTATGAGTTCCGTCGTCAAAAGCCTTCGTTTAGTTTTGGAACGTAATCTTAATAAACAATCAATCACTTAAGATTTAAAAAATTTTCATTTATTAAAATATAATCGATACTGCTAAAAATTCTACTGTAAAGTTGTGGGAGGGATGTTCCCCTCTTTCTTCGACACCTAGATATAGTGAGGAGGTAGGGAAGAAACACGAGTCATGATCCAATTAATCTGTTTATTGGTCAAATAATATAACGGCAAAAATTCAATTAATAACAGTAAGAGAATGTCTCAGTGCTAACCGCGAAAGTGGAACAACAACGAAACACACAAATGATTAGGAGACTATCAAACTCGATCCTTACTTTATATAGGATCTATAATTTATTATACGATTTAACTTAATATTAATTTGATCTCAGTAATCAATCGTCACTTTAAATCTTTCCCCTAATAAGTATTTAATCACAATAATTCAATAATGATACATCTCAGTAACAATCTCACCGGACTTCTGGTTTACATTCACTCCTATTTTATTCTAGCTAGAAAACTTCGACTATATATAGTAAACTTAATTTGCATATCATGGTTTCTTTTTCCGAAGGGTTGGTTGTGAATAACGCGAATTGATAGCCCAAAGATTTCCCAAGAAAGTTAGAGGAAGGTACGTGAATAGATCCGTCACAGAGTTACAGATTTTTTTAAATCATTTAATAATACACTTATTTTATCTATTTCTCCCGTATAATAAAATTGTTATAACAAAATTTATAGTTCTTACAATTCAATAAAAATAAAAATAGCCTTAATTTAAATTTCAAGCGTTAAGTTTTAGTTAAATTTACATTGCAAGTTAAGAGTTGTAAGCTATTGAGTAAAGATATTTTATAAGTAAGTTAAGTCATTAAAAATGTCCTCATGGTTTTAATCTAACGAGTTAATGAAATGACGACTTACTTTTAAAATAATATTGTCACCAAAAATTGATTATCTCTTAATAAAGATTTAAATAAATTTACTGAATAAAGTATTCTTTCAAATGAACGTAGTTTCGAATTTTCCTTGTACATATACTGCTGAGAAAAAGAAATTTCTCATGACATTTTACGTAATAAAACGAAAAAAAGTTATTAACTGCTTTCGATTTTTGAATTTCGCTTTGAATTATAAGCATCATAAGTATTCTTTTTCAAATTAAAGCACAGAAAAGTTTATTTAAGGATAAATGATAAAGAAAAAGTTTTTTCCTCTATAAATTTCTCATTATCATGTTGTCTACTTCATTTCATTTAACATAATAAAGCATGTATCCTCACATGTTAAAACAATCCTTACATGTATAACATTTTTTATAAAAAGGTTATTACCATTTAAGTATTAAAATATTTTCTACGCAATTATAAAAGCCGAAACAATTGCGTCTCAAATTCAAAAATTGCAGTTTAAAAATGACACGTCGACTCATCGAACACCTTTCTTACTTTAAAATATTGTCTTTTTGAATCAAAATTGAATACATTTCTCTTGTTCTCATTTTAAATACATATCTCATTACATAAAGATTATCTAAACTTCAAATATACTTATGGTATATTAAATACTAACAACTCAATGTTATTTAAGAAAAATAGTGGAAGTACGAATTCTTACTCAAAGAGACACAAATGTTGTTTATTGCTTCCCAGTCTTTGCTACATTTTGAACATTTCCATCTATGTAGAAGAAATTTTTACTATAAATACTACTTTTTTTACTACTAAACTCATCTATTCCATTTATTTACCGAGTATTACTAGAAAGATTAACATGCTTAAGTTTCAAAATTAACGAATTACAAAGATGCTAATACCATTAATTCCAGTACATAACCATACCGCAATAGCCAAGAGCTGCTTTTTTAAATCTATGAGTTCAATACTAAGCTCGATTCTCATATACGTAAAAGAAATGCTGTGAAAAGGCTTAGCATACGTACTTTATAGGAATAAAGGGGATTAAATGTGTTCTTTATCAATAACAGATATTTTATTTACAAGGTAATAAGACATATCTACGAATAAATATTTTGGCTCTTGTGAAGTATAAACATGGATCAATTAGTATCACATGTGTTATTCAAATACATTTCATTCCAATTATATCATTTAAATGCAATTCTTTCCAATCAAATGTTCAACCTTCTTATATTTTAATACAATTTTAAGAAAATCAGATTAATTATATTGTACTTAATTCTTGCAATTCTAATTTAAATTGCAAAACTTTTTAAAACTTTTATTTGCCTACTGCATTTTAGACATATTTTAACTTATCCATCAGAGTTATATTTGCATACGAGATTTCTATCACAACATTCAAATACATTGTAGTTGACAGGATCATTTAATTAAACACGAGGCAGAGTACATTTTTTAAAAAATTTTTATAATGTGTGACATATAATTGCACTTCCAAAATTATTATTCTGTACAACTAGGAGTAACTAAGCTATTTTAAACATTCTTCTTAAGCACCATTTGCCTAAAGAACAAAATTTTTATAGTAAGAAGTCTTCAGAAATCATTATTTATTTCTAAGTTTTGTTTCCAAATATTAGGGTTTTTTTCAATTGTTTGATTTCCTCTTTTCTTAAATAAGTATTCGGTCATTATTTCACACAATACTAAAATTAAATTTAATTATTTGCGCATAGTAATATATCTTGAAATGCATTTATCGTAAAGAAAAATTATAGTAATCTTTTTCAAATGACGTAAAAGCTTTAAAAAAATTTATCTGTTAACGAAGCGTAGTATATAAAACCAAAGATTAACCTCTTAACTTAATTGTTTTGTACTTATCCAAAATTTCAAATTTATTTTATAACAGAGTTTTAAATTTCAGTATAAATATGATTCATTATTATACAATTAAAAATTATGTATATAGATGTCATATTATATATTATATTAGAATACGAGTACAGATTGTGTTATGAATATATAGATATTCTCAAGACTCCCGTATTCTCGTAGAATATTCTCAGGTTTTTAAGTTGAATGAGTTTTACCAAAACAGATATTTTCTTACAAGAAGTCATCTCACTTTAAAATTAATTTTTTCCAAAAGCATATTAACAATTTTCAAGACATTAAGTAACAGTGTAATTTAAAAATCAAAAATGAGGAGTTTCTGATGTAATTCCTCTGATTGAAAAATAAAAAGTAAAGTTTTATTATTTATTAGGAACAGAATGCAACTCTCAAAACTCATTAGTACTTGTTTAATAAATACCGAATAATACCGATTATTCTTAATATATATATAAAAACTTTGTTTAAATTATAAATCAGGTTTATGCAGTAACTAAAACTGAAATTCCCAAGAAAAATTCACCATCACAGATAAATATGTGAGCTTACAACTGCCTTAGTGTATACTGCCTACCTTAACTGGCACTACCTTAACTGCCTACCTTAACTGCCACTAGTGTATATATCCGTCTCACTCAACCGGTGCGCTGAATGCCCCGGACGTATATATACGTCTTTCGGAAATACGATTATTTTCTTTGCGCTACTATCTATAAAACTAATCCGAAGGTTTTGAAGTGCAATAAAATTGCCTTGACATTTTATCCCTCCTAATACACAGCATATTCGCGCGAATGCGAAAAACGGTTGAAATGGGGGAGCGAATCGCTTAACTTTTAATCGACAGTTAACGAGTTAACCGCTTATCTAACAGGCAGTTTACCTACCATCTAGATTTTTCTATTTTTCAATATACTACTTTTTGGTCTCAATCGGAATTTAAATAGGGGATCAAATACATACTCTATCTAACAAGTAATAAATAAATGTATTGAATTTGAAGTAAAAATACATATTACTTAATTGTATTTATTAAATAACTGCAGTTGAGGTAAGAAATAATTTTTCCGAATTCTCTATAGATATTATAAATCTGTTAGTATTAAAGGTTAAAACCATTGTGCTAAATCATCCATCTCATCAGCTATATCCAGGTTATACAAATATACTTTATCGAACACAGTAGTGGAGAAAACATTTATGTTTTATTTTTTCCAATTTTTCTTCGAGTTGATCAAGTTCATTTCGAATTAAAAATATAATAACTCCGTAAAAAATGTAACCTTTCAAAAAAAAAATGTAAATAATTTCGTTCTCTTTTTAGTTTTGTAAAAAAATCATTCAATGTAATTTAAATTTTTCCATGTATTGATAAGATGTGATATTTTTTTGAAAAAAAATTGTTTAGTTTATTTAAGAATTTCTAAAAACTATCTCAGTCTGAAATAATTAAAAGTTATTCAAATCTGCATTCAAAAACTGAACTTATTAACAAATTTAAGTGACTGAAAATCGTTACAGAGAAATAGAACATTTTATGAATTTACTCGTATATTTTAAAACTGTGCAGTATAAAAAGATGTGTTTGATATAATGTGTAATTTTATTTGATGTATTATATTAATGCTCTCTTAACTCAATGCAATGCATTTGCGTCAAGTACAACAAAATATTATCTATTGTATTTATTATACACTAATTTTTGTAACAAATCAGAAATACATCAATAAAACAATTTAAACTTGAAGAAAATATACTACAATATATCAATTAAAATTCAAAAAACATTAACACCAATGAGAAAATATATGCAAAAATTCTAGAAAATTGCTACAATTATAACATTATTATTTGATCAAAAATGTAGAATTTTATCTTTTCTTTCAGTGAATTTACAAATGTAATAATTCTGACTTATAACTCATCTTGAATTTAATCTTTTTAACAAAAGAATTTGTTATTACATTAACATTGTTAAGTCTTTCGATGGCTGAATTCAATGCAATCTTCAATAACTAAGGCATAATGACTTAAAGGCCGTGCTTATTGTAGAAAGTTTAAATTTTTCAAATTATTAATTAATCATTACGTCAAAATTAAAAGCCCAAACTATTAATATTTATCGGAAAGTACGGAATTTGTTTTCCAATAATGAAAGTAAGTAATATCTCCTTATTAATACAACCTATTTACAGATATTTTTATAATTATGTAACACCATACCAAATATACCTAATTATTTTCTATTTATTAAAAAAATGTTTAGCTCCTCATGGCTGGAAATTTTGAATTATGCTTCATTATTTTAAAAGATTTAACTTCTGTAATACTCTATTATCTATCCATGCATTGAATGTTTATAGTTTCTAAAATAGACATTTATAATTATGTATAAATAATGCAGAGAGAGTGTGTCTAATCTTTATATATATATTTACAGAAAAACTTATACCTAAATACTTATATCTCGATTTGCTTTTCCAACATGTTTGAATAAATAATTTACAAGAAAATCATATTATTTCAACTGCAGAAGAAAAAATAGGCCGACAAACTAACAGTATTCTTTCTAAAATATTAAATATTTTAGTAATTTTAACTTTGATGAAATGATATGCGTTCAATGAGATAACTTGCATTCAGCAATAAGCCTACTCTTACACAAGTGAGATCTGATTTCAGAATTTGACAATTTTTGAACGAAATAAATCTGTTCGCATATTCATTTGCACTTCAAAAAGAATTTCTTTTACTTTCATATGTGAAACATGTACAAAAGAAATAAACAAGCTTTATTTATCTATTTAATCCATTAATGCCAAAATGAAAATGGGGAAACAAATATGCATACATCTATTTTATTTCTTTAATAATGGCTCAATAAAATAAAGAGAATAGATTAAAAATTATTTGGAGAGGCTCTAAATAAATTTTGAGAAAAGAAACTCAATTTGTTTTCAGCCAACTCTCGCTTCTGTTGTAAAATTTCTGATATTTTTTTATAAATGCTGTCATAAGAATCCAGAAGTTCTGATTGTTGATTTCTTCTATAACGCTGTCCGTCAGCTGTCCGGATACAATCTTCGAAAGCCATCACTACAGCTAATACTTCATTTCGAATGTCATCTTGATCGAGAAGTTGAAGAATGTCTTCTGCTTTCATTTGATCTAAAAAATAAAAAGGATATTAATACTTTCAAAATAATTCAAAACGAATTTAGTTCTAATTTCTAAAAGTATTTATTACATTTAATTATAATATCTCACACATTTAGAAAAACGATCATTATCAGTCTAACCACACCGGTAGCTCGTATACCTTACGAGCTACCGAAAACTAGCCACAACTGGTTTGCCTATACGCTGTTTGGGCACTGATATTTTCTTCTTTATTTGATTCGCACATATTTTTAGTTTTTATGCTGAGATTATTAGTGCTAGTGTTATAAAGAGATATAGTTTGTCCACAATACTGAAATCTTTCTCTTCCACGATTTTCTTTGTGGTGAAGGTGAGAATTTTTCACATTGAAGGCAGAAATTTGGATTCTTGAAAATACTTGATAAATACTTTGTTGCTTGAGAAGAAATAAAAATGGAATGATAATCCAAAAAAGCCGATAATATCTCTGTCTACATGGCAGTGTAAGACTTAGTATTATACACCATGCTTCAAATTGTGTGTGCATATTACACACACATATATGCACACACACACGCAAAATCCTCAACCGTTTGAAAAAGAGGTATAAGGATGAATTTTTTTTGTAATTATGAGAGAGAAATTCTCTGTTAAGATGCATGAAAAACTTTTCGTAGCATGTAGGATATATTTATTAAAAGTAAACATTTAGGGATTTTTGTGCTCCACAATAATAAAATAAGAAATAGCATGAAAACTTTTAATTTGAAAATTAAAATAAAATTATTGCTTTTTCACATTCTGTTAAATAGTATGCTTAGCTATATGCAATAAAAATGCGCCTTATTTTTGAACATTTTGGGCAAAAAAATTAACCACTGAAAGGGTTAAATTAACAATGCCAAGAACGTCTTTGCTTCTAATTTTTCAACAGAGAATTAGTGATTAATTTTCTAACAAATACTATAATTCATACTACTTTTTTAAGCAAAAAAATATTAACACATTATGTCATGTAATTCAGATATGAAGTCGAAAGTACTCATTTATATGAGGAATTAAAAATCCTTTTATAATACCTAACAAAATAATGAATAGGCCATTTTTAAAAAAAATTAGAACAGGTAGAAATTTAACTCACTTGTAACCATATTTTTCCTTTTTAGTGTAACATGTCTCACACAATTAACATTTCTTCTCGTATAATTATAATCTAAATATTCAAGCAATTTTACAAATAATAAAATACATAGTTAAAAATTCCTTGCATATACTTTATGATAAGCAGAAAGGATTTTAATACCCTTTAAAAATTATACGAAAGCTGTATAAGGTTTGAAAGAAATTGGTACCATGCCTAAAAGTTTCAAATCAAAATAACTGATAAAAATTCCATGTTTAAAGCCCTTATAAGGGATTTTATCTAATAGCGTATACATTTTTTACCTGTGAGCAAAGTAAACAGTTATTGTTATACAAATTTACACTATTATTAATTATTTCATATATTTACTGTAGCATTATAAGTGTTATTATAAGAGAGATATTTTTTGTTACTATATATGAAAACTGTATATTGGCTTTTATATCCAATTAGTATAATGTTTTATATGCAAATAATTGCAAAAAGATCATAGAAATTCATTTTACAGTTCGGAAATAATTATTTGGTCCTGATAATTATATTCTATGGATCAAATTTCACACTGAATATCTGCATTCTTAAAAATTTATAGAACTGTATAAAAGGCATAAGTCTTCGAATTAAAATTTCGAAAACTAAATTAGTATGGCTAATTTAATTAAGAAAATAAACCTGAATTCGTCGACGATATTATTTGAGGGAAAAAATATATTATTTCTTATACACAAATATCACTTTTTCTTACACTTTTTGCTCAAGAAAGGACTTATTAACTAATACTTTACTATAAAAATACTTCAAGAATATTAATTTTTTGAAGAATCAAAAAGGTTGGTTAAATGTGTCTCAATCATTTTAATATATTTATATTTTTACTCAAAATAAAAAAAATTATATTAATATTTCAAAATATTGCAAAAAGTTATAAAGATATTCATTCAAAAAGCTGCAACAACATTATCTGCAACTTGTGTTTTATGTTTTCTTTGACCCATGTAATATTTCAGATAAATTTTTACAAAAACTAGAGTGCTTTATCTTAGTTATTATATGAAATTGCTTAAAAAACAGCGATTATATTAACATAAAGAATTGTAAATTTTGTAATAAAACAGTGCTTGTGATAAATCTAAAGATTAAAACACTTCTACTGTTACACAGAACATACACAAAAAATTTCAGCAAAATATTTTTAATACTTTTTGAGCAGCCACTGTCCCCGTTTGAGTTTTTCGTGAAAAACACATTTCGAGTAAAACGCATTTTAAAGTTTGACACCTTGTGTAAAATTATAGCATCTGCTTTTACTAAAACATTTATGGTTTTTGTTCTAGTGAATAGAAAATATAAAACTTGGTACTTTTATTAAGCTAATAAGATGGCCTATAAAATAAAATCATAAAAAAATTTGTCACTTTTTGAAAAAAATCATGATTTTAGGGTAGTCGAATACCTTAAATGTACGAAAACTCAACTCTGCTTATGAAAAAGCAGAGGTGTATCATATAAGCTAATATTCACATAAATATGTTACATAAATTGATATTAGCAGAATTAATGACAATTTTAATAAACTGCATTAAAATAATTTGCATTGCCACAATGAGGAAAAATAATTTTTGCCATAAAACTGCTGTAAAAGATAATCATAATTCATGAACATCATTTAAAATGAAAATTTAACTTACGTTTGAGAATAAGTTCATTGACAATTTCTAAAAGAGGATTTGGGCCACAGCCATGAGATCTTTCCATTCGTTGAAAAAAACTTGAAGAATGCGCCATTCTAGCAGAAAGTGATGTTCCTATCAGAATCAATAGAGTGAGAAATTTTGGAAACTGCATTCTTGAACTAACGATTGAGTTAGTTAGGAAATCCAGACTTATATGATAGTCAAGAATATCCTTAGCTACTTATATACTACCCTACGAAGCCGTATAACCATCGAAGTTAATTAAGTTTTATTTAATGAGAGCAGACAAAAAGATTTTCATAATGAACGTTGTAAAAGGTATTTATAGAACTATTTGTTCGACCATTTTCCCCTTGAAGTTTAGTTTAGAATTTCGAAACTTCATTCTAAATTAATTTAGATTGCTAAATTCAATTTGGAATTATATTTCGGAAATAAGTTATTGTTTTTAGTCAGTGAAACTTTCCAATCAATTCCTACTTCCTGAATTTTGTTATTTATATAAATTTTATTAGAAGAAGAAAACCATTAATTATTATTTTCTAGTTAGAAATAATATAAGATGATAATTAAGATGATTCATGGAATGTTAAATGTATCGTTATTGGTTTAAAATAGAAGTCTGGAAATTTGATTGGTTATTTTAATTTTATTAGTTTCGTTATTAAAATAGATAATAGAATATCCCAGATCGCATTTCGTGCAAAATTAAATAAACGCTTTATTAACTAATATATTATTATTTAAAAAAAACTATAAATTTAGTTTTAATTGGAAGACACAGTGCTTTTTTGAATTCTTGATATGTTAATATCTTAGCTGAGATGTATTAATATCCATCCTGTAGTTTTCAAGTAAATAATTCCCAACTTAATAATTCTTAATAATAAATGCAATTATAAGGATGCAATCACATTTTTGTTAATTTGAGAGATGATGATAAATCATTCATAATTTGGGATTTTAACTGCCAATGAGTATGATTCAATTAAAACTCCGTTACACAAAATAGTAATAAAAAGTATTTGGATAGTATCGAGAAAAACTTGTTGTGTAGAGTTATCAATAATGATCTAGAACTCAAATGCATGTGTAATGCACTCATTCCAGTTTATATTGAATTTTTAATTTTATTTAAGGTATCCGACTACTTGTGACATATTTTTTTTAAAAAAATAAAGATATAATGATTTTTTTGTGGTTTTTAAGAAAAATATGCTAAAATTAAGAAGATAAAAAGAATTTTTTTATTACTAAAATGGGAAATCTACAAAAAATTACACAAACGGGGCCCATCTTCTACAAAAAGTGTATGCACAAATTTTCAATTTTTCAATTTTGATGTGTTACTTTGCTATTCATTTTTTAAATGTCCTTCAAGATAAGAGATATTTAATTTTTACAAAAATTAGAGCACTTTATCTTAGTTATTATAAGAAATGTCTTAATAAATCAGAGATTATATTCACATAAGGGACTGTAAATTTTGTAATAAAACAGTTACAGATAAATCTGAAGATTAAAACACTTCTACTATCATACAGAACATACACAAAAAATTTCAGTTAATTATTTTCTAAACGTTTTAAGCAATCGCTGTCTCCGTTTGAGCATTTTCAAAAAAAAAAACAGATTTCGAGTAAAACACATTTTAAAGTATGATCTCTTGCTTAAAGTAGTGGCATCTGCCTTCACTAAAACGCATGCAGTTTTTCTTCTAGTGAATGGAAAATAATATAATTTGTATTTTTATAAAGCTATAAAAAGGCCTATAAAATAAAGTTACGAAAAAATTGTTAATTTTTGACAAAATTAACAATTTTAGTGTAGTCGGATACCTTAACAATTTGTATAAATATGTTCATTAGTTTGTTAAATCATTTTTATAATGTATGGATACGCTTGGGTTTATGTATATTTCTCAAATACACACATTAAAATTTTTCTTTTATTAGAAATGTGTATTATTGATTGTCATTTTTAATTATCAATGGCTAAACAATGGTTTAACTTTAATTTAGGAAATTGTTGTGTATATTTTTTTCAAAGGAGTGTAAATCTGTTCTTGTTCTTGTTACTCTTTAGACACACACTTTGGGATATTAAAGAAATCAACCTTACAGTATTTCATCGATATACCAAAAATCTGGATTCTTACGGCTATAAAAAAAATTTTCTCTTAAACAACTAGTATTTACTCACATTTCAAAACTATTCTGTAATAGTTTCCCTTCTTTCCCAATTATTTCGAAAAGAATTTTTGTGTGGTTTCTTATTTACTCTCATATGTCCCCTCTGTGATATATCGATACTAGTGTTTACCCTGCTCAAAGTTGAATTCGATATGGTTGTGGTCAAAATAAAGTTCTGCTAAAAGTGAAAGATAATACTTTTCATTTTTTTTTTCATTTACTAAGTGCTTATAGAGAGTCAAAGAAATTTTTACTTAAAACATCAAAATTTTCTAGAGAAAATATATTTGATTCCCACGAAATGATATCCCATCATATCTTCCATCATTTAATGTTCAAACATATTATCAAATTGCTAGCATCGTTTATTCTCTGATGATGATGAGATGTTTTATATATATAGCGTTTGGCCGGTGTTGGTTTATTTGGATTGTTGGTGTATCTGGTTTCAGAAAAACAATTTCAAAATTAATTTTCAACTTGTTTATTTACACATACATAACATAGATGGACAATCCCATTTGCATTTCACAGTTATTTGGTAAGAACACGAAAACAGACCAAGCGACATAGCGAAAAGCAAGCGGCGACGATTACATGGTGAAGGCAAACAGACAAAAAAAAAGAGCGCGTGCATAAAGAAACTCGCCTTTTATACCGATTAAAGAAAGATTATGGTGGGAAAATTACTATATATTAAATATTATAATGCAGTTTATCCTTATAGACTAAATTTATTATACCAAGGAAAAAATATTCTTAATGCAATTAAACAAAATTCTCAAGATTATTATTACAATAATGAGATTAATAAAATAACTATTAAACGAAACACTAGAGGGCCTAGAACTAAAAGATTAAGTAGAGACAAAAAAGTACTAATAGATAGTATTATAGATGTTTGTAATAGCTTTGATAACAATTTTAACATAAAACACTTTAAATATTTTATGTTTGGACTCAGTAAGACAGAATTATGTATTACAGAAGATGTACTAATTTCACATAAAATTAAAGATTGCCATGCTTTGCATATTATAAAAGGCATTCACAAATTTTTGAAATATAAACATAACATAAAAGTTAATGTAAATAAAGATTATCAAATAGAATATTGTACAATTTTATATATGAATAAATCGTATGATAATATTAATTTTTCTGGCATTTTTAAAAAACATATGTCATCTTTCCCAACACAAAATATTACTATTAGAAAAGCTTTTAAATACAATAAAAAAATAGTTGCATCAATTTTTAACTATAATGTGCTTATAAAGCTGGAAAACTTAAAGTGTAATTGTAATGAATTTAAAGAATTCATAGATAAACATCACAAGCATGTTGTTACTGGTGACCTCAATCTTGTAAAAGACAATAACCTTAGAAACATAATGAATAAAGGTACTGTTTATATATATATAGCGAATAAATATAGTATGCCTATAGAGGCATTCACAGAATTCAAATGTAATATTACACAGCAGCTTAATAAATATAGCTTTGGTACAAATAGTAAAATCTTTTTTAGTGATATTAAAAATCAGATTAAACAATTGCAAAATAAATTTATTATAGTTTATGTTGATAAAGTGCCAGGAAATTTTGCCTTCATATGTAAATACTATTATAATTTAATGATCAATAAAGATTTTGAGAGAGAGAGATAATAATACAGCTTTTATTAAGTCATCAGTTTCTGATAGAGAAATAAATAATCGAATTTTGGCTTTTCATAAACAAATAAGAATTCAAATTATTAATAATTTAAAATTTCCACATATATTTCTTACTCCCAAATTTCTCATAAAGACCCTGTCAAATTTAGGACAGTTACAAATGGTTTTAATACATATATCAGCAAAACAGGCAAAATTCTCCATAAAAAAAATATTACATGATACAATAAATAATCTTAAATCCACAGCCATACATAAAAATAGTAAATCACTTATTGAACAAATGAAAGATAAAAAGATTTATTCAGTCTATGTTTAGATTTTGAAGATCTTTTTAACTCTATTAATATTGATGATATGATTAATATACCTGTAAATTTACAGAAAGATATTTTATTTAATAATGTTAATTATAATAGATTTAGCTCATTACTTAGGTTTGTACTTAAAGAAAACTGTATATATTATAATGGTAACTATTATCTGCAGATTAAAGGCTTGCCCCAAAGTGGCCCTGCGAACAACTGTCTTGCCAACTTATATTTGCATTATTTTGAAAATAGTTACATTAATAACTTTAAATATTACATTTGTCGTTATATAGATGACATAATCATTTTTGGCAAGCAAGTCAATTTTATACCTAACACTAATTTTTATCCACAGTATCTTAATTTAATACAGACAAATAGTAACAACAATGAAGCAAATTTTCTAGATATACATATCAAATTAAAAGATAATGTAATAGTATCTAATATTTATGATAAAAGAGAAGAATTTAATTTCAATATTATAAAAGTTCCTCATTGGGAGAGTAATGTACATGTTTCTGTATTCAGAAATATTGTTATTAATTATATACAACGCAATAAATTTCTAGGGTCAAAAAAATCAGAAATAATAAATAACTATAAACATTTTACTAAATATTGCTTAAATCAAAAATACCCAATCAATTTTATTTATAGTTATATGAATAAAGCTATTCAAAATAGTAAGGATTAAAAATTCTTAGATTAATAATAGTTTTTATTACTATAAATTTATCATATTTCCTAGTTATAGTTACCTCCATATTCTAATATTAGTTAAAATTACTTATTATTATTTAATCCATATATACTCTAGTGTCACTTAAGTTATGGTAATTTGTAACTCTCTTTTTAATTTTCATTTCTATTCTTTTTAAACTTTTGTTAAGTGCTACATTTCAGCCATTCTCATGCATTGAATCTGCATTAGGGTACAGAATCTGGCAATAACTTATTTATTGCACTCAGATTTAGTAAGGGCTCTGCATTTTTAAGTGCAATTTTTAGGTAAGTTACCTCTATCTTGTAATGGATTTAGATATTCCTATCCATTACTTTCAATAGGTTTTGCCTCAGTATTATTAACATAAAGAGAGAAGGTTGGCTGGCAAAAAAACATGTTCAACCCCCTCTTTTATGTAAATTATTTCATATATTAGCTGTCCTAAGTCAGTAATGTTTAAAATACTGCAGCATCCATTTTATAATTTTTAATTTCGGTTGCTCATGCGCCCTTCATTGTGTGATTTTCCCACTGTCTATGTGTTTCTCGAAGATGATTGAGGGATGTTTATCTCTCGTTTGTAGAGAATTAGGCTATATATATATATATATATATAAACCTAGAAATTTCACAAAGATTCACTTTATTATCTCAAACAGATAAAGATTTAGCGAAATGAAAAAAAAAAAGAATTTATTCTGTTGTACAATTATTGCAATAAAGATAAAAATGAATTTGTTATTCCAGAATTATAAAATATAATGAGGTGAATCCTTGGACGTGAGAGACACCTTTATTAATTAAATGCGCTTTTCTACTCTCAATTAATAATTTTATTTGTTTCAATATTCACCAGCGCTTATAGTGATAAGATCCTTAAAATTATCAGTAAATGTATAAGAAAGAAATAGTTCATCCACTACAATTAGCCTAATATTCATAACAAAATAAATATGTGGAGAACATTTTAGCAACATCCTTTTCACTTCCTTTCCTGCAGTTTTGTTAAATCTTGAAAAATGTTCAATTTTTCAAAATTAACTTTTTCTCTGAATTAGTCTGTGTTTATCCACAGGTGTTCAAAATTTTTAAAAAATTTGTGTTTTAAATCAAATTTTGAGAAAAGTACTTAGCGAAAAATATAACTAAATTTTTCGAAGATGCAAATTTTTAGTATCAAATCTGTAAGTATGTACACGTACGTATGGGCTACATATTTAGAAGAAAATGCTATTTTAGCACATGCATCCATTTCTCCCTCTCGTTCGTTTGCATGCCTTTTTTTTTGTAGAATATTTTTACAGTATTCGGTGAAATTCAAAAGCAAACTATTAAAAGGAACAGACCCCAATATTTAAATAATGGAATGAGGTGACGAATAGTCAAGAGACTTGAGACAGTGTGTCTCTAGTTCAAATTATAAGAGATTTTGCTTTAAAGCAGCATTTCTCAAACTGTGGGGTGCGCCCCTAGGGGGCGTGATAAATCTACAAAGGGGCGTGAGCCTATTCAAAAGTTGAAAACAAAAGATTATTTAAAAAAATTATTAATTTACTGAAAGTAAACAAACAAAATGTGCATACTGACATAATAAAAAATAAAATTAACATTTACACTGATGTAACACACTTATGAATGTATCAGTACTGCTCAATGTATTTTATAATTAAGGAAGAAAAAGAATAAATTAAAAAAAATCCTCTGATACAAGCAAATTTTTAGACATTGTCAAGGTTCTTTTATTGCATTCCAAAGCCTTCGGAATAATTTTATGGATAGCAGTGCACAAAAAAGATCATACTTCGGAGAGGCGTATATATACGTCCGGGGCATTTACCGTATCGGTTGGGTGAGATGTATATATTCGCCGTAGGCACCAAGAAGTTAAAATCGTATTGTAGCGTTAGCGTCAACGTATAGTAGTATTGAATTCAATGAATTGTTATTTGTATAGAAGGAGGGCGCGATGAGAAAATTCTGATTGGATATTGGGTCGTAAATATTGAAAGTTTGAGAAGCATTGCTTTAAAGCCTAGTATTGTGAGGAAACATGAAAAATTTTTAATGACACTGGATTCATAAACAGAAGCCCTGGACAATTTGTTCTAGAACCCCAGTGACCAATGAAGATAGATATTTGTCTCTTACAGCGTAATAGGAGCGCAACAGCCTCTAAGATCCTCGTGAACTTCATGCGTCCATAGAAATCAGTTTTTGGGATTAAAGTTTTCAAAACACTACATGAGAAATTACTATTTTCAAGAAAATCTTCAGGTTCTTCAAACAGAAGAGGGTACATTTAGCATAGTGCAAGAATCAGTAGGAGACTGTTCTTTGAACTGATGACACCAAATTCAGTCTTACCATTGGTAATCCACGTACCTTGCCTTTAAGGGGACCAAGGATCCACTCCTTCAACATATCTTCGAAAAACAGACAGGTAGATAGTGGGGGTCTGATTCCTGTAAGCCAAGGTAGGATTCCTGTTGAACAGCCGTGCACGGCTCTACGTTTTTGACAGAGACTCTTTGACTACTACGAGATATAGGAATGAGCCCTATATTCGCTTTTCGAGGAACAAGCATACAGAAATTATTTTCCTAAGAATTTCTACAATGTGAGAATATTTATTAGCCAAACTTTCAGACTTTTTTTATCCCCACAAACATATGTGAGATGATCAAGAAAGGCAATTACGACTCGTTTTTTTGTCTACCCAAACCTAATCTCACTTTTCTTCGAATCAGACGTGGTACCAGAGTTTTCTTTTCTTTTCTTCAAGATCATACGGAAATCGATGGTAATTAATGGACTAACTTGCAAAAAAAAGCGACATAATTAAGCAATTTGATTCTTATGAGCATTCCGAAATCGTATTATAAAAATGTTTTTAAGGGAAAAAATATATCTGAATGGAATAACTTATATCAAATGTGGAATAATGCGCAATTCACAAAGAAATTTATTCATTATATCCAGAGACGTTTAAATTCTAACCACTTTCAACCTTATTTTAAACTGGGCATGGAAACTTTAAAGCCTATTTGAAACGCTTCGATGTTTTTCACTTCGTAATTATCGACTTCTTTATTTATCATAAACTGTCATGAATTTGATCAAATCGTCCTCATCCAAAGGGCACGTATCTCCAAATTTTTTTAAATTCGTGCTAGAACAAAAATTTCACGCAAAAAAAGAAAAAAATCGTTAAATTCGTGCTTTTGTCGGCACACAAGGAGTCATTACCTGGAGTCTCATAAAAAACACACACCATCCAGTGCTTTAAAATGAGTGAGTGAATATTAGCGTCGCACTGTTCAGTTACACGAGGGCTTTTGGCAAAGGATCTCGTAATTTTTAACCACGGTCAAGTGACGAGGACGACACCTGAGCTAGCACCCTCTCTCCTAACTACCACATCACATCAACGGGAGTACGTTTGAGCACTCGACAGATTTAACGTGTATCGCTCCCTACACAGCGGGTCTTTAGTGGTACTGGGCTCGAAATCGCGGCATGCCAGCCACGATCCGATACCTTGACCACTAGGCTACCGCGGCCACACAGTGCTTTAAAGCTGTGATACTTTACGATTGGGACTGCCTACCATAGGATCTTATTTCCTGCATGAATTCACATTGTAAAAGATATTTAACTCAAAGCGTGAAGCTTGTGACGGTTCTATCCGCAATCTTCTTACTAACTGTCCTCTCGGGGAATTTTTGGTCCTTAAAAACTATTTTATTTGAAAGTTTCCTCCGAAGGAGAAAACGTGAACAGGCAAATTATGGCTGCTATATATAGTCTAAGCTTTCAGGTTAGAGAGAAAGAGATAGGGTAGACTGCCAGCGGAGCAGTGATTAATCAAATTTAAAGTGCGACGCAAATACTTAGTAATTGATCTTTGTAATAGTTAAGGTGTCGATCTGTCACTTAAGCTTTAATCTAGATTAGATAGCTAGGAAGTCAGAGTAATTGAACTGAAGTAAGTGTTACAAGTAATTAAAGTCTTCTCATATCTCACGTACCTCATTAATTGTCTTTATATTGATTAATTGGGTGCATCTCTTAACTTTGATTGATTGAACTTGTTTTGTGGTTTGTGCTATAAATAAATTAATGGTTTTGTGAATATGGCTAGTCTTCCTTCCCTTTCATCCATACCTTTAGACTTGTGGATGCAAGATACTTACAACCCATTATTCCTTAAAAACAAACATTTTTTTTTTTCAATCTTAGATTTTCCTGCACTTATGAGCCTTACATACGATCAGATTATGTACGGTAAGTATTTCAAGTGTTTATTTTGTGTCATATCGCCCAATATGCGTGTCTAATTTCATTAATATTTGTCCAATGCTTCTGGAGATAAGAGAAAATTCTTTTAATTTTGAGAATCAGGGCAGAGAACTCTTTTTCACTGTAGAAGATTGTTCTAAATAAGCCAATTACGCACACAGCACTAATTTTATTTTAAATAAAGTTAATTTTTTTAAATAGATTGAATATATTATGTTTTGCAAGTTTTTAGCTAATTCGGTATGTAAAAAAAGGAAAACAATTTAAATAAAAAATATCAGATATTAATAAATCTGCCCCTTAATTATATGTCTTGATTTTTTATATTATTCATCTAATAATTTTTATCATTTTTTTATTCATATTCCTTTGAGATGTGTTCAGTAAATGATAAATTCTACTTCTATTTTTATATTTAGCCGTATATGGTCTGAAAACTATTTAAACTATTATTTAATACCAATGTATTTGTACATAAAATCTTCCATGTAATGTTATAGATTTGAATATTTTTTTAAACATCACTGATAAAAATATTTCGAAAATTTCTTGTCTCGCCTTTATCTGTTAGTAAATTGATCTAAAACTATAAATTGAATCATGGATTATTTTTTTTCACACCAAAATGAATAAAAAAATATTACGCAAATCGAAAAAAGCAAGTTTCTTTGTTTTCCTTCCTTCACAATTTTATACATTTCCATACGAATGTATTTCTTTTATAGATTTGATGTTTCCATCTCTTGTATGCTGTAATACTACAATCTTGTCTAAATGAGAAAGTATAACAGAAATATCCCTTCATTTTAAAAGTCTTCGTTTTGGTTAGCAAAACATAGATTAGGAAAGAAAAACAAAATTTAAAACTAAAACTATTTTGTTTCAAAAAATACGTAAGATTAGTTAACTTAGAAGAATTCCTTGAAATTTTTTGTTATAAGATATAGAACATTCAAACTGTTTTATAAAAAATGTCGTTCCATGTAGTGATCTCGTTCTTGACAGTGAATCTAAAATTCACATTTAAGGGATAGTAAACAATACCTATATGCCACCTTTTTTTTTATTCAGAACATTTATAACCCCATGCACCTCAAAGTATCACACGGGGGCTTACATAGAAGTAAACGTGAAGCACACTTCACAAAGATGAGAAGAATTACAACCGAAACATACATGTATTATCCGGAATTCGAACCCAGCCCCTACGGCGCAGCAATCAGTGTCACTAACCACTATACCGGATGGGTGGCAACCTATAACCATTAAAGAAATAAAATTGATTATATGCATTTATGATACAATATCATTATTTATATTATTCATCTGTCTGTGAAACCAATTAGGGAACAAAACTCCTTTACTTTCCTTAAGATGGTGGTCCGTGGGAAGCTTAAAATCTGAAACCATTTATGAGTGGCTGTTGGCGTTCGAATCAAATATTGGGTTTAAATTTTCAATTCACTTGTAGCAACTGATTTGACAGCAAGTCGCAATCAACAAACTACAGGAATGAAAGTGCTTAACGACTGTCCCGATAAGGAACACTTGGGATAAGGAACACCGACGAACCGAAGGTCATCTAACGCGTGCAGTGTAATCTCTGGACCCAAAGGTGACCAGTTCAAATCATTCTTCCCCTAAGCAACAGCCGAGGTCACCAAAGGGGATTTTCCATCAAACAGTCTCTGCTAAAAAAAAAGAGCTTTATGTTAAACTCTAGGAATTACGTTATTTACCTTTAAGTCAAATTTGGCTTCAAGTTCTCACATATGGTATGGTGCAGCTGTTTGTTGCTTGAAATATAGTTCAAGTTTTACTTAAATCATGTGACTCTGGTTGAAAAAAAACGATTTTCACTACCAATTATCTTTCGTGATTCCCAAATGTTCTGTAATATAAAGTAAAACCAATCAAAAGAAATAATTGCGATCATGTCTATTTTCACCACCTGAAAATACCCCCTGTTAAGACAACCTTGAGGTAAACTCTCCTTTCATTTTGTTTTATCAATGTCCCGTGAAGCGGCTCAACGAGGTTTTGTAATTTTAAGTGATAGTAAAGGGGTAATGGGCAATGGTACTTACATTGTTGGTGACAATGATATTCTTGAATTTTATTATATTATTGCAGTTATAATATATTAATAAAAACTTTTGTAAAATGTTTTTAAAAAGTTACCCCAAGCATTCCTAAAAATGTGCAAGCTTTCAGAAGTGAGTTACAGAACACAAAAGGTAACAAAAATTTATTGGTATTAATAAAAAACTATTTGAGTTATCAGCTATTTTTTCAAGGGAAAAAATGTTTCAAATACAGAGTTAGTTAACAAAAACACTGCTTAGATTACGTAAGCAAAAGTAAGAATTTTGCTGCTCATCTGCAATTATTCAAAAAGAATTTATTGCTTACAACAGCGTTTCTCAAACTGTGGGGAGTGCCTCCCTGGGCGGGCACGAGTATATCGAAAATAAAAGATTTAAAAAAATTAATTTACTGGAATGAAGTATATAAAACAAAATACTTTCTGACATAATAAAAATACGCATTTACACTGTGTCATCTGGCGATATTACGTCATCAAAAATGAAAACTTCTACTTCAATACCTCATTAGCTATCTTTGATCCTTTAACCAAATAAAAAACATTTTGTTTGATTTGCTGTAATTCCATGATGAGAGATTTTTTATTACGTTTTCTTTTTAAACCTAAAATACTACTCTTTCAGAAGAAAAAAAACCCAGAACAAGAATCAAGAAAGTTTTAGAAAGTTTGGTCGTTGTTTTTCTGTAATTCAGTGCTTCTCAAACTTTCAATATTTGCAACCCAATATTCAATCATAATTTTCATTGCGCCCCCCCTTCCTTACAATAACAATACATTGAATTCGATAATGCTATACTTTGACACTAAAGCTACAATACGACTTTAACCTAATTAGTTCCACCGACGTATACAAACACATCACTCACCCAAAGCGATAATTGCCCCAGACGTACATATACGTCTTTTCAAATTATGACCTTTCCTATGCATTGCTGTCCATAAAATTATTTCGAAGGTTTTGGATTGCAATAAAAGGACCTTGACAATATTTGTGATGCATTTACTTTTTTCTGAGAGGATTTTTACTTATTTATTCCTTTTCTTCCCTCCCCCCCTCCTCCTTAAAACGGAGGCCTTCGGGAGCAAATTGAGTAACTTTTTATCGGCATTTAAGGGACTAATTATAAACCATACAAATTATCAAGGTAATTGCTAATTTTTGTGCATAATTTTATATATGACGAGCCCAAGGGGTCACTAATAATTATTAAACTTGTTTTTATATTATTGTTTAATTAATTATAAAATACATTGTGCAGTACTGATGCATTTATAAGTTTTCTTATATCAGTGCAAATGTGTGTATTTCGTTATGTCAGAATGTATTTTGCTTGTTTACTTTCAGTAAATTAATTTTTTAAAAATAATCTTTTGTTTTCAACTTTTCAATATGCTCGCACCCCCCTCCCCTTGTGGAGTTATCACGCCCCCTAGGGGGCGTGCCCCGCAGTTTGAGAAACGCTTCTGTAATTCCATGATGAGAGATTTATTTTATTACGTTTTTTTTAAAAACTGAAATACTACTCTTTCAGAGAACAAACAAAACTCAGACCAAGAATCAAGAAAGTTTTAGAAGATTGAAAATTCATCACTGTTATTATTGTTCAAATAGATGTAGGCAGCAGAATATATTTGCTGATGATCTATTTAATGGTACATTTACTTTCGTCCATTCCCTTATGTGTTTATTTTTCATCTAGGGAAGTTGTAAATAATTTTTTCTGTTGTGCTTTTATCCATGTAAAATAGTTTTATAATATTTGGAAAAGTACAGAGAGCACTTTGAAGGATTACTTGACCAAGACTTATTTCTATGAGTATTTTCAAACATATAAAGCATAATGAAAAAAGCTTTACAAATTTTTTTAAAACTAATATCCATATCATTATAACTCTTTTATTCCGGGAGTTGTCGTGTGGGGCAGAGAGCTTACGAAATCCTTACTTCTGGAAAAACTTCTGTTGCTGTTGTTGTTACCAATGGCCTTGACAATATCCACCTGTATGACATTCTGCATGGGAACTAAAATATATTTGTCTCATATCTCCCTCATTTTTAGGAGTGGCAAACGTTTTTTTTTTTTCAAATCTTAAGGTACTTGCTTTGACTGAGTTCCCAGCGCGACCACTTTTTTTTCCAAAATGTTTTCTATAATCATGCTACATTTCCCCCTATGAACAACTTAGAGATTTTGATTGCCTTGTATGATTTATTATTGTTTATAAATGTAAATGAGCAGAATATAAAAAAAGAAACGGGCATCTGTGATCTCTATTGAAGGAAGCTGAAACTGATCAAGTAAGGGAAGAACCTTCTGAAATAATGCATATTAATCCTGGTAGCGAAAGTTATGTTACCCCTCCTGCCCTGGGGTATCATCTCTTCATCCACGCGACCTAGATTTGTAGGAATAAATAATTGACCACTCGAACTCTCCATAATAAATTTAAATATTAATATAATATAATTTAATAATAAATTTAATTTATTATCGACTCAATATATATTAAGGCAACACAAGTCTTAATAGAAGAAAACGATCAGGAATGATACGACGTAATTATCAATACTAAGTTAAAATAGCGCCTGAAATCCAACTCACTATCTTTATGATAAACTAACCTCCGAATCTTTATCTATACTAGATTCCTTAAGACTGTCTTCGGTTAATGTTAAAGAATAGGACCAGAATTTGGAACATTTTTTCAGATATAAAAGAAATGAAACATTAATATGATATTCTGGCTTCACTATCCTTCAGAGAACAAAATTCTTTTATTGTACTTACCGTTTTTAACCGAGTTTTTTCATTTTTTCTGGTAAAAAATGTTTTTCGCGCTTTTTTTCTTCTATACCATAATGTTAAATGGGCTATTCCTTCTCGTATTATAACAAAAAAGAAAGTATCCATGGGATATTTTGGTATTTTTAAAAACACTACATTGTTAACAGAGGCATGAGTCATAATACTGCAAATTTCCATAGAATTTGAGGCATTTTTTCTGTCTGAAAATGTGCTTCGCGTTTAGGTCAAGATCTCGTACTTTTACCGAAGACAGCCTTAACAAGCTAGAGTCCGTTCTATATAATTAAACTTTAATAATCATTCACTTACCGATATCACACGGCGATCAGCAATCAAGCTTTATGTGTCTTCCTCTTGTATTCTATTCATTTAATATTAATCTTTTATCTATATTATTATCCAACTTGATCAAGCATCTATTTAACTTTTCGGCTTCTATATACACTCAGGAACATTGAAAATAGCGACCCAAGAAGGAAGCTAAATACAATCGCGAAACTTTGCAAATAAGTACAGCCTAATGTGATATGCAAATGATCCAAGTTTTGTGCCAATACGCATGCTCATACACACCGAGGTGGTGCTAAAATCAGGAAGAGTGTGCTATATAAGCCAGCGCAAATTCGAAAATTCATAAACGTGACGATTAACCGCCGATTGTAGGAAGACTTTGGTAAGCGAAACATGCCAGGCAAACGTGTTAGAAGACATTTCTCACAGTTAAGCGAGTTTAAGAGAGGCCTCATCATAAGGATGAAATCTGCAGGCTAGTCGACGCGCCGTGTTGCTGACCAGGTGGATCGTTCGTAGTGTGTCGTTAGAAATCGTTGGGAGCAGTGGACACGAGAAGGTACCCACGCGCGGAAAACCGGGTCTGGAGCGACCAGGAAGACCACGAGGAGAGAGGATCGAAGGATCGTGCGGCAAGCACTTGTGGACCCCACAATGACTCGTTCGACGATACGAGCAGACGTAGGCATAGCAATTGTTCCACAAACAATTTCCAGACACCTTGCAGAAGCAAATCTTAAATCCAAGCGCCCTTTCCGTGCACTCCCTTTAGCACCGGAACATCGGTAACTGCGTCTACAGTGGTGCCAATGTGGAATGTCGCTGATTGGAGGGAGGTTGTGTTTAGTGATGAATCCCGGTTTGTTTTGGGGATAGATGATAACCGTGTACGGGTGTGGAGGCACCCTGATGAGTGGTAAAATCCCCCCACTGTTCTACGTCACACTGCCCGCACACAGCTGGTGTAATGGTCTGGGGGGGCCATAGCCTATGATAGCCTTTCCACTGTAATTGTGATGCATAGAACCTTAACGTGCCAACGTTACGTTGATGATATTCTTCGACCCCATATGGGACCTTTCCTAAATGGTCTCCCAGTGTCAATTTTCCAGCAAGATAATGCTCTTCCGCATACAGCAAGAGTTGCTCAAGACTTCCTACGTCATTTTCAGACTCCCATGGCCGGCCCGCTCCCCCAATTTGTCCCCTGTAGAGCACGTGTGGGATCAGCTAAAACGGCAGATGCCATCGTTTCACTCTGTACATGATTTAGAGTTGGCTGTTCAAGATTTGTGTGCCCATCTGCCTCAGAACAACATAATGTGTCTAATCAACTCAATGCCGGACCTTGTGGCGGCATGTATTGCAGCTGGAGGGGGTCCAACGCACTATTGAATTTGCCCAGTATTTGTGTCGTTGCACACCCTGTATTCGTTTAATTGTCATGTTTTTGTGATCAAGTGAATCTGTCATCTGTGTCATTATGTGTATTAAGTTTCTTTTTAATCCCATGCTTTCTTCTTGGGTCGCTATTTTCAATGTTTCTGAGTGTATATTACTTAAAAGTAACATATACAAAATTTAATATACTTATTTTATTAATTTGTACGGTTTATAATTAAGATCGTATTGTAGCTTTAGCGTCTCTCTCAAAGTGCATTATTATTGCATTCAATACATTATTATTATATAAGAGAGGCGCGATAAAAATTATGATTGAAAAGTGTGTCGCCAGTATTGAAAGTTTCAGATAAAAAGCACTGGGTTACAGCTTACTTGTGTCATAAATTCCTCTGACTTTTTTTAACAATTTTAACTTCATTTGGAACTTTACCATATAAAAGTTAAATTTTCAAAAGTTTTTTTGAGAAGGGGGGTATTTTACACTCACTTTTCACGCTAACAATTAAAGATCCTATTAGCTGGCTTAATAGCTATTAACCTTTTAACTGTCATGTCTGAGATTATCTCGGATATGACACTAGTGCTCAAAATATCACGCCCAGGTATTATACGCAATAATTCTTTGAATAATTTACAATGGAGGGTGTAGATCGCCGTGATCAGGAAATTTCCTTTCATTCAAAAATCCGAAAATTCCATAAAACAAATAATATATAAAAAAATTTACATCAATTCCTATTTATATCAACAAAGAAAATTTTTTATTTTAGTTACTTTTTATTACATAGTTACAATTAATATAAATATGTAAATACATATGACAGAATCACAATACTTTCGAACCCACAACCTTTGAATTAGAAGTTCAACGCGCTATCCGTTGCACTGCTGGGACACAACGAATGAGTTTCCATCCTTTTTATGCTGTTAGACCAGTGGTTCTCAAACTTTCAGTACTGGCGATCCAATTTTCAATCATAATTTTTATCGCGCCCCCCTAAAAATAATATATTGAATACAATAATAATGCACTTAGGCGCTAAAGCTACAATACAATCATAATTATAAACCTTACAAATTAACAAGATAAGTATTAAATTTGTATATGTTACTTTTAAGTAATATGTATATATATATATATATATATATATATATATATTTATATATATATATATATATATATATATATATATATATATATATATATATATATATATGTATGTATTACTTTTGTTCGATTCACTAGAAAAGCGAGTTTTTTAATTTGTTTTAAAACTATAACTTATTTTCCAGTATTTTTTCTATACACGATAAAAATTACAATTCCAGTGAATAATTTAATTAAAAGTAAATATACTTACCAACTTTCAAGAACTTTTCAATTTTTCTTAGAAAATTTGAGAAAAAATCCAATAAAACTAAAGAAAATGTTCCAAATGTGCGTGTCCTTAATAAAGGACATAAATCACAGACACTTTTCACTAACAACACAGGAACGTTATTTTCCAGCAAAACTGTCATTTTTTTGTTCGCGTTTTTGTAGTTTTGCTGTTTGATGATCTACAAATAGCATTTTGGACTTTTTCTTCCTTGTGTCTTTTTGACAAGGTGAAGTGCTACATTATGGCTTCATAGTTTTCTTCATAGAGATCTTTAGGCAGCATTTGAAAATTTCAAATGAACTCAAACGTTTCTTGTCTAACGCTTTTCTGATATTTACTTTCGCTTCATTCATTAATATGCATTATTTCAGTAGGTTCTTCAATTGCTTGATCAGTTTCAACTTCATTCAATAGGGATCACAGATGCCCATTTTTTTAAATATTCTGCTCATTTACATTTATAAACCATAATAAGTCGTACAACACAGCAATCAAAACCACAAAACTGTTCATGGGGAAAGTGTAGCATGTTCTAAAAAATAATTGTGTAAAACGTTTTGCATTATGCATTAGATGTTTCAGAAATAAATCTTGGCCAAATAATTCTTCAAAATGCTCAATATGCTTATCCATACATCATAAAAATCTTTTACATGGAAAAAGATGAAACAGAAATTTATTATATATATTTACAACTTCCCTAAAAAAAGGGCGGAGATAACCGTATCAGTAAGTTCGAAGGTCAGCTTAAGTAATATTTTAGGTTAAAAGAAACGTAATAAAAAAATCTTTAATAGTGGAATTACAGCAAAGCAAACAAAATATATATTTTTTTTATTTGGTTTATAGGATCAAAGATGGTTAATGAGCGTTTGAAGTGGAATCTTTTATTTTTGATGATCACCCCAGATGATACAAATAAATTATGTCAGTGTAAATTTGTTTTTTTTATTAAGTCAGAAAGCATTCTGTTTTACTTCATTCCAAAAAATTATTTTTTATACCTTTTATTTTCAATATGCTCGCGGCCCCCTCACAGAGTTACCGCGCCCCCGGGGGGCGCCCCACAGTTTGAGAAACACTTTGTTAGACTATTATTTTTTTGTTACTATTTATTAATTTTTTAAGTAAAGAAGTCTCAGGGGTGCTGATTTTTTCTCAAGAGGGGGAAATTTAAACAATTTTCAAACAGGTGTAATTCTTTTAAATTTAAATTAAATAATTGAATCTTGTACCATTATTTACAAGGGATTGTGGCTTAAAAAATTACAAAATGTTTGAAATATAATCATAATTTTTAAAATTATATGCATATGAATATTCTGCAATAAATATTAAGTAATTTTTGCGTTGCGCACGCTATTTTCTAATATAGTAGCCTCTGATGCATAAAACTTTATGGAATTATAAAGTGTATCCTACTCCTTAAACCCTACATCATTTAAGAATAATATATCTTTTGTATTTCAAAATATTTGAAAAATATTGAAATTTTTTAAAAAATTTTGAAAATGTAATTTTTTTATTTTTAAAAATTATAATTTATTATTCTACTAATATAATATTACTACAATGTAATAAGGGGATACATTTAACTTTATAAATCAACATATAGCTAGTAATTAAAGCTACTATTTTAGAAAATAGCATGCGCAACGTAAAACTCAACAAATATTTCTTATAGAAAAGTTTCTTATTTTCATATGCTTATAATTTTAAAACCATGATTATATTTTAAGCATTTTATACTTTTCTGAAGCCCCATTCCTTCATAAATAATGTGTAAAAGAGATCTAACTAATTTAATTCAAATTTAAAAGAATTATACCTGTTTGAAATTTTTTTATATTTTCAGCCCTCAAGAGAAATTTAACACCCCTGAGACCCCTAAGTTAATTAATGAATTAATAATTGAAAAAACTGTGTTGACATCAAATATCATCCACTACAAGTTTTAAAAAATGTATTCGAATTTGAATGGATGAATAGAAAGTATTTTATTAACCATTGAAAATTTGAACAAGATATATATAGGGAGAGAGTGAACTTATAGTAGGAATTGAAAAATATTATAAAAATAAATATTTTTGCATTTACTAGGCGAGGAACTCTTTAACTCATTTTTGCTCTATAAAAATGAAGCTGGGAACGTATTACATTTTTAGAATTTCAAATCCCCAAGTTGTAGAAAAGCTTTTACATAAATATGATGATACAGCCTCTGAACAAAAATATCATGGTAGACCAACTACAGTAGATAACCCTGTCCGTCTTACTAAAGGACATTTTATATCCCATATTCCTCCTACTCCTGCGAAACGTGAGCCTATAAGACCGTTGCAAAGATTGCTGCTCAAAAAAGGATGTGAATGGAAAAAGATAAGTGAAAAAAAAAGGAAACACGATTTCGGCTAAATAATTATGGATTTGGTCTGTGCTTGGAAAAGTGTTTCCAGTTATACCAGATAAAACTGAGTTACTGTGCTACTAACAGGTATTCACATTTTTATTTATTTTTTATTTTATTTATTTTTTAGAAAGTAATTATCCTCTAGAAGTAAGCTATACCATTGTCACGCTGTGGGGCGGCCACCTCAATCGAATATGCACTTGCTATAAAATCTAAATATTTTTATGCATGTAAGGAGTGTTTTTTCCAGGTATAGAAGTTTAAGTTGGCATTACTTTCCAAGATGGCGACCGATTTAACAGCTGTCAAGTGATTTATTCTCAGTTTGGTTTGGCAATTCATCAAAACGATCATCAAGCAAGGCGTAGATTCGTTGAATGGGCCCAAAACGAGATTGCCGTTGTTCCCGATTTTCATAAGCGAATTTTGTTTAGCGATGAAGCGCACTTCTGGTTTAATGGCTACATCAACAAACAAAACTGCCGCATTTGGAGTGAAGCTAAACCACAAGTGCATGTCGAAGCACCGTTACATCCAGAAAAACTGACTGTTTGGTGCGCTTTATGGGCTGGTGGAATCATTGGTCCGTACTTCTTCAAAAACGATGAAGGCCACGACGTTACAGTCAATGGTGATCTGTATAGAGCCATGATTACTAACTTTTTCATTCCTGAATTGAACAATCATGATGTCCAGGAGCTGTGGTTCCAACAAGACGGTGCAGCATGTCACACAGCTCGTGCCACAATCGATTTATTGAAAGACACGTTTGGTGACCGCCTAATTTCACGTTTTGCACCTGTGAATTGGCCTCCAAGATCTTGTGATTTAACACCGCTAGACTATTTTCTGTGGGGCTATGTAAAGTCATTGGTCTATGCGGATAAGCCACAAACGCTTGACCATTTGGAAGCAAAATAACCTTAAAATTGGTGTGATCTGTTGTTCCCAACTGCACGTGTGGATGTTTTGTAAGAAATTATACATGATATAATCCATAGAATAAGATCTGAACAGTTTAACAAGAAAGTAGCGTGACGAACATTTTCTTTTCAATGTGATACTCGTATTAAATATTAAAAGAAATTGGATATCATTTGTTGCAACATAGATTCGAAAATAATGCACAGAGAAGAAGACTGTCAGGTTTTTTGTTACACATAATTTATAATTACCTAGCAACTAAAAGTTTTCATTATTTGTTCAAAAAATGATACGCGGGATCATAATATGAACACAATTTGAAACACGCAACTAAATATCTAGACTTAAGTTACCCGACTAGTTGCGACAACTTTTTTTTAAAAAAAATGGAGATATTGAGCATTTGGGGGGGGGTTTAGATTTATTTAGTTCATTTTAAGAAAAAAAGGCTAAATTTAAGAGGAGAAAAATAAAATATTACTACTAAAATGGGAAAAAATGGGTAAAAATTGACAAAAATTACATACACGGGGCCCGCTCTGTACCAAAAGTTTATAAACTCATTTTTAATTCTGATGTGTTGCTATATTATTCATTTTCGAAATAGCCTTCAGGATAATAGATATTTTAATTTTTACTAAAATTAAAGCCCTTTATTTTAGTTACTATATGAAATTGCTTTGAAAAAAACAGTGATTATATTTACATAAGGGACTGTAAATTTTGTAATAAAACAGCAATTTATAAATCTGAAGGTCAGAATACTTCATACTGTATACAGAACATACACAAAAAATTTCAGCAAATTATTTTCAAAACTTTTTTAGAAATCGCTGTCCCCATTTGATCATTTTCAAAAACACATTTCGAGTAAAACGTATTTTAAAGTAGGACATTTACTTGCACTAAAACACTTGTAGTTTTTGTTCTAGTGAGCAAAAAATAATAAACTTGGTATTTTATAAAGCTAATAAGATGGCCTACAAAGTAAAATTATAAAAAAAATTGTGTAAATTTTTGGTAAAATTCACAATTTTGGGGTATTCGGATATCTTAAAAGTAAAAAGAATTCTGTCTTTTAAAAAATGCTTGATTGGTAAATGTAATAAATGTTAAATATAAAAACTTTGTTGTATAAAATCCTTATAATTTTGATATTTGCCTATTCAGACCAAAATCGCATATCTGTTTCGAAAATTAAAAAAAATTAGAAAATAATAGTTCTTTGAGACATCTGATTGGATTGACCAGTACACAACAAGATTTTGCTTTTTATCGATCTCGTGTGAGGATATTCTATAGTATTTTCAAAATAAAATGTACAAACAAGCTTTAAAATAATTAAATGTTAGTTCAATTTTAAACTTTATAAGCCATCATAAAAGTAAAATTCATAAGAAATCAAATAACTACAAAACTCTTCTAATTGGTAAGATTAAGTAGACAAACTAGTTTTTCCTCTTTTCAAACCAAAATTCTCTCAATCAAATCAATATTAAGGAGACTTGAACTTCGATACTTATCAACCTTTTAATAACCTAAAAAATAAAGTTCGTAAGGTATATAAGTGAGATCTTATAAAGAGTATTTTTTTTCCTGGTATAGAAGTTTAAGTTGGCATTACTTTCCAAGATGGCGACCGATTTAACCGCTGTCTAGTGATTTATTCTCAGTTTGGTTTGGCAATTCATCAAAACGATCATCAAGCAAGGCGTAGATTCGTCGAATGGGCCCAAAACGAGATTGCCGTTGTTCCCGATTTTCATAAACGAATTTTGTTTAGCGATGAAGCGCACTTCTGGTTGAATGGCTACGTCAACAAACATAACTGCCGCATTTCGGGTGAAGCTAATCCACAAGTGTATGTCGAAGCACCGTTACATCCAGAAAAACTGACTGTTGGGTGCGCTTTATGGGCTGGTGGAATCATTGGTCCGTACTTCTTCAAAAACGATGAAGGCCATAACGTTACAGTCAATGGTGATCTGTATAGAGCCATGATTACTAACTTTTTCATTCCTGAATTGAACAATCATGATGTCCAGGAGCTGTGGTTCCAACAAGACGGCGCAACATGTCACACAGCTCGTGCCACAATCGATTTATTGAAAGACACGTTTGGTGACCGCCTAATTTCACGTTTTGGACCTGTGAATTGGCCTCCAAGATCTTGTGATTTAACACCGCTAGACTATTTTCTGTGGGGCTATGTAAAGTCATTGGTCTATGCGGATAAGCGACAAACGCTTGACCATTTGGAAGTCAACATTCTCCGTGTTATTGCCGATATACGGCCACAAATGTTGGAAAAAGTCATCGAAAATTGGACGTCCAGATTGGACTACATCCGAGCCAGCCGTGACAGTCATATACCAGAAATCATATTTAAAATGTAATGCCACAAGATTATCTTTCGAATAAAAAAAAAATTCATGTCAATCGAATAATACATCGTTGTTTTATTGCAATTTAAAGTTCTATACCTCTAAAAAACACCCTTTATATAGGAATAAGAAATAATTTTTACATTTTAAAGATTATTTTTTGGAATATATAAATTATTTCATTTAAAGTTGAAGAAATTCTTATAAAGCATAAAAAATTATCTTTTTTCCTGATGAAAATATATTTTTTCAACTCTTTCCTTAAGACTTAAAAATTATTTTACATACAATACGCTATGAGTGAGAAATTGATATATTATTTTCATAAAAAAATATGGTAAAAATATGAATGAAATCCAACCAAGTGGTATTAGCTTAAAAAGAAATTTAAAACATTATTAAAAAATTAAGATATTTGTGCTGTTTTCTAAGACGCGTTTACTATAATTGTTTTACGTAATCATTGAAACTCGTTTTATGAATTTTTAACTTTTTAATTTATGGGAAAATTTTAGTCCGAAAATTCCTAGTTAAAGAATAAATTTAGAGAATCTTATTAAGTACAAATAGTTTTTAATTTTTATCTAATATTCAAGTCAAGTTTTTTTATATATAATTCAGAGAGAGTCATCAAAAGTGATCAATTCATGGACCCTTTTTATTCAAAAACACATATGGCTGGCATCATAATTTTGAAATACAATCAAGTAATTAGGATGACTTATGAGGAGGCACTACACTCTCATGACTTCCATCCTACTTATATTAATTGAGGACTTTAATACCCGAGTCCATTTAACATACAGCAGTCTCCAATCCCTCAGAAAAGTATAGGAGCAATATCACTTTACAAACACAGAAAATTTCGGTGAAATTGATTTAATTCAATTGTGATCGCAATACGAAATTATTCTGAAGACTTTCTTGTCTTTAACCTTTACTAATAAAATTAAGGCGGATAGTAAGTAAAAATTTCTAAATAAGGAGTAAGGAATTCTGACCAATTTCAGGTATCCGTTATTAAGTTCTAAATTATTTTGTTTTTTAAGAAATGAACAACGAATAAAACTGTATACAAAACTAAATTATTATCTACGACTTAATGTACAAAAAAGAAATAAAAATGCTTTCAAAATCATGAGCTCGTAGAATAATGTTTTCAAACAACCTATCTTTTCAATACAATTTAGTTCAAAAACAAATCATTTTAAGGAGATTTACCATGGCAAATAAGAGCTATAGTTAACTATATCTATAAAGGCTTAAACAAGTTAGCTATTGAGCAAAAAAGGAATAATTACATTTTAATTTCATTAAAATGGATATTTGTTATTTATATTACTGACGTTTCATTTTAACCCTTCTTTGCATGATGATGGAAATCTCGATAACATTTAGTGAATAAAAAAATATACTCAAAACAGGTGTACTGTAAACTGGTTGTTGCTGGCAACTTTTTTCATGACTGTTGCTTAATAAGAAACGTAGCTGTCAAAAAAATCAAATGTCACAATCATTATAGCGGGTTTGAATTTGTCATTTCGCTGATTGTTGAGGCTGGAGGAAACGTGAGATTTCTTGAATACTCTTTTATAGCTAATCTAAGATTATTTTTTTTGCTAAAAAAAAAATAAATAAATAAAAGCGATCATGAGTGGGAAAAAAGACTTGTTTTTGTATTTCTGTTATTTTTCTTTACAATTTATATCGAATAACCCAAACAATCTTGCTAAAACCATGGTACAGAAATTTACATCACTATGCAGTTGTTTCACTTCTAACGCTTGACTAAAATTTTTTTATACTATATGTTTGTTTTATGTTATTTGTATAGAGAAATTTAGAAGAGAGAGACATTGAAACCTAGGACCCCCAATTAAAAGGTGGTTGGCTATTAGAAGATTGCCTTGATGACGAAAATTCTGACGACGAATACCGCGATTCAGATGAAATTAGAATAATAAGAATAACAATTGCATTTTTAACTATCATCAGGAATAAAAGTGATACAAAGATGTATTATTTTTTCACTTAAAGTCGTACCTCTGTATAACGAAGTCGCTAAATCCCGAAAAAAGTTCGTTATATGGAAAATTCGGTGTATAGAGGTTCATCTTTCAATTTTCTTTATAAACCACATAAAACAAATATTTTAAATTCATAATCACTATATATTAAAAAAGTAATTATTCACATTGTAAATTAATTTGTAAATTAACATATATTTATTTCATATATCTTACCTATAAAACAAGAAAGAAAAACTGCAAGAAAAGTTTTTTGGCGCCTTCACCCACTTCCTGAAGAATTAAACTTTTTTCTTCGATGCTCAAGCTCTTACGTTTTGACATTTTCGAGCTACAAAAAACGAAGTTACCAGTACGACTGATTAATACTATAAATAAACTAGTCTCTCTAGTTCAAGGACACGAGATTCCACTGAGGGTGAGAGAGGATATCGAAGATGTTTCCAGTGAAGTGGTTAATGGGGGTTAAAGGTTGCACTTCTTGGAGGAAATGCCCAGAATTCTAATGCTCTTGGCGAGTTAGATTCCTAATAAAACCAGTTCAAGATTTATGACCACCGTAAAATGTACTAAAAGAGAATAACTCGAAATGTCCAGAAATACTTGTACCAGAAAAAATTGCATCACGAGAGAAAAAATTCGTTATATAGAAAATGCATTTCACTATTGGGAGATTATTTTACGATTAAAATCGTGAAATGTTCTTGGTTCCAGGAAAAAGTTCACTATATAGAAAAAATATGTAATATAGAGGTTTGTGTGTTATATGGAGATTCAACTGTATTTTGTGTACTGTATGATGATGGATATTACCACCATTCTCTTTAATTATATTTCATATTGTATATTAACACTAGAAATTTTTTAAACATTTTTCTTTTAATCTAGAGCAGGGGTCGGCAACCTATGGCACGCTTGCCAAAAGTGGCCCATGGTACAATTATTTGTAGCACTCTATACCTCTTAACAAATTAGTCAATTTTTGAGTAAGGTTGATAATTTTGAAATGTAACTTATTGATCTAAAATCTTCAGAATTAAAAAAAGGAAAATTAACGGATTTATTAAAAAAATCTAGAAGATAGCTATCGATAAACGACACTATTTTTAATTGTTGTAGGCCACTTTTGACGAGATTTCCAGTATTTGAAGACAGAACTTCGTCCCCTCTACTTTCAGCTTTTGGTTCTACATGCATATCTATGGGAAGAATCTATAAATCTTTCCTCAAAAGTAAATTATTTGAGTTTCGTAAAGAGGTTGTGTAACAACCTCTTTGCGGACTCTACTAAAAACATTTAAAATCGTGAAATATAAAGTCATAAATTATGCCCAATATTGCTGTATAAAATAGACAGGTATACGGACAAAGGTTTGCATTAAAATAGTAAACTATATTGAAGGAATATGTTTACATATTTTGCTGTTTATATCTTATATTTTTTTTATTATAAGTAAGTTTGAAAGATACATAATGCAAAAAGAAATGAACAATTTTAAATTTTTTCATGTTGATGGAATAGCTATATTTCATGTTAATAAATATCTTGAGATAATGTAAAATTTATGTATAAACTGCAAATCTGTATTATTCACCTCTATCCATTAACACTGTAAGCACGGCCATGGGAATTGAATTGTTTCAAATATTTCCTGAATTGCGGCACCTTAAATAATATTGCAGATTGGTTTGGCTCCAATCACAGCAACAAGGTTGCCAACCCCTGATCTAGAACATAAATTTTTGATTCATCCCTGCTTTATTTTACAAAAAAAAGAGAGAAGAAAATCATGCAAAGAGAAAGGGTTAAGCTGGTAAGATACTTAACGCAAACAAAGTTCCTTCACTAGGCATGTGGAGAGCTTCTTTTTTTAATAACCTCTTGAAGTTGCCTCCTTAAATAAGTCGATTTCTATTCGATAAGCCTTTCTTGAAGTTGCCCAAAATCGTCCCTCAAATGAAACATATGTAGTTTCTACAACACCCTCCCCTCATCCATTACCATTATCTTAAGCCATCTGTCTCTCTAGAATAATTTACCGATTTTGGTATCCTTGTAAAGAAGGGCATTTATCAAAGAGTTCCGGGTAGTGAACAGAGAAAGAGACAGGCTGAACGTGAGAGAAATTGTGAAACTTATATCCTTTAGATAATGATGGATTTGTTGAAATACTAACTGCTTTCGTAGGTTATTTTTGAGTTTAGTTGTAAAAGTATCTTTTTTATATGAAAATATGAGGGAGGATGTGTTTTACTCACACAGGTAATTTTCCCCATTAATTCTAATATAAATAGTCTCTAGGAAGTTTAAAACGTTCAAAAATGTATTAATATATGTTCCAAAAAATATGTCACTAAATAAAATTTACTTCTTTTCTTCACTATATATAGCACTGCTTCCAAACCTTTTTATCTCTACGAACCGTAATGTCATCTGATAATTTGAGGGTGGGGTGTTGATTTCTTATATATTAGGTTGTTCTGATTTCTAATAATTTTAATTTCCCACTATAGTTATCAGATGTCAGTAGCAGTTACGGCAGAATTTTTCAAACCTGGGGAGATGCCCTCCTAAGGGGACGGATAATCCCTCCCCATGTGGGGGTGGGCGTGAGCATATCGAAAAAAAGTTGAAAAACACAAAAAACTATTTCAAAACTTGATTAATTTGGCATGGAAAGGAAGCTGGACAAAGCGTACTACATTCTGACATAATAAAAAATGAAAACACACATTCACACTGATATAATACACTTTGATGAATCGCATCAGTACTGTAAAATGTATTTGATAAGAATAATTTGGTCAAATACTAAAGGCAAGATCAAGTTTAATAATAACCAGTGACCCCCCATAGGGTTGTTGTCATATATAAACAGCGTATATGTCAGCATTACATAAATATGGCAATGTACATGCAAAATGTAAAACTTATCTTTAATAATTTGTAACGGTTTATGATACAAAAATCTGGCTGCAGGCCCTTAGCGCCAAAGTATATTATATATTCAGTAGCACTGCGCAGTACAATCCTTAAAGTACATCTACACCAAAAACATAACAGATAAAGTGATTCAACATGGAATATGGAAAGCGATGTACATGGATATTCACACAAACTCGGAAAGAAATAAGTAGCTCACAGTAATTAAAAATGGAAAATAATTTACCATGTTCCCTGAGTCGAACCGGTACCATCTGGAGTCCGAATATCGGAAGTCGGGGCCCTATAAAAATAATCGTACAAATAATTATATTGAATCGAAAATGTATTATTACAACCATGCCTATTTTACATCAAAGGATAAAATCATGCTTAGCTGATCGAGCAAAACAAATCAATAGTTAAAAATACTTTATTGGGTATACGTTCCCCTATTTTTGTGATATACATCTTTCAAAATTTCTAAAATGATTGTTGTGTTTAAAATTCCCTCATAATAGCAGTAACAATATTTCTGAAATTCAAATTTCGCATGGATGATGCTTCCTTGATGCGAGAGTTGCAAATCCTTTTCAGTAGCGTAACTCCACTTATAGTTCCATCTACCACGCACTTCAGGTAAACTAAGTATATATACAGCTGAACCTGTGCTTGTGCAAGGTGGTAAATACAGGACCGCACAAAAATAAACGCACATGTAAAAAAATATTCGAAAATTTCATAAACCTTATATGCTAAAAACCAATTCGTGGAAATAATATAGAACAACTTTTTTTTTTATACGGTGGATGTAGGACCGCACATAAAAGCTCTCATTTATAAAAATATGCCAACTACTTACGAAATTTATACATATATGTAAGAGTACTTCTATAACAAAATAAATAACTAATATTTACCCATTTGGAAACATTTTTTTAAAAACACTTAGCTTCTCATTGTATATGTTACCTGGCAAGTGTATGAAATCCGGCATTGTAAGTAGAATGCCCGGAATCCATTCGGCAATGTATGCAATGACTCTGGCTTCATACACTGCCTTTGTGCATTCTACAGAATTCCTCAATGAGAAACCCGGAAAAGTATGAGATGAGCATCTCCTGATTCGTCTGCGAATATTGTGTGCAGAAAGTGAATACTAGACTTTTAACGCGTGCCCCAGCGCCTCAGAACTCCCCATCAGTTGCACATACTGGTTTGCCCGGGAACGTGTCAGAATGCCTCAATTTAACTTAAACTTGTGCAACCAAAAATACGATATTTTTTCTGTGCTACATGAAAATGGGAGAAGCGGCAAGCGGTAGTGTTGGACAAGATCTATATTAGGGGCTGGCAACTCCATGGCACATTGTTGTGCAGCAATTCTCATGAGTGGCACTCTGCACCACTCAACAACTCCAGTCATACTCCTGAACAGACGGAACCCCGCAAATTTGTATCGTGATCGACCTTGGTTTGACAAACACCACAAGGATTATGTGTATAACTGAGGAATTATAAAAACATTTGAAAGATAAATCCCCCAAAGGTAAAATCTACAAGCTATTTTTGTAAATTATTGAATGTCATAGCTGAGGTATTTAACTGTTTGAATAGAGAAAAACTGCATGTGTATTCTGCTTTTCCGCTTTTAGTTCCATCGCTATCTAAGTAAAGATATCTTTCCTCATATGAAACATAATATCTCGAGTCCGTAAAGAAATTAGTATTTTAATCAACCAAAACAATGCTCAGAATCATCGTCAAAGTGAATGTCACAAATTACACTACATTTTTTGCGATAAGAAAGTAGAGCTGAAGCAGCACTAGGTTCAGATTTAAAATTCCATGCCTATCTTTTATTTAACTTTAGCGAAGCGCAAACACTTTATATTTTATCGTTGCTCTATTTCTTATTTTTAATAAACATGTTTAAAA
>BMAU01006268.1:0-84711 GCA_019973935.1 Trichonephila clavipes
TGTGTATAGTTATTTATGATACTATTAACTTGAATTTATTGTTAGAATTTTTGGTATTATTTTGTGTATCAAATTACTTACTATGTATTATTATGTATTTTATTATTTGAGAACATAGACTAATTCTCTGCTGAAATTTGATATTCGCTTAATATTTATTAGTATTAATTCATGTTTAAAATTTATTGCTTATTTTTTGTTAAGATACAAATTGTTAAGTTCTTGCATGTGGACATAGCAAGGCCGGGCAGGATGTTGACGCCTGCGTAATGATGACTGCGAGTATGACGTATGCGTGAAGATGCCTGCGTGTGCACCTGCCAGCCGGATGATATATTCGGAGAAGCTGAAAGATTTCAGTATTGCTGACGTGGGTAATAACTTGTTTACACACACACATCGAAACCCACAATAACTTATGTTATCTTTTTTGGTTTTATTAAAATTTTAGTCGGAAAGACTTGGTCCGTCATATTATTTAAACTCGTGACACTCACGAACAGTATATTTAATATATATAAGAATTTTGAAAATTACATTGTTGTCACATGTTAGAAAATCAATATTTTATGGACCAGCCGTTTTGCTTTAATTACAGCTCCACATCTCTTTGGCATGGAATGCACCAATTTCAAAAGAAGATCTTTCGTGACAATATGGTTGAACGAAAATATTAAAGCTTCAATTAATTCACGTTTGTTTGAAGGTTTTTTCTTTGAAATTTCATAACCAATTTTAAACCATAAACTCTCTATCGGATTAAGGTCGGGAAACTGTCCTGGCCAGTTCATTCTATTCACAGTATGGTCTTCCAACCATTTCTGGACTACCTTTGCACGATGGCAAGAGGCGTTATCATCCTGAAAAATCCATGACTGATTCCCCAAAAGGTCTCTCGCAGTTGGTAGCAATTTATTTTGTAGTATTTCAATGTGATCCATTGCTTTCACTGTTCCGCTAACGATGTGAAGTCTTCCAACACCATGAGAAGACATGCAAACCCATACCATCACTTTTGTCGGGTACTTTACTGTGGGCTTCAGACACTGAGGGCTGAATTCCTCATGAGTGCGTCGTCTTACATAGGCACTAATTTGGTTGCCAGAAATACAAAACTGACTTTCGTCCCTAAATATTACCTTTTCCCAGTGTTTAATAGTTTATAATGAATGTTCCCTTGCCCACGTCAATCGCCTCTTGTGTTGAAATTCTGTCAGTAATGGTTTTGGGCGTGCTTTACAGCCACGTAACCCAATTTCCAGCAGTTTTCCTCTAATAGTTCTTGGGCACACACTCACATTTGATGTCAAAGTCCATTGTTTCTAAAATTTCCGAGGAATTAAGCATTCTGTTTGAAAGAAATAACCTGTCTTCACGTAAAGATGTTTTTCTTGATCGTGTGTCATGATCGCCTCCTGTCCGCAATAAAATTTATTTCAGAAAATCTTTTTAAAGTTCTCATAACAGTAGAAATGCCACATGGTACTTTAGCAGCAATTTGGCGCATTGAATAACCTTCTTCCTTCAAATGTATTATTTTGTACCTTTTATTCTGGGGCAAATATGAAAATTTAGCCATAATTCGAATATTTTCCACAAACGCACTTCTAATTGCTTTCAGTACACTATTTCCCACAAGGACACAACTGCATTCAATACAATAAACCACGTTTTACCTTTTTATTCAACCATTTTTCGCTACTGCTCTCTGATTGGTTGAAATAATGGAGCATTTCATTGGTGGAAAACACACTCACTCATTCTTAGAGTGACCTTATGCTTTCTTGTTAAGGTTTTTTCAACATATCAATGAAACTATTTACTTTAGAAGAAATCTACAAACAGATTTTTGAAATCAGCATGAAAAAATACATTAAAATCAATAACAATATTTAAGATAGTGTGATAATTTCATAACGAAAAATGAAGTCAAATACAAAAATATGCAACAAAAATGAGTGTGTTCAGGACTTTTTGCCACCACTGTGTTTACAAAAAACAGTATAACATGGTTAGTATGATAGTTAATACGGAATATGTCTCCCGGAGGATGCAATACAGGCCTTACAACGCCTAGGCATGCTGAGTATCAAATTATCAATCTGATCTTGGGGAATATATTACACCACTCATCATGCAATGCCCTCCAAAGTTCCGGTAGACAGGTGGAAGGGGGTTGACGGGCTGCAATTCGTCGGCCACGCATATGCCACGCATGCTCTATTGAATTCAAGTCCGGTGAGTATGCTGGCCAATACGTACGGGTGATATAATCCGATTGAAGGCATTCGTCTACAATGTTTGCACGGTGAGGACGGGTGTTATCATCCATAAACAGAAGTTCAGCACCCATGGCGCCCCGAAACAAACGTTCATGTTGTTCCAGATTGACATCCCGATAGATGTGGCCTGTCATCGCTATACTCTGAGCATGCAGGTCATTTCTGAAACTGAGAATAATTCCTTCCCAAAGGAGACATCCTGCTCCACCGTAACTGTGTCGTTCAATGGTGTTCTCTTGGTGGTAACGGGTACCTGGGCCTCTCCATATTACAGTCCGGTGAGAATCAGACAGCAAACCAAACCTGGACTCGTCGGACAACATCACACAAGACCACTGGTGTGGTGTCCACACTACATGCTCTCTACTCCAGGTTAATCGCAGGTGACAGTGAGTTGTGGTAAGTGGAACACATCTGACAGGCCTACGAGCATATAGATCAATGTGCCCTAAGCGTCTGTACACGGTCTGCTTTGAAACTGTCGTACTGGTAGCTGAAGAGAGCTGACGAGACAGGTCTGATGATGTGCTCCGTCTGTTTCTTTTGGCAGTAACTGCCAAATATATATATATACTGGTCCTCATTCGGCGTTGTAACTCGGGGGCGACCTGGGCTGTTACACCTACTCACATTACCATCATCTTGGAATCGTTGCCAAAGCCTGTAGATGACACTCTGGGCGGTTCCAAGTTCCTCGGATACTTCCAGCTGGGTACGTCCACATTCCAGTCGTCCAATAATTCTACCACGTAAAAATCATCCAAACGCTTTTTTTGTGCAATAACTATGCGGTTATTGCACTGAAAGGCTTTTAAAGTGCTTGTGAACAATTTTACTTTGCCACCATTCCTTATATACCCCTCTCTTACACTCTCGTCATTGTGACATACTATCCGCGCCATCTGGTGGTTTCCTGTAATTTGCATATTCTTCAAGATGTGTGTGATAATTCTACAGGTGAAAATTTTATTTTAGACTTCAGTTTCTGTGTGATTCTGAATTATTCTTAAGTTATGGACATGTGTGTGTGTGTGTGTGTGTGTGTGTGAGTGTATATAATTTTAAACTATACATAATTAAAATAATATTATCGTAGAATCATTTTTTATAAAAGGAGAATATTTTGAATTACGTATAATTTTTTATTCGGATTTGACAAAAAAAAGGAAATTTATATATTTTTTTTGTACTTATATTCTTAAAACTATAAGCATTATACGTATATTTATTTCAAGTGACACTAAATATAAATATACAGTAGAACCCCAATTTAACGAATTATTTGGGGCCTAACATTTTGGTTGTTAATTTGGGGTTAAACGTTATATCAGGGCCCAGAAAAATACAATTTTTCTTCGCACTTATCCTTTGGAAATTCTATAAAAAGCAACTACACAAAAAATATCTATCTTTAGAAATTACATACTTTTTTATTCAAGAGCTAAAAATACTATTACGTATCAGTTAATTGGAAATTTTAAAGTACTGATTAATAAATGTTAATCAATCTCTTTGATTCCTAACTCAAAATAGTTCTTTTTCGTCATGATTTCGTCAAGGTATGTTTTCAAAGTCTCTAAACAGTGTAAAGCAAAAGAAAAAGTAATAGTTTTGATATAAATTCCATCATCATGCGGCAGAATCTGTATTCATTGGTTCTGATATATTAACAATTTCCTCAACTTCAATTGCACAGATGGACAGCCCGTCATCCAAAGCAAAAAAATCATTAAAATATCCCCTATATGCGGGGTGGGCATTACGTCAATCGCGATCACCCCGTAGACCACCAAGACAATTTGGGTGACCCCCTGAAGTTTGGCAGTTAAAATTTATATACGGATATATTCAAGTTTGACTAACAATACGCAGAGTAAGTCTTTTACTGACTGTAATTACGAGAACTAAATCTGGATGAAAATTGGATGTTTTATTGTTTTATGTATTTTGAATTGTTTGGTAATATATGCATCATTAGATATTGTATTTGTGGGTATTATTATTATGTTTGTATTTTGCGTTTTGCTTAAAACGTGGTTTCAAAAAAAGTAAGGTTTATTTTTATTTTATTCCGTATTTACTATTAAATTATAATAAATATTGTTTACCCCTCCCCCTTTTCCTAACCTCACCACACCTACGACACTGGATTAACTCCTGAAATTTTCAAAGAAGGTACGGCTTGGTGATCGAAGGTTGAATATCAATCATTCTCATATCCTACCCGAGTTCGCAGTCAAAATTTTTTCTTCATTTTGTTGATGGTCTAAAAGAAAGAACAGTAAGAAATAAATTATTGAATAAATAATTCGCATTAATTAATAAATAAATTCTTAATAACAAATACTTAATCTTCACGTACTAGACACATGAGATTATAATCGATTGGGAAAAAAAATCATGGGCTACGGAGAAAGAACCGAACTTCTGGAACTTCCCCTTCTACTTTGTGAGTGCCCCTGATATTGGGTGCACCGTAACACCTTGAAAAAATTTAAAAAACCCCGTAACCTGAAAAAGTATGCCACTCCTGCCCTACGTAGTCGAGAGGGATGAAATAAGGAATAATTTCATTAATAATTTAATTATTTTTCCTAATCAAAGTTAATACGACAGGTTACACTCATGGCTCATCTACATCTATAAAGTTTAATAATGGTATGTGATGCACCTTTTTTCGCCAAAACTTTCTGCTTGCGAGAAAAGTATTTCTGTTCCAGACGAAAAGGATATATCATTTGAAAAAAAAACCGAATACTTTTTTACACAAACCATGAAAATCTTTCTTCGGCGCTTAAAATAATTCGCTAATTCAGGGCTTATTATTCCTTAAATAATAATGCTTACTTCATTTCAATTGAAGATAGAGACAAATTCGTTAAATCGGGGTTCTACAGTATATATATAGATTCACTCATGCGCTTTTTGAAAGTCCTGATCCGGAACGTAGGCAGTCATCTTAAAGTATTTCAAACACAAAGATGAGTTAAGAAAGAAAAATAATAAGACTCATTTGGAACTATTTGACATTTGCAGACTGAAGCCAGTTTGGCGAAACCTGTTCATTCGTACTCCTTCTCTAAGTGATTGAACTTTAATCCTACACGAAAACGATTCAGTAATAAAGCAGAATCATTTAGTTTATCAAACAGAAACACCTAGTTAAAAGCTTCGATCTAGGAGCATTGAGAGAAAAAAACATTTATTCCGTTCTATCTAAATCAACATGTGTGGATCTTTAGTCAGATTTCATTAGTACATCAAAGAGGATTTCCTTCCTAATGCATCTATATGTCAACCCAATCTACGTCTTTGTTTTCTGTAAGGGGCATTTACTTAAGGGATAAAGTTAGAGAAATGCATGTGCATAAACTGTAAAGTATTGCAAATTTAATGGATTGGGAACTTCACGCATAGATTACTAATCATCAGGCACAATACGAAAATAAATCAAGAAAAATAATTTTTAATGTATGCCATAAAATGAGTTTTTAAGATAGATTTCCTTACATTAGTTATATGAATACTTAAATTTCAGATTGAATTGAAATTAAATATTTCAAATTAGATGGTAGCACATTCTGTTAGTTTTTAACAATATACCCGCCATTACAATTAAGTATGTGTTTTTTCGAAATGTGAAAAGAAGATATCGGCTATGTATTGAATTTTAAGTGATATTAGTTACATAATTTTCAGGACAATAATTAAGGAAAGATAAAGAATGAAATATGTAAAGTAATATAAAAATAAGGAATGTTATATATATATATATATATATATATATATATATATATATATATATATATATATATACACTGGCCTCAAAAAGTTAAGGTACAACATGTTTTCGAAGCTCACCATAAAAAAAAATGGCAGTAACAATAAAATGCATAGTTTACATGAATGATAATAACGAACTTTAAAAACATTAATGCAAAAACGATTGCTACAACTTTTATTTTATAGAAAAGAACGTATATTTATGAGTGAGGGAAAAATATGCAAATATCAAGCTTTCGTACTTTTGTGTGTAAGTTGTGTTGATTTTCAACAGTTGTTGGCAGTTTCGGTGACAATAGTCAATAGAGTTTAGAAAATGTTTCAGAGACGTCGTTTATCCAATTCGTTAAGGTGGCGGGCAGTTGGATGGATGGAAATGGGATTGTCGCAAGCTGATGCTGCTAGACGTCTCAATGTGTCTCGTAGTGTTGTTCAGCGACTTTGGGATCAATACCAATCCGAAAATTCTGTGTCCAGAAGACCTATTCCAGGCCGACCACGAGCTACAACACCTGCAGAAGACCGTTTTCTAGCTCTTTCGGCACGAAGGAGAAGAACCACTACTGTGCCGCAGCTCGTTGCAGACCACTTTCAAGCATCAGGAAGAAGAATCTCCGCTACTACGGTGCGAAATCGTCTTCACAATGCAGGTCTGTATGCAAGAAGACCAGTTGTGTGCGTTCCCCTCAACGGACAACAGCGAAGGAACCGCTTATGCTGGGCAAGAGAACATGTTTCTTGGACGCAGCAACAATGGGCTTCTGTGCTGTTCACAGACGAGTCCAGATTTACAATGGAGAGTGATTCAGGGCGTCTACTGATCTGGAGGGAACAGCGCACTAGATACCATCAATCCAACACTGTTGAAAGACACAGTTATAGAGGTGGTGGAATCCTGGTTTGGGCAGGGATCTCGCTCGGTGGCCACACTGACCTGCATGTGTTCCATGGAGGAACCGTAACTGGTCTTAGATATCGGGATGAGATCCTTGATCCATATGTCCGCCCATATGCTGCTGCTATTGGTAACGACTTCATTCTGATGGATGATAATGCACGACCTCACCGAGCTCGAATTGTTGAGGAGTATCTGGAGGATCACGGTTTGGAACGAATGGAATGGCCAGCTCGATCTCCAGACCTGAATCCGATAGAACATCTTTGGGACTATCTTGGCAGAGAGGTTGCTGCTTTAAATCCTCCTCCAAGGTCGTTACATGAGCTGAAACAAGGCTTACTCTGTGTCTGGTCTTCGCTTCCTATTCCGGTGTCCGACAACTTAATAAACAGCATGGGAAATCGATGCCGCCAATGCATTCAAGTTAGGGGTGGACATTACTTATTAGAACCCATTTTTGTATTGTTTTTATGCCCTTTTACCACATAACACTGTGATGTGCTGTTTTCTCCAAGAATGGACTTTTCCGCAGAGATTGCTTTTTTTGTTATAAATCGTTTTTGCAATACACTTATACAAATTCCTATGACGCATTCAATAAAAAACTATTTAAGACACATATCCTCCAAATTTTTTTGTTTCTACATTCATTCATTTGCAAATTAGACACAAAAACCCGGTTGTACCTTAACTTTTTGAGGCCAGTGTATATATATATATATTAAATAATAAAGTCTTATAAATTTATAAGACTTTATATATATTAAATAATAAAGTCTTATAAATTTATAAGACTTTATATATATTAAATAATAAAGTCTTATAAATTTATAGACTAAGGTATACGCTCGGAACCGTGATTCTAAAAAAAGTGCATTAATGGATAATTTTCATGATATTTAGCGTCGCTAAGATTATAATTCATGCATAAAATTGTTTTAAGGACATTTTGAGAAAAAAATTTTGTTAAAATTAATATTTCGGCAAAAAGTTATCTTAGAATATTCATTTTTCCAAATGTTCTCCTTTTGCGAAAAAATGTTTCTATTATAATAATACGTTGCCTGTATATAGCTCAGACTCTTCTACAGAGATTCAACTAGAATTTTTGATAAATTCACATTATTTTCAGAGTTACCACCAATTGAAAAAATTATTGGCGTTTATTTCTCAAAATTGCTCCCCTCTGTTGTCGTAAAATGAGAATAAGCCCACTTAAAAGTTATATATTTCAAAAATTCGAGTTGCGCCTCTGTAGAGAGGTGTGAGCTACATACAGGCAAAATAATATTATAAAAGAACCATTTTTCACAAAAGGAGAACATTTGGAAAAAAATATTATTCTATGTTAATTTTTTGCCAAAATATAATATTTAAATACATTTTTTGTCAAAATGTCCTTAAAACGATTGTATGCATATATTCTAATTTGAGTGACACTAAATATCATGAAAACTATCTATTTATGCGCTTTTGAAAATCCCGGTTCCGAACGTAGTCGGATACCTAAAAACAATGTTATGCATTTTTTCGTTCAATTTTTAATCCATTATGCTCCTCCTAATTTTAAGTGCTTTTGAAAAGCTAATATCTTATTTTTTTTGACAATTTGGGATTTTTACATTTGCAAATTGTATAGATTTTATTACTTCTAAAATACCTTACTTTAATCTCTATAGCCCTTTAGGCTGATTTTTAAATAATCGTTAAAAATAGGCCAAAGCCATTTGAATGGCGGAAAATGTAAGCAAAGCACTTCGTTTTTGCTTTAAACTTGAACATCTAATATGAACCAAAACATGTATATTCTATTGTAAAAATTGAGCCGTTTTTATATTTTTTTTTCCTTACCGATTACATGTCTCACTGTATACATTGAAATCAGTTTATATCAAAATGTAAATTTTGATGTTCGATGTACCTTTTCTGAGAAACTACTGTTCCCAGGTATGTAATATTTTATGATATATTCATAATGATAGCTATTATATACTGAAATAAATCTTTTGTAAAAAACTCAAAAAGTTATTTTGTCCAAATTTTTTATGTGAAAAATGGATCAAATTTCACAAAGTTTGATAAAATATTTCACAAGGTATTAAAAAAAGCAAAAGTATCTAAAAGCTCATATCAGTATGAGAAAAGTGTACTATAATTGTGTGAAACATTTCGAGCATGTACATGTAGCTGATTTTGAGAAAAGGTACATCGAAAACAGCCAATTTAACATTTCCAGTATATATAGAGAGAGAGGTTTACAACTCCCTTTAAGAACTTAGAATTGGAGCACACTATCAGGAAGAACTCTGGCCTGGAAAAGGTTTCTTGAGAAGGCCAATTCCTATCCGGGGCTATGGATCCACTGAGGAAAGAAGGACTTTTCATTAGCTAAAGAATCAAGAATTTTTTGGTAAGTGAATATAATAAACATCTGGGAATAGGACACCCATCTGGTTTAGTCACATTGATTGTTGTGCTGTAGGGCCTGGATTCGAATCCCTGAGAAGGAATGGCTATTTGTAAATGCATAATGCATTAGTCCTATCTTGAGATTCGGTGAAGAGAAAAAGATGTGGGGGGTCCCTGACAACATTAAGGGTGTTGTCCCTTAAGATTGGTGTAGAACCTGGTATATTGGTACATCTTGACCTGATGTCACTATCAATCGGGTGGGATAAGAAATAAAAACATATTTATGAAAATATAAAAGTTTATTTAGACTTCATTATTTAACCAGCATATAAAGGGTGTTTTTTAGAGGTATAGAAATTTAAATTGCAATAAAACAACGATGTATTATTCGATTGACACGAATGTTTTTTTTATTCGAAAGATAACCTTGTGGCATTACATTTTAAATATGATTTCTCGCATATGACTGCCACGGCTGGCTCGGATGTAGTCCAATCTGGACGTCGAATTTCCGATGGCTTTTTCCAACATTTGTAGCCGTATATCGGCAATAACACGGCGAATGTTGTCTTCCAAATGGTCAAGCGTTTGTGGCTTATCCGCATAGACAAATGCCTTTTCATAGCCTCACAGAAATAGTCTAGCGGTGTTAAATCTCTAGATCTTGGAGGCCAATTCACAGGTCCAAAACGTGAAATTAGGCGGTCACCAAACGTGTATTTCAATAAATGGATTGTGGCACGAGCTGTGTGACATGTTGCGCCGTCTTGTTGGAACCAAAGCTCCTGGACATCATGATTGTTCAATTCAGGAATGAAAAAGTTAATAATCATTGCTCTATACCGATCACCATTGACTGTAACGTTGTGGCCTTCATCACTTTTGAAGAAGTACGGACCAGTGATTCCACCAGTCCATAAAGCGCACCAAACAGTAAGTTTTTCTGGATGTAACGGTTTTTCGACATACTCTTGTGGATTAGCTTCACTCCAAATGCGGCAGTTTTGTTTGTTGACGTAGCCAGTTAACCAGTCATCGCTAAACAAAATTTGCTTATGAAAATCGGGAACAACGACAATCTGGGTTGGGGCCCATTCGACGAATCTACGCCTTGCTTGATGATCGTTTTGATGAATTGCCAAACCAAACTGAGAATAAATCACTTGACAGCTATTAAATCGGTCGCCATCTTAGAAATTAATGCCAACTTAAATTTCGATACCTGAAAAAAACACTCTTTAAAATTCTTATAATTATGTCATGATTTTAAATAGTTTCCACCTATGCATAAGAACTTAGACAGTGTACAGATAAAATCACATTATAGAAAACATGCTCCATAACATCGTAATGTTAATCCATCGATGTTAACAAGATGGATTTATCCAAATGGCATGACATTGCCTACAATATAGCAGGCAGATTTTTTTTTCCTTTTTCGATCGCTAATCCCTAGAAACCTTTCGTAGTTTTCTCATGTTCAACATCACACTTAATTATTTTATTTAAATAATGAGATAACTCTAATTTTGGTTAATTTTTTACTATTTCTGGCTCGTTGTTTCTTATAAATTTGATTCACTGATACACATTAGCTGGGCGTACACAGAGTATATGATCTGAAAGATGTTTTGGGCTTAGCTATTGGACTTATGAATGAAAATAGACCTAATTAGGAAATGCAAATCTAATTTATTTCGTTGAAGGATATCTATTAGCCCCTTCTCGTCTTTTCCCGGGCTGAGCTCGGGCTGGAGAAACGTACCAACTGGCTGGCTCCGAGTGTAGCTCGGGCACAATGAAAACTTACACTCTGCAGTCGGTCTTTCCCGATTCTTTTTACATGAGCTTTTTATGTTTTCAAATAATTGAAAAGTACCTCTCAGCAGAATTTTTGCAGAAAGAGGACGTCTTTTTGCTGAGCATCCTTTTCAAGCTTGTAAAAAAGACACTTTGTTGACTAGTTGACTATATATCCTCAACAGAGGAAAAAATAATCCAATATTAAAGTGTATTATTTTCTGTTCAAAGGGTGACATTAAAGGGATGAAGGTAAAAAGAGAAATAAATTTCTATTTTTAAGATTGTAATATTGGGTTTTGATCACTACCGTGTATTCAAATTTATCATAAATACGTGTGATAAATTTTGATAAATACTTTCGTAATCGTTTATGTAAATAAAATTTAAAATTCAAGATAAAATTTAGTTATTCAAAGCCTTATATTAGAAGTTAGTGTGAATTGACTCCCAAGTTTAATGATTTCTGGAAACTTTACAGACACAACCAGAAAAAAAAAAACCAACTTTACAAATAAATTGAACATTTATTTAAATAGATTTGTTTGCATTAATTGTTAGGAAATGTTGTGTGCGAATGATGCCCCTATGTTTAAAAAAATTATTTGTTTGAAAATAAGCGTAAAAAAATTCACATCTTTTTATACATAATCCAGAAATAAAATGAGATTGGAAGAAGTTTTGTTTGGGCACATAATCAAAGTAATTTTAAGGTATCCGACTACGTTCGGAACTGTGATTTTGCAAAAGCGTATAAATGGATAATATTTATTATATTTAGTGTCACTTAGATTAGAAAATGTATATAAAATTGTTTTAGGAATATTATTACAGTAAAAATAATTTAAGTGCAATATTTTGACAAAAAAATGAACATAAATTACCCATTTTCAAAATATTCTCCTTTTGTGAACAATGCTTCTATTATTATAATGTTTCACCTGTATATAGCTCAGACCTCTCTACAGAGGCTCAACTAGAATTTTTGAAATATATATCTTAGAAGTGAGTTTATCCATGTTTTACGACAACAGAGGGGAGAAATTTTAAGAAAAAAACGCCGCTAATTCACATTATTTTCAATTTTTCAGAAATCATAGTTGAGCCTCTGTAAAGAGGTCTGAGCTATATACAGGCAAAATATTATTATAATATAATCATTTTTCACAAAAGCAGAATATTTTGGAAAAAGATTATTCTAAGTTAGTTTTTTACCGAAATATTGTATTTAAATAATTTTCTTGTCAAAATATCCTTAAAATAATTTTATACATGTATTCTAATCTAAGTGACACTAAATATCATAAAAATTATCAATTTATGCACTTTTTTAAAACCACGGTTCCTAACGTAGTCGGAGACCTTAAGTGCCATGTTATGTTTCACGCATTTTTCAAACATTCTCACAAATTGAAACTTACATACACGCAAGAAACATTTTAAACTAGTTAATATTATCCATTAATATTACCCTTGGGAAATTTATATAAATGGAACTTTAATAGCTTTCCAACCCTATCATTTATTAAAAAGAACCCCTGTGCTAAGATTCCATCTGCGAAGTATTCAGCGAGGGAAAGAGTTTGCAAAGTCTTGTCCGAAGTAGAGTATAAGACTCCGCCATCAGCATTAATTAATACAAAGTTCATATTAAGACTCCCTTCGCTTTTAATGCACCAGTTGGTCAAGCGAACTGCTCCCCTGTTTGCACTGAAGCGCGTGTATTTACCGGAAGCGGAAGTTAGCAACGCACGAGCATTAAGTGCTAAGTGCCGAATTCGGAAGTCAAGGGAGCTTGTCATGGAATGGTAATGAGTTTGTTCTGTGTACATAAATAAACTTAAAGAAACTTTTTGAAAGGAAAATTGTGTGGGCAAGAAATTTTAAAATATTTCTACATAATTTTCAAATTGATTTTAGAAAATGCCAGTGAATTTAAGAAAAAATTTACACACAAGCAAACAGATTAAAAGTGTGAAAATGTTTGTGAAATTTTAGATTGTATATTAGATAATTAGGGAATTAGTAAAAAGTAAAAATATTTTTCTACAACTTAATTATAAAATCCTTTCAGATATTTAAAAATATATATAATTAAATGCAAAGATTTGCATTTTTGAAATACTGTTCGGTATACTTCAAATAAAAATTAGTCGAATATACTTTTTTTTTGAAAATTCGATTCAAAAATACATTTTTTTTCATATTAATTCTAGAAGAAAAGTTATTTCGACATTTGCAATCCACAGAAAATCATTTATAAACTAATATTTTTCTTTAACCTTATGAACGGAACATCTATCTCTCAGACGGGGAGGATTTGCTTTGTCGCATGTAGTTAACGCTGTCATGTGATTTTGGGGTGGGCTGCCTTGACATCATCAGTTGGACTCTACCCAGTAAGACGATCCCGTGGTGGTGCTTGGCGATTTTTTTCAACTCACGATATTTGAGATTTTTCTGATCTATCGCCGTCTATCTCAGAAGCATATTCCTATATTTTTTTTCGTTTTTGGTGTTATTATTTTTAATTCTTTTTACGTGAATATCAGCAATTTCTAATCAGTTTTTTATAAAAATAGTCACAATTATTGTGATAAAAATATATTCATATAATGTGACCCATAAAGACTTAAATAATAAAAATTCTACTCAATTTAATAAGCGATAAGGACATTTAAAATAGTTCTTAAGGTAATAAAATTAAAAAAAAAATCCGTACCCGTCTGTCGGAGGGATGTTTCTAAGCATGGCAAAAAATTGATGTTCCTGCTAGAGGTATAAATATACTTGTTGTGTTTGTTTTGATTTATTTTGAATGAACACAATATAATTCAAAGATTTATGCAACAAAGTAACACGTTACATCGTAATGGAATAAGTAATGTATGTAGTTTCTATTTCCATTGGTAGATTATATATTTTTTTCTCTCAATTAAGGTATCCGACAACGTATCCGACAAGCACATAAATGGATAATTTTCATGATATTTAGTCTCACTTAGATAAGGATATATACATTAAATTGTTTTAAGGACATTTTGACAAAAAATATTCAAATATAATATTTTGGCAAAAAATTAACTTAGAATAATCTTTTTTCCAAATGTTCTATTTTTGTGAAAAATGCTTCTATTAGAATAATATTTTGCCTGCATATAGCTCAGACTTCTGTTCAGAGGCTCAACTAGAATTTTTGAAATATATAACATAGAAGTGAGTTTATTAATATTTTACGACAACAAAGGGGAGCAGTTTTATGAAAAAAAACGCGAATAATTATTTGAATGGGTGGTAACCCTGAAAATAATGTGAATTTGTCAAAAATTCTAGTTGAGCCTCTGTAGACAGGTCTGCGCTATATACAGGCAACGTATTATTATAATAGAACCATTTTTCACAAAAGGAGAACATTTGGGAAAAAAAGATTATTCTAAGTTAATTTTTTGCCAAAATATTATATTTAAATAAATTTTTTCTTAAAATGTCCTTAAAACAATTTTATGCATATATTCTAATCTCAGTGACACTAAATATCCTGAAAATTATCCATTTATGTGCTTTTGAAAATCACGGTTCCGAACGTAGTCGGATACTTTAAAGAGTCTAGTATACTTTTCTGGAAAATTGTACCTGGAAAAGACGAGAGAAACGCATATTTTTAACCTCAAAAACAAAAATAAATTCTTAAAAATACTCAATTCTCAACATTTGGGGGTCACTTCACGCAGCATTTTCCCTATCTCCGTAACGTTAAAAATGACCAAGTTTAAGGAACATTTTTTAAAAATTGGCTGGTTGTACAGTCAAATTGTTTTTTGTGTATTCATTGTATTGTTTTTATTATTTTAATGGGAGCATTTTTCAAAATTTTGATTAGTTTTTTTAAAAAAAATTCTTATGTGGAGTAACACGTCAAAAATTTTAAAACGATGAAAATTCTTGTACATTTTAATCCATAAATATTTTTTGAATAATTTTTTTGACAAAATCTCTCATTACAATATTTATTTGTATAGTGTTAACATATGTGCAAAGTTTCAAGGCTGTAAAATAAGTAGTTTTTTCAAAAATGTTCCTTTTGTGTTGAAATTTACACTTTTGAGAAATAGTGATTTAAAGTACAAACTTACTATTAACTAATGCATACCAGAACTATAACTTGGATTGCTAGTGTCATCTGCAAGATGATCTTCTTGCCTACATTTTAATTGTTTGTTTTTAATTCTGGCTTCTTTGGTTCACTGCAAAACTGACTATTCTGCTTTCCTAATACACGGATGATATACTTTTTGCAATGCTCGCCATTGGTAAAATTCAGGTGTTGAATGTTTAATACATCTAAAACTTTCAATTTGGTAATGAAGCTTTGATTATATAAATATATAACTTCATGTACTATAGTTTTTGAAGTTCCCAATTGCACAAATACAGTTTTTGGAATTATACACCAAAAACTATTTCCGCTTTCACTAATATTTTGAGTTTTATCAAGCAAGCATCCAGATAAATGTTCAAGATTAGTGACCTCTAAATACTTTGTTTATGTAATTCCTAATTACAATAGGTAAGTCGTGTTTATGCTTGTATGTGTAACCTTTCAGTATGTGGACATATTAAATCTATACCACAAGTCACATCCCATGGGGCATAAACCGTGTCGTAGATTCAAACCTGTGAACATTTTATCAAAAATTATAGCCCATATAGCTTGCCTTATGGCTGACAAATTTTCCCGGATTGTTTTGAACAGCCAAAACATAGCAACTTTGCAATTTGTTTATTTCAGCATCTGTCAAGCCATTACGGCATCCTAGAGATTTTTTGTCTTTAAGCTTTCTGTCTTTTAATTTTAATTTTAAGGCCCTAAGTCATGTCCCCATCATTTTCTCAACATGATTAACACATTCTAATTGTTCAATATTGACATATCTTTAGATTCTAAAACTGATTTGTATGCTTTAGAGTTTCCATATAGTTCAAATATTGTGTATATCGTAAATTGTGTAATGTCTGTGAGTGATGAGAGATACAAAAAAAAAGTGCACCTCTTCAACTTCCATTCCCCTACTATTTTCAATGTAACTTGCCGAACACTCATTGCTATGTACATCGCTGTTAAAAGTACACAAACTTTTCTGCGGTAATATTTTAGCATCAACAACTTTCCCAGTGTCCAAACTAACTGCCGTAACAACACCATTTAGAAATATATAGCTTATTTTTAGCCAGGTACCATTGATAGCCACTGGTACATTTGGTTATCCATTATTAAATATTGTTTCGGCAGCAGCTAAAGCCATAGACACTTTGGTTACTTTCTCTGTCACATTATTTAATGTATGCATGGAATCACAAAACCACTATGGTGTAAGTGACAAATGCATAACTCCGCAAAATATTTTTGCAACTGCTACTTTTTAAATAGACCTCATAGCATATGAAATTCTATTGTGTCCACTTCATATAATTTTTTACCTTTTTTGATTAACTACTGTTTTAGAAAACCTGGTAATAAGAAATGTTTGAATAAGACCACAAAAGTTACAACATATTAACAATTTTGTAGCCAAATCCTAGATTTGGTGACCAAAGTTTATGTGAATACCTTGTTTTTTACATTAATTTTATGTAATTAATGTTAAAAGAACAGTATAATATCAGGAATTTCACAGAAACATTCAAATGAACCTAAAAAAGAAACATACTCTTTATTAAACTTACCTAACTTAGATTTTAAAGCTGAGAGATTTATTTATGTTGAAATTGTCTGACTTATCAACATTTAAATCCATAAAAGTTTGGAATGTTGTACATTTCTTTCCAAACTCTTTCGTTTTTTAAACATTTTATTACTTAACAGAGTTTAAAAAACGTTTTTTAAATGTTTTATTAATGTTTTTGATGGAAAACACTATTGAAAACGATCGCAGAAATCCGTTGCATTTAAGGAGGTAAAAAATAGTAAACAAACATCTATAACTATTCACTTCACTTCTTTCCTGGATAAGCTGCTGATCAAAATAAATTCTTTTAATCAATTTAAACCATTTGATAAGGCTGAAAAGTAGCATGTGTCTTTTGTTTTGATTTGAGAGGGCGTGGCAATCAGCGGTTTTGGGGTTTGATAGATGTAAACAACTTTAAAAAAAATATTAAAAATATTTCTAATTAAGCTAGAGCAAAAATTTAAACTGCATTAGAAAGAAAAAGAATGGTATTTTATGTTTCAATCAAAATTGAAAAATCGATTATTTCATGGATTTTCGTGAAATGACCCCTTAAAACATTCTTAAATAACTGACGCGATACTTAGACCAGTTACTTCTGATATTCTCGTCCACTTCAGTCCTCCAACCTGTGGGCCAAATGCTCTTTTTGCACGACGACACGAGTATCATTTCAAAATAAAATAGCAGATTGCTATTCTCTGTTTGTAGCATCTGTACACTCCTGTTAACAGTTTCTCTACACTTCTTGGTGTTATTGGGATTTATAAAGTAATTCGCAATAACTTTTAAGGGGGTCACTTCACGCAGCATTTTCCCTATCTCCATAATGTTAAAAATGAACAAGTGTAAGGAACATTTTTGAAAAACTGACCAGTTTCACAGGCATGAATTTTTTTTTTTGTACATTTATTGCACTGTTTTCTTTATTTTAATGGGAGCTTTTTTAATAATTTTGATTAGTTTTTTTTAAAAAAAATCATATGTGGAGTAACACGTCAAAAATTTTAAAACGCTGGAAATTCTTGTACATTTCAATCCATAATTTTTTTTGAATAATTTTATTGACAAAATTTCTTATTAAAATATTTATTTGTATGATATTAATATATGTGCAAAATTTCAAAACTATTAAATGAGTAGTTTTTTCAAAAATGTTCCTTTTGTGTTGAAATTTACACTTTTGAGAAATAATAATTTAAAGTAAAAACATCATACATTTAATTAATACATACCAGAATCATAACTTGGATTGCTCAGATCATCTGCAAGATCATCCTCTTGTCTGCATTTAAGTTGTCTGTTTTTGATTCTAGCTTCTTTGGTTCTTCGTGAAATTGCCTTTTCTGCTTTCCTTATGCGTGCATGATCTGCTTCTTGCAATGCTCGACATGTATAAAATCCAGGTTGAATATTTAATAAATCTAAAACTTTTAATTTGGTAATTAAGCCTTGATTATATATAGATATAGATTCATATACCCCGGTTTTTAAAGTTCCCAATTGTACAAAAACAGTTTTTGGAATTATGGACCATATAACACTATTTAAGCTCTCATTACAATTTTGTGTCTTACCGTGCAAACATCTAGACACAAGTTCAGGGCTTGAAAGATCTCTAAATACTTTTTTTATGCAATGCATAATTGCAATTGGTAAATTATGCTTATGTTTATATGTATCACCTTTCAGTTTGGACCTATTATATCCACACCACGAATCATCTCCCAAAGGGGCATAAACCATGTTGTGGATTCAAATCTGTTGAGATTTTATGAAAAAACATAGCCCAAATAGCTTGTTTCATGGCTGACAAATTTCCCGAGTTGTTTCGAATTGCCAAACCATAGTATCTTTGCAATTTGTCTATTTCTGCATCAGTCAATCTATTACGGCCTCCTAGAGATTTTTTGTCCTCGAGCTTTTAGCCTTTTAATTTTAATTTTAATGCCCTGAGTCGCGTACCCATCCTTTTCTCAACATGACCCACACATTCTAATTTTTCAATGTTGACATCTTTATAAGGTTTAGATTCTAAAACTGCTTTGTACGCTTTAGAATCCCCATCACCCAAATACTGCGTATATCTCAAATTGTGTAGTACCTCTGAGCGATTGAAGATACGAAGTGCACCTTCAACTTCCATTCCCCCACTATTTCCAAAGTAATTTGCCGAACACTCATCACTGTGTAAATTGCCGTTAAAATGACATGAGCATTTCCTCGATAATATTTCGGCATCAATAACTTTCCCAGTGTCCACACTAACTGCCGTAACAACACCATTGAGAGAAGTATGGCCCCTTTTTTTTGCCACGTACCATCTATAGCCACAGGAACATTTGGGTTACCATTATTAAATGATAGTGTTTCGGCAGCAGCTAATGCCATAGACACTTTTGCTACTTTTTCTGTCGCATTATTTAATGCATGCAAAGACTCGTAAAACCGCTTTGGTGGAGGTAGCAAATTCATAACTCCACAAAATACTTTCGCAGCTGCTTCTCCTTTTCCAACTGACCTCATAGCATAAGCAAGTCTAGTATTCACTTCATACACTTTTGTATCTTTTTTATTAACCACAGTGTTAGTAAACCTGGTATTGAGAAGTGGTTGAATAAGACCACAAAATTCACAACATATTAACAATTCTGTAGCCAAACCCTGAATTTGGCGACCAAATTTAATGTCAATACCTTGTTTTTTACATTTTACACATAATACATGTTGTTTCAAAACACTAGAAAACAGCGGAATGTCAATAATTTCACAAAAGTTTTCAGATGAATCTAAAATGAAACATACTCATCATTAAACTTACCTAATTTTGATTTTGATGATGAATTCTTAATATACATACTTGCAGGTTGTTCTTGTCCATTTTTCAAATCCTCAGAAGTTGAAGAATAATTACTTGATCCAAATTTTCTTCTTTTAAAAGTTTTGTTGCAAAACCGAGGCATATTAATCAGATATTTTGAATTTTTATCTGATGAAAACTGAAAAGAAATTTGTTATATTCAACGAAAAAAAGCAGCACGTGAGTTACCCAGAAGTAAACAAACAGCTACAATTATTCACTTCACTTCTTTCCTAGTTGATTTGCCGATCAAAATAAATACTTTTAATCAATTTAAGTTATTTGACGAGGCTGAAAAGTAGCATGTGTCTTTTGTTTTGATTTGAAAGGGACGTGACAATCAGCTGTTTTGGGATTTGACAGACGTAAACAACTTTTTAAAAAAATATTAAAAATACTTCTAATTCAGCTAGAACAAAAATATAAACTGTATCAGAAAGAGAAACGGTTGAATTTTATTTTTCAATCGAAATTGAAAAATCGATTTTGGCATCGATTTTCGTGAAGTGACCCCCTTAAAAGCATTTAACAAAAACAATTCGTAAAACTTAAGAAAAGTCGGTAGTCCCTATACCGACAATGTTAAATTCAGCCATTTTAGGAACCTGTTACTCAGAAATTGTTAAATTAAAAAACTTCATATTTTGGCTGTATAATAATTAGGCTTTTTGATTTAAATATTGGTAACATGTTTCAAATGTATTGTTTACTTTTTTGAAAATAATTCATCGTAAAAGTATCGCTTTGAAATTTGTGAAAATTGTCATTGTTTTTACGATAACTGCTTCTGAGCAAAATATTTTAAAAACATTTTCAAGAAAGTAGCTCTATTATATATAGTTAAATATTATTATTTCAGTGAAGTAAAAATTGCAAGTAGATTCATTCGTTATTTTCTATTAAAAAGGTATATGCACTTTAAAAACAATCATTTTAAGATAATTGCATTTTAAGTGTAAAAAGGCACTTAATTACAAAAATAATGAATTACAACATGTATTTGCCCTATTTTATTAAACATTAGTATCTTCTTAATTTTTTAAACATAAAACATGAAACAAAAAAGTCTTAAAATGTTCAGAAAATACATATATAGTAATTTTCAGTTTTTGTTCAACGACATTTTTTTAGCATTTTGCATAAATTTTCACAAATTATGTAACAATCTACGAAGAATTTTTAACCTCAATGCATTATAAATATCAAATTTGACCTTATAACATTATAAATGTAATGTAAACATGTATCAATATGTAAAAGTCATGCTTTGGGAATATTTGATTTTGCGACGTTAGAAAAATTTAATTATGGATTTGTATGTTTCCATGCAAATGCATTCCTAAAAATTTTAAAATTCTAAATTTTCTCTAAACTGTACAAAGGATTTCTAAAAAACATCAAAAATAAAACTGTTTTTATGTTTTAAAATATGAAATTGGTTTATTTCTATGCATGTAGCAAACTTCTCGCAACGACAAAAAGCATTACACACCTGAGTTGCTGTTAGTTACCTATTATTGAAAAACTTTTGAGTTATTAAAGCTTAAAAAACTTGTCTGAACAATAAATAAACATTAATATTTAAAATTAAGTGAACTCTTTAAAATATATTCTTTAGTTTTCTCAAAAATATGTAACATAAAAATATCACTATGAATTTTTAAAAATATTGACATTTTTTGTCACGATATATGAATTCCAGTAAAATATTTTGGGAAAATCCCCCAAAAAACTCACATGAATATATATATATATATATATATATATATATATATATATATATATATATATATATATATATATATATATATATATATATATATATATATATACAGTTAAATATAAGTAACATGAAGGGGGGAATGCATTACATCCATACATTATATTCTGAGAAAAACATGAATACATTTTTAAAACATCATTTTTGAGAAAATTGAATTTTCACTATAAAGTGCCACTTTATCACAAAAATAATGAATTACAACATGCATTTGTCCCATTTTATTGAACATTAGTATCTTTGCAATTTATTTTGCACTAGCTGGTATACCCGTTCTTCGCACGGGTGAACAGAAAAATTAAACACAGATTGAACAATAAAGAAGTTTTTAATGAGTTAATTTTACGTGAATTGCAAATTAAACAAAAAAAGATTTTTAAGTAGCTCAGCTAAAAAAAAAAGAGAGATATAAAACACCTTTGTTAAATTTTAAGTATGTAGATCTAATAGCTGATAAAAAGGCATTTTTTTTTTATTTATAACTCCCCGTAACACTCTTGAGGGTCGATTCTTGAAAATACCTTCCTAAGCTGATCTATGCTCAGCAAAAGTAACGCATTGTTAAAAGTTTTGTGTAATGAACGTTTAAAATAGTGTACATAATTTTTATCTGAATGTATAATACATTAATATTACTTTCTGAAGTATTTATTTTATGTTAAAATTGTAATATTCGCAAGCAACGCCATTTCTTAAATTATAATGACGATTCAATGAAAAACATAGCGAAATGTTAACGATAGAGTCAAGTTGGCAAATGTCTAGATACTTTCATAACTCCAGCTTTATTAGAGCTTTGTAAGACCTACCGTGTAGGGGTTCGATGCACGCTAATATTTTATCCAACCACATTATGATTTACTGCAGTTTTTTTCATAGAATATTTTTTGGAGCATTACATTTAAAATTACTCCACTTTGTAAAATTTAACCCATTAGAGCTAATTAATTAATTAAAGATATTCCCCTGTAAAATTAATTATATATACCGTTCACTTAAAATAAGTAGTCAAATCGAAGAGTGGATTTCAAAGAATATTCCTGCTAAGTATTTGTAAGTTACTTTCATAACTCGAGCTTTATTAGAGCTTTGTAAGACCCCCCGTGTAGGGGGGCGATGCACGTTAATATTTTATCCAACCGCATTATGATTTACTGCAGTTTTTTCATACAATATTTTTTTTTGGATCACTACATTTAAAATTAAGGGATATACATAAACAAAACACTCCACTTTGGAAAAATTTAATCCGTTAGAGCTAATAAATTAATTAAAGATATTCCACTGTAAAATTAATTATGTACACCGTTCACTTAAAATAAGTAGACAAATCGAAGAGTGGATTTCACAGAATATTCCTGCTAAGTATTTGTAGAATATTCCTTCTAAGTTGGTGTAGTGGGATAGTTAGGAGAAGGGGGTGCCAGCTCATGTGTCGTCCACGTCACTTGACCATGGTTCAAAATTACGTCATCCGTTGCCAAAAGCCCTCGTGTAGCTGAAAAGTGCGACATTAATATTCACTCACTCTCGGACTCCAAAAAATACAGTACAGTAGTTATTGCGTTTTTAAGTGTAAAAATAATTATTTCTGCCTGTGACGAATCTGTACGGAACCTTTCCACTAATCTTCTTAGGCGTCTTTTTATGGAATATAAATTTGCGTTTATTTCGAATCAACTCCAAAAAGATGTACGGGATATTGAAATTAGATACGGTATTGAAGTCGAGGGTTGCGAGATAGCAAGAGATGATGATGTTAGGCTTTTGAGCCCAGTAACGTTAAACGCCTAACTAGAAGATTCAAGTAGATAAGATTCGTGAAGACGTCGTGCTGCAAGACGTACCAGAAAGCTGATATAAGCCAGCGGTAAATATAATTCACGTCCGCTTAAAGTAAGCGTCAGTTTGAGCGACTTAGTTAAAGTTAATGAAAGTTAGGAATTCGAATACGTGTATTTCTCGGATCTTCTATTTCGGTAAACATTACTTGAGTTTGAGCTAGATTATTAATTAATTGCATTCTTAGTAATTTAATTTATAATAAAGGCAAATCCTCTTAAGCGACGTAAGATTTTCTTATTATGTGTTATCAGAGATTTTTTGAGAAAATTATAATAATAAATAAATATTATTATTATTCAAAATGGCTCTTAGTGGTTCTTTGCCTCAAATTAATCTTGGTGTTCGAGGTGTGACCCAGATAGGTCATCACATGCCTTTTCAATTAAAATTATAGCGTTATAATTAAGTACTAACCACAAACAAATTTTGAAAATTTGTCCAAATGATGCAGTGTGAAAGAGAAAGTTTATTTACTTTAAGTATCAGAACTGATAAAAGCATTTATTTGGAAAAAATATCAATTTCTTACTACCACATGTGCATAATAAAATCATAAAAAAACATTAAAATAAAGAGAGATTCATAACAACCTCTCCCTTCAAAACTTAGTTTTGTTTTGAAATAAAAAAATAGGCATTATGCTTATTAGTGGAATTAATTAGAAGCGATCACCTTGCGTAGCCAAAACAAACAGGTTTTTCACAAACAAAAGATAGATATATGCTGTGGTTGACTTTTTTGCAGCGCACGCCAGAATTGCTTGTAGATGGCAGAATTGTCTCCTACTTACTTGACAAATATCGTTATATTTTGGTCATTTCATACAATATCTTTATAAATTATAGTCTATGCTATAAATTATTACCTATGTGCTATCCTGATGTATAATCTATATTACTGTAAAGTTTCATTAAAATCCATTCAGTTGTTTTTGCGTGAAAAACCCACAAACATCCTCACAAACTTTCGCATTTATAATATATATATTAGTTTAAAAAGTAAGCAAAAAAAATCTTAAATTGCCCGGAATAGCATTTTTCAGTTTTTTTAACGAGATAATTTCTAGTATTACATCAATTTCCAAAATTATGTGTCAATTTTTGAAGAATTAGTAGCTTTCATGCTTTACAGATATCGAATTTGAACATAAAGCAACATAAATATAATGTAAAAATGTATCAATATGGTTTTTTATGAATTTGAGATGGTATTTAAAAACCTGATTATACACACGCACACACACACGACATTTTAAAAGTTTTCGCTGGGATTTTTTGTAAAGTTATTATTAGGTTTTGTTGTTGCAGACATTTTCTAAGGTTTAAACTTCAAAAATTTCTCTAAACTGAACAAATGTTTTCTAAAACAGCCAAAATAAAACTATTTTTGTGTTTTTAAACATGAAATTTATGTATTTTTAAATATGTAACAAGCTTCTCGCAAAGGCAACAAAAATCACACTTGATGTATCATCTCATACCTTTATCTCAGAAACTATTAAACATATGAACTCAAGACTTTGACTATATGTATTAATTATAAATTTATATTTATACTGAAGTGAAATTTTTAAAATATATTAATTTTTTCAAAAACAAATTTTTAGTTGAGCGAGCAAATATGATTATTATGAATTTATTGAAAATTGTCATTTTTTGTTATATCTGCTTAAGAATATTTCAAAAATGTCACTTCAGTATACACAATTGCATTTAAGAAACAGTACATTTATACAATTAAAAAAAAACATTTAGAAAACAATTTTTATAAAAAATCTTACCTTGTAAATGTATCCTATATTAAGTATATTATCTTCATTATCCATTATGCAGTTATAAAATGAAGATTCATTATGTAAATATTTCTCACCTGGTCACAATTATACATATATTATAATTTTTTCTTTGAACACTACTTAAACACGCGAAGATATAGTAATCATTAATTAACTAATTAAAAATGAATTTAAACTAAAGAAAAGACCTAAATTTCGGTAAAAAATGCCTACATTTTAAGTAGAACATTTACTAAAACCCACATTAAAATCTGAAATTGCCTCCAAATGTTTTTAGCAAATCTAACACAGTTGCAGTTATACAATTATTTTAAGTTAATTTGGGTATTAAAAAATAAAAATTAATCGAGTCTTTGCAACTTTTCCCCAAGTTTTAAAAAGGCAATGTTTACATTTCTATTTGTCAAAATGGGCGTGGTAAATCAACTGATTATTTTTTTTAAATCATTTTAAAATACTTCTAATTCATATAATGGCTTGTATGTTATATCATTAGAAAGGTCTTGATTTGCAGATTTCAGAAAAAAACAAAAACTCAAAATCGATTTTTAAAAGGGGTTTTCCCTACTGACTGGTCTTAATAGTAAATTAGAAAATAAATACTTAAAAGTTAGTTGAAAAATAACATAAAAATGAAAAAGAAACACGATGGCTGTTGTCGATGAACATGGTAAACTTAAACCTCAGTCAAGTGATGAGGCCACACCCTCTACTAACTACCACACCACGCCGATGAGAGAAATTTTAGACTTGAGAGATTTAACGTGAATTGCCCCCCGCCTCCACCCGGCGGGTCTGCAGTAGCACTAGGATTCGAACCCGTGACACTTGAGTCAAGAAATTCTTGACCATACCCACTACTGAATGCTGCCACAAAAAGTATCAAAAGGAAAAAATAAAGTTTCAATATGAATGAATGTACATAACAGGCTAACTGTTCGAGACTCTAGAACAGCCTTAGACCAGGGGTAGACAGACTTTTTCGGGGTGCGGGCTACTTCTTATTTTTTCAAGCTGTTGCGGTCCACCCAATATCAGTGACACACACGAAGGGGGGTTGGCTCCACAGGCCCAGACCTTCCTCTATAGCAGGGGTGGCGAACCTTTTTGGGTCAACGTGCCATTTTTTTTCTAAAAAAACGTTTAATGAGTTATAGGCGTGCCATCAAATAATTTTGACTTGTGGTTATTGAAGAACTAATAAAACTAAATACGAACAAATCAAAATTCTTTATTTAATACGAAAAAATACATTTTGCACTGTATAGTAGTAAATGTTTTAGTTATACTTGTAATTTAAATTAAAATAACATTAGTGGGATTTCTGCTGTTGTAGATTAGATGACAAATAACTTATATCAGGATTATAAGATGTTACTTTTAGTAGAATGCATGCTGAATTAGAGTCGTCTGTTAAACGGTTTCTAAGCGAGTCTTTGATGCTATTTATCTCTGAAAATAATGACTCGCAGGCATAGGTAGATGAAAATATGGTTAAAATAGCATACGCCAACTTCTTCAAACAGTTAAATGCGTCTAGAATCGAATTTCATGTTTCCAAAATTTCGTTACTGGTATTTTTACTTATATTGCTTGTCAAACTTTCTGATTCAATCAATTCCAACTTTTTCCTTGTTTCAATAAACTTTTGAATCCATATTGAACTAGACTGGAAATCAACCAGTTGCATTTCAAGTTCTTCAATTTCCAACCAATCGAATTGAGACAAACGAAATCACATCAGGGTACATAATAAATTTGAACGTTTCCGATAATTCCTTGAACTGAGAAAATCTCGCTGAAAATTCTTGGATTAAAGAATCCATTATGGAAATAAAGTCATCAATAACTTTTTCTTCATTTCGCTCTTCTTGGGCATCTAAATCTTTCATATTTTTTCGTTCATGTTTGGGAAGTTTCTAGTTTAAAAGTTTTATCAAGTTTGGGAAGTACTTGTAGTTTTTTGTAATAATATCGTTTCTGAAAACATATAGTTTAGCTTCAAAAGCGCGAATGAGATCCATCATGACGATAACTGACGATTCGGGCCTTGAAGCTTTATGTTCAATTCATTGAAATGTTGGCATATGCCTGTAAAAAACATCAATTTTAAAAGCCATATAATATCCATCAACTGTGGGTATTGTTCAATTTTGCTCTCATTTTGTAGAAACAGTCTGATTTCTTCCAAGCAATCAACAAATCTTTGAAGTACGTTCCCGTGGCTCAACCAGCGAACATTGTTATACATTATTAAGCCATTATACACCGAATTGACTTCATCTAACAAAGCATCAAACTTTCGTTTATTTAAAGCCTGCGACGATATGAGGTTGACTATTTTTGTGACTAAAGTTATTATATTATCAAGAGATGTTAAACCACTCTTTGCACATAAGGCTTGTTGGTGAATAATGCAGTGGCATTCAAGAATCGAATGTCTTACGTCTGTTTTAAATAAAGAAATGAAACCACTTTTTTGTCTACCATATTTGGAGCACCATCAGTGGTTACTGAAACAATTTTTTTTCAAATCAATTTCTTTCTCAGCCAGCGAATTTCTAACTGCCGTACAAATAAATATCTGTGCCCTTTGTAGTTGTTAACAACGATGTTATCGCAATTAATTCTTCCTTAATGATGTTTCCTACACAATATCGAGCAAAGACAGCTAAACGTGCCGATTTAGTGTGATGTCAATATACTTTCGTCAAGACATAGCGATATAAAAGGAGCGGAGTTAATGTCACTTTTTTGTTGGTCTGCAACATTTTCTGCCAATTTGAAGATTCTGTCTTTCATTGTGTTTCTAGATAGAGGAACATCTTTGATGCTCTGAATTATCTTATCTTTATTATCAAAATCATCAAAAAGTGAGGGCGCACATGCCAACCAAGCTTCCTTCAAAAACTCTCCCTCTTGAAAAGGTTTACCATGCCGAGCAATGGCATTTGCAGCCGAGTAACTTGCCGCACTTGTGTGACAATTTTTGCTTACATATTTAAACATAGACGTCGACTATTTATTTCTGTCTTTTATTGCACTTGCAATTAATTCTCTTTGCTCTGGTTCACTTTTTTCACAAAAGGATCTGTGATTTGTTTCAAAATGCCGTTTTACAGACGATATATGTTCTGCATACCACTGTTCCAGAACATAAAACACACACCGCTTTGTCGCCTTTATTGATCATGCCATATTTCTCAGCCCACCAAGTTTGAAATTCTCTGCTACACTTACTATCTTGCACTTTTTGTTTTTTGTTGAACTAGCCATGTTAAATAGCAGTTAAAAATCGTATATTTAACACAAAACTTTAAATATACAGTTGTGTCGATGAAATTGACTATTCTATGTGCTCTGGCTTGATTCCCCCCGCCAAAAAAAACTTTTTACTGACTGCGCACGACTGCGAGCGAGCTCATGGGCAGATTTATTTGTTTTTAGGAAATTGAGTGCTTGTACGAGATTTCTGTGGCGTCTGCTCTTTCGCGTTTGTCTCAGGTCATTAATTTTTTTAAAAATAAAGCAGTGAGAGTTATTTTACCAATTAGACTTACAAGACAAGAATTGGATCACATTAATAAATTAGATGTATACAAGCTGAACTATTAATGCTAACGTTAGAATATGTTTTTTAAACAACTTGAATATATTTAGAAATAGTTACATACTTACACTATGCATAGATAAACTTTGCATCATTAGCAATTTATAATATACGAAGAATTTACGCAAGACATAACAAACGAGTCTGCTCCCCGACTTGTCGGCATCGCGAGGGATCACTCGCGTTTGTTCATAATAATTCAAAGTAAACTTAATTATTTTAAGCTAAAATGCAAATCGTTTTTGATCGATGGCGTGCCCAAAATATTCTGTCGCGTGCCATCATTGGCACGCGTGCCATTGGTTCGCCATCCCTGCTCTATAGAGTATGATTTTTCTCCGATCGATTATAATCTCATGTAATCTCATGTCTCTCTACGTAACATTTAATATCGTATTTTTCATTAATAATTTGTTTTATTAATTATTGCTAATTATTTAAACAATAATCTATTTCTTACTGTTCTTTGTTCCTAACAATCTGCAAAATGAAAAAAAAAAAATATTTTTTGGCTGAGTATTAAGGTAGGATATCAGAATGGTAAACATTCGACCCTATACCAACGCGTACCCTTTCAAAAATTCACGATTGCGCCCACTTCCTATTATCGTAGATGTGGTGAGGTAATGAAAAAAAATCAACATTAATTATAATTTAATAATTAATAAGGAATTTGTGTACTTACCTAAGTAAATAAAATAAAAAAACTCACTTTTTTGAAACCGCGTTAAAAGCAAAACGCAACATACACACAAACATAATAAGATCTAATGAGATGCATTTATATATAACCAAACAATTCAAAATACATTTAATTTTTTTTTTTTTATCTAAAGTTAGTTTTCGTAACTATACCTCTAGTCAGTAGAAGACTTAGTCTGCGTAATAACAGCCAATCTTGAATATTTTCGTAAATAATTAACAGCTGCTAATCGTCAGGAGGTCACCCCAAATTGTCTCGGCGCGCGCGGTCCGCAGGTCTTTTTCCCTTTCTGTAACTTAATTAAAGCCATTTGATTATATAATGATCTTCAAAATCCATTATTAACTCAAAAATAGACCCATTTCAAATATTTCAAAATTTCCAAAGTTATAATTCACAAAGAGGGGGCACGACTAAGGAAATTCATTTCGGGACGAGACTCTGTGTAACAGTAGTACTGCTATAGGGTATTCAAACCCCAATGCAATTCCGTCAAATGGCCAGTCAATTCCGAGAAAGCAGCGTTCGAAATTCATACTAAGCTTATATACAAGTTATTTTCTGCCTTATACAACGACGCCGTGGCGTGATCGTCAGCGTATCGGATTGCTATTCAATGGACAGGGGTTCTATTCTCGCGACCGCCAGCTTCGTCTTTATTTTTTTTCTCTCCAATTTATTTTATTATTTATTTTCAAAATTTAGTAATTTTATTTTTTAAAAAAGATTCATTGATTTTTAAATGATATTCTATATAATTATAGGTGCAATTTTACTTCTTTAAAACATGGAAAGAACTAATATATGGTATAACTACACTTACTTCTGACATTAAAATCTAATTAATAGTATTTTTAAAATTATTCCGTACACCTAAATCCCCATAAAATTTTACTTCCGTTTTTAACAAAACGATTTTGTTCAAGAGAAAGACAGCTGTTTTTAAAGAGCAGGTGTTATTCTTTTAAGAACAAAAAATTATTTTAGAAACAAAGAATGCTCCAATAAAAGGATGAATCATTAGGATAACGGATTTTGATTTACAATACATTTTTGTTAGTTTATTTCTGGATTTTTAAGAGAGTTTGCAGTGTTTCGATACATATTATTTTACACAGATCACATATAATATAAATAGTTTGAATATTTTATATTGAAGATGTCTGTGAATAAATATATTGCTTTTTATGATAATTATCTCTCAGATTCTTGTATATAATAAAAAAATAAGTAAGGTTAACGGTTACTTACATTTATTTAACTTTATTTATTATAATTTAATTTATATTTTTTACGTTTTAATTATATTTATTTAAGTTTATTTATTGTTATTTAATTTATTTTCACCTTTTGTTTTTAAGTATTATTATCATAACTATCCGTTGTTTTGTGTTTTAAAAGTAAAATATTTAATATAATTATATAGAATATCATTTAAAAATCAATGAATCTTTAAAAAAAATAAACTTATTAAATTCTGAAAATAAATTATCAAATAAACTGGAGAGAAAAAATATATAAATGAACTCGGCGCTCGCGGGAAAAGAACCCCGGTCCATTGGATAGTAATCCGATACGCTGACGATCACGCCATGGCGACGTCGTATCAGGGAGAAATTAATTTGTTTATAAGTGTAGTATGAGTTTTGAACGGTGTTTTCTAGAAATTGATTGGCCGTTTGACGGAATTACATTAAGGTTTGAATACCCTATAGCAGTACTACTGTTACACAAAGTCTGGTCCCCAAATGAACTTCCTTAGTCGTGCCATCTCCTTGTCAGATCAAATGACGAACCAACACATTAAAACAAAATGAAATTAGCAACCAATACGTTCAGATCAGTGAAATAGTAAAACTCCATTAAAATATATTTAAAACATATTATTATTTGTAACAAAAAATAAAATAGAAAATCGTTCTACTTTTTAATTAATTTCTAAGTATTCATAAATATTTTGAAAAGTTATTCATAAAAGTATATAGATAATTGTATTAATCTAATATATCGGTAAAGTTTAGATCATCAACCTTATGATAAAAGCGAATATTTTATGAAAGAAAAGAAAAAAAATCAAGCAATGATGATTGAAAAATGACTTCCTCTAAACTCAAAAAGAAAAATTTAAGACGTTGCACTAACTACATCTAAAGCTATTTCTCAATAATCATACAAAAATGCTTCAGTTTAAACATCAAACTAATATCTCGTTTATTTTTCGTGTGTTAGATTTAAATTAAGATACTCCAAATCGTTCAACTCAAAACATATTCTTCATTTCTAAATCAATCCCAAACTAAGAAAATAGAAGAAATCCGAATAATTTTTATCCCCATGGAACAATCATCCAATTAAGATTCGAATTCTATTCGGCACATTTTAGAACACGTGGTTTAACAAACAATGTGTTCTTCAGACATACAAACAAGACAATGAATGCTTAACTTAAAAGGGTTAAACCAAGCCTTTAATTCAATTAAAAAGTTATTTGGTTCCAACAAAAGGAATAGGGAGGCGTCCTGCTACAAATTAAAGCGTCTTTACCACCCCTTTCTTTCCTCCTCAAAACAAGGATGGGATTATTTTGTAAAAACGAGTTCTTTCAACTAAGAAGCAAAAGGGATAGATGAGTTGAGGAGACAATCTGCTGGAGTACTTAGCTCCGAAGATAACTGAAGAATAGAAGACTTTTGTTTCGCTCTCATCTAAATTTATTCGGTTTGTTTAAACGGAACGTGAGGTGCTTTTGGGACACAGAAGTTTCTGATGGGCTGGGATTGTTACTTTGTAGAGGAAATATGTTTGGAAATGGATAAATGAATTCCCTTTGTGAATCTAGGGAATAAGTAATGTTTTGTTTGTTCCTTAGGGATTTGGTGGGGGATTGTGTGATCAGTTGAATTGTAATAAAAATTTATAATTATTTCATTATTTATATGCAACGAATGGGAAATAAATTATGATTCATATTATTGGTTCTTTGGTAGAGATAGGGAATAGAACCCACACTTTTTTGAAATTCTGTGTAACATAGAAAAATAAATGCTACAATATTATTTAACTTATAGTAACATCCGTGATTTTTGAGCTTTCAATATTTCAGACCAAATTTTCAGTCATAATTTTCATCGCCCCCTATACAATAACAATGTATTGAGTTAAAAAATAAGGTACTTTGATATTAAACCTACAATATATATACGACATGAATTATGAACTGAAAAAATTATCAAGATAAATATGAATTTTTTATGTTAGTTTTCACACTACACAATACCCTAAAAGTTTCAGTAATACTGATTTTTTTTCGCATTTTTTTTTCTTCTGTGGCTCATACTATTCCGAAGCTTTCTGTCACAAATTTTAGATCTGCTAACAAATTAGTTTTTGAGATATTTGAAGTTTTCTGAAGTTAAGTTTTGGTTACGGTTTCATTTTAAAGTATTTTTCAACTCTTAAATTTTATTAATTAAAAATATTTTTTAGCACAGTCAACTCTTTTAGTGTGAACTGTTTATTCATTTCAATTTTCATAACTGAAATCATTTCTGCTTGAATATGTTTTGAGTTTTTTGAGTTTTGATAAGATAATTATTTAATTAAGATCGATATCAAGGCCAATTTTTGTTTTAAAAAGTAGCTTATATAACTTAGAAGCTTTTTTTTTTCTTTTTTTTCTTGCTGAGAAAATGACACGGGCAAAACTCTCTCAGGTTGCTATGAGAAACAAAACTTGGAAGTGATGGAATAATACTGAAAATGATATATCTAAAATTCAGGCCTTCTTTGATATATTGCAATAAGTCTTCCTAATTCAAGTATTCTGACTACAAGTATTGCAGATAAAAATGAATATTCGCTTGTGATGTACCAAACTACATTATAGTAAACGTATACTAGTACTATATTATGGTATTTGAGTTCTTGGGTGATTTAAAAACTTGTTAAACTTCCTGAATTAAAAACTAAAAAAATGAATTTTATTTACAAACCTGGTGATTTTTATCTTAAGTTACTATCATTATTATGTTGTACATAAATGATATGTGTTTCAAAACTTTTGTGATTTTTTTTGTTAAGTACGCCGAATGACCTGTCGTTGTAACAAACACTATCAATATTATGCAAAAATATATTTTGCTTTAAAAAAATGTGTTCAGTCATAATTAATTGAAGTAGTGTTTTGATACAGAACATAAGTTGATGAATAACGTATTAAAAATTAGAGCTTTACAGGCATTACAGGCTTTTGCTTTATATTTTTACAAACTTTTTAAATTCGTTTTTCTCAGACTTTTAATTTCGAATATGTAGGTGTTTTCTAATCATTAAGACTTTTCTTCTTTTTAAGATAGATTCTTGAAATTTGATATACTAAGAAACGCAGGTTCTAAAACAGTTAGTATGGAGTTCAACCTGGGATCCCTAGTTATTTTTTTAAAAAAAATTGGCTATAGTAAATATTTTTAAAAAAATGTTCGTGTTTTTTCAGGTGTAGCTAGAAAAATAATTTTTAAACATCAACAAGGGAACAGGTTTTAAAATTAATATTAACTTTTGTTCACAATAATGTAAGACACATAAATCACTTGAAATAACTAAAATATTTCAAAATTGAGCATTTTGCAACAGTTTGAAAAACTTCAAAAATTCATAATTTTTTCAAAATTGTAAAATAATGACTGGTCAAACTGACTCTTAGCTTCAGAAACAACTTATAATATAATTTGAATATAAAATATCAGTTATATTTTTACTTTTACTGTCTCCAATTTTTTTTTCGAAAAAAGATACTGTGTGTAGTTTAAGGGGATATATATTTCTAATAATTAATATTGTTAAGGGATAGAGATATTTTAAGTAAGTTACTTTTAAGTGGTAGATATATTTTAAGTAAGTTACTTTTAAGTGGTAGATATATTTTAAAGTAATATAAGTGATTATGTGTGTCACTTTGAGGTTCTAATTTTATATTGGAACAGAGTGCACACAATTATTTGTAATTATTTAAATATTTATGTCAGAGGTTAATCACGCACATTGCATTTTGGGCCAAGGTGGATGATGAATTTTCTGCACTGAAAGCAAAAGCACTTTGCAAAGTATTACTATTTCCATCATTCTACCTTTGTGAAACCGGTTTTTCTGTGCTGTTGGTGACTGTGTGATTTGCAGCTCTCAGCTAAATATAGAAAAATAACTCATAGTGTAAATTTCTAACATTAAATCGTCCTTTGAAAAACTTTCTCCTGCAACCTCTATGGAAGATACCAGTAATTATTAAACTTGTTAGTAATTTAGTATTGATGAATTAATTATTAAATACTTTCTCTAATACTGATGCATTTATAAGTATATTATCTTACTATAAATGCGTATTTTTTAGGTTTTATTGTGTACGAATGAACATATATATTGGTATGTATATGTTGTTATTGTTATGTTGAATTTATATATATATATATATATATATATATATATATATATATATATATATATATATATATATATATATGTAAGATTATGGGGCACAGTTCTAATGGTATTATGTAATTTGACAATACTGTTTGTTAAACTAACGTTTAATGTAGGACAATTATACAGTTCTATTCACTACGACAGAGACGTTTACTTAGGTTTCTGTAGATTGAAATTCCAATTAAGCACTTCTGGCTCAAAATGACAGTTTTCAGTATTTGAAATCCTAGTACTATTTTTACACAACTGTTCACTATGATGTGAGTCACCTACGTGTTACTATTCTTCAAACTACGGATGTCTGGACCCTACTCGGCCACTGTCCGGCTTGCTCTCTTTTTCTCTGCCTAGAATCTTCAACCTCCACGTATTGAGTCCACTCGCTGATTAATTCCTCTCCTTTGTTAATTCGCTTGTGGCTGCGTTGCCAGCACCCTCTAGAGAATGTCTATGTGGAAGATTCCCATATATATATATATATATATATATATATATATATATATATATATATATATATATATATATATATATATATATATGTGTGTGTGTAACCTTTTATATTTGACGTTTGCCAATAATCGCACACCCCATGTAGTTTATCACGCTGCAGTTTGGAAATCACTGATGAGTCACACCAAATATATTTTTAATGTTTTACCATTTTCTCCTTTAATATTCAAATAATTCTCTCTGTGCCTTAATTTTACTTTGAAATTATTCATTGTTTAGAAAGTGATATAATTTAAGAGTATAAAAGTGTATACAGTGAATTCTTCAGTACTTTTAATGTTACATATGCTTACATTTTTTAAGAAAATATTTATACATCTCTACCCTATACATTCTATAGCTGCTGATTAGAGTTTCATAGACCACGAAATACATGGTTTTATATTTGACGAAATAGAAATCGCGATAGTAATTAGGGGTAAATGATCAACATAAATTTTAATACCCAGCAGTTTTTATTTCATTTAATCACAATATATCATTGTCAAATTTGCAATGATAGCGAAATAAAATTGTGAACGGTCTTTAAATAAATAATAGTAAGCTTTGAGACAAAACCAGGTAGGATCCAAAGCAAAGACAATTTCAGCCACGTGAACTTTAATCTATCTCGCAGATTTTGACCAAGACCCATGTTTAATTTTTCATTCAGTATTACATCTTACAAAAGAAATATAAAATCAAACTTCCCTTATTACTTCAGACCTCTTTAACTTACATTCTTTATTAACTACCCCCTGAAGTACTGCTGGCGTATATATACGTCTCGATCAATTGGTGCGTTAAATGCTTCCGACATGCATATACGTCTTTCCGAAAGAATCCATTTCTTCGCACTGCTATCAGTAAGACTATTATTCCAAAGGATTTGAATTGCAATAGAAGCACCTTGACAGTGTTTGCAAAGGAATTACTTATTTTCGAGAAAATTTGTTTATTTATGTATTTTCTTTTCACCTTAATACACCGAATATGTGCGGGGATGTGAAAAACGTAGCACTGGTCATCTAATCACGTAACTTTTAGTCGGCACTTAAAGGATTAAATACCTTAACTATGTGAGGCTCTCAAATCAATAAATCAACAAAAAGAATAACAAGAGGTTAACTGAGAACGGGTTGGAATCTAATATAGAGTGTTTTGTTTCAGGTATAGAAGTTTAAGAGTTGGCATTACTTTCCAAGTTGGTGACGGATTTAACAGTTGTCAAGCGATTTATTCTCAATTTTATTTGGCAATTCATCAAAACGATCATCAAGATAGGCGTAGATTCGTCGAATGGGCCCAAAACCAGATTGCCGCTGTTCCCGATTTTCATAAGCGAATTTTGTTTGGCGATGAAGTGCACTTCTGGTTGAAAGTCTACGTCAACAAACAAAACTGCCGCATTTAGAGTGAAGCTAATCCACAAGTGTATGTAGAAACACCGTTACATCCAGAAAAACTGACTGTTTGGGGCGCTTTATAGTCTGGTGGAATCCTTCTTCAAAATCGATGAAGGCCACAACGTTACAGTCAATGGTGATCGGTATAGAGCCATGATTACTAACTTTTTCATTCCTGAATTGAACAATCATGATGTCCAGGAGCTGTGGTTCCAACAAGACGGTGCAACATGACACACAGCTCGTGCCACAATCGATTTATTGAAATACACGTTTGGTGATCGCCTAATTTCACGTTTTGGACCTGTGAATTGGCCTCCAAGATCTTGTGATTTAACACCGCTTCTGTGGGGCTATGTAAAGTCATTGGTCTATGCGGATAAGCCACAAACGCTTGACCATTTGGAAGACAACATTCGCCATGTTATTGCCGATATACTGCCACAAATGTTGGAAAAAGTCATCGAAAATTGGACTACATCCGAGCCAGCCGTGGCAGTCCTCTGTCAGAAATCATACTTAAAATCTAATGCCACAAGATTATCTTTCGAATAAAAATAATTCATGTCAATCGAATAATACATCGTTGTTTTATTGCAATTTAAAGTTCTATACCTCTAAAAAACACCTTATATAATCTAGACACATCAAATATAAAATTGAAAAGCTAGGATTTCCATGATTTATAAGTAAAAAAAAATATACCGCATTTCTAGAGAAGGAAGAGAGATACAAATAGAAATGTTTTCGCCTCGAGTATTTCAAATAAAACGAAAATACGATCTTTTAAAGAAAATGGAATAGCAAACATCAAGAACACATACTTTTAAATTAACATCTAAAAAAATGGGGTTTTCTTCATGGATTTAATCATATTGCACTTTTTTAATTTTTTTTTTGTAAATGGAAGAAAATTAGTAAGAATTTTTACTGTTTTTAGAGAACTATTATTTCTTACTTCCTCTTGTGATTTAAAAGTCTTTCACTGAAAGTGCTGTCTTTGTGAGAGTTTAAACGGAAATCACGGCAACACGATGAAACTTCACTCCCACTGTTGACATTCCCATTGATCTAGAAAAGGAGGAACAGTTTTATTTGTCTTTTGCTTCCTGGAAAACAAGTTAGTTTCGCTTAACAAGGTAACTTTAAAATATTTGATGATCAATTTCTGTTGTTTAGAGTGTGATCCGAAAGTCTTGCCCTGATTATAAAAAGTCATCACAAAGTAACCTTTTATATATAGCAGTGCAAGATTTGTATCATTGATTAGACAAGTTTTAGTAGTTTTATGTGTGCTGTACATTGAGTGAGTGCTCCTTCAAGAGTGTCTCAAGGAAATATTTCACGAAAGACATTTTTTGCCAAAATGGTGTCGATTCAAGAGAAGGCACAATCCGGGCTTTGGTTTCAAGAAATGAAATCGTCCATTAATATTCAAAGCTGTATAGAGTTAGAATTATTCGTGACAGGCATACACTACATGCTTATAAAGACCAAGACTTGTTAAAGAACATTTGGAGGGAACTAGAATACAGATTTGAAATTATCTGAGCTCCAACTTCAACTTTTCTGGCCCTCCACTGCACAATAGTCCTTCATCGGCTTATTCCAATTACCCTCTTAGAACATTTTAAATTTATCCAGCCACGTCTTCCTTTCTTTCATTTTCCAACGATTCTTGAAAGAAGTGTTATCTTCTTTTGATTGCTATTTTTACAATTTTAGGTTCCCTTTTACACACACACACACACACACATATATATATATATATATATATATATATATATATATATATATATATATATATATATATATATATATATATATATATATACATACATATACACTCTGTCGCAAAAAAATATATGCACCCAGAAGAAATTGAGCTACATTCACGAAATTTGGTATGCATGTAGTGTATATGAAAATAAACAAATGATTAAAAATTCAGAACAAAATATCATTTTATTAAGCGGTTACAGCTTGCAAAAAGGTTAAAAATCAGTAAGTAGTAAAGCCACCTCTGGCAGCTATACAAGCCGAAATTCGGCGTGGCATCGATTCAATTAGATCACTTATGACCCCCTGTGGAAGATCCTGCCATAGTCTTTGCATCTACAAAGTTAATTCTCCTGTATCTCGGGACGGCTGCAGTTGCCTTCCCAGCGCGTCCAGACATGCTCTATTGGCGAAAAAGATCTGGTGACCTGGCAGGCCATGGTAGGACGTCATATCCTTGAAGACATTGTTGGGAGAGTCGCGCAGTATGTGGACGAGCATTATCCTGTTGATAATTGGCACCTGGGCGACTTGATAGCATGGGTAGCACAATCGGCGTTAAAATATCGTCCACGTATCTGCGAGCTGTCAAAGTGCCTTGAAGGACCACTAAAGATGATCGTGTGTCCCAAGAAATTGCTCCCCACACTGTCACACCTTGTGAAATTGCTGTATGCCGCTCGACAATAAATGCCGGATCGGACCGCTGGCCGGTGCGCCTCCAGACACGTGTGCGGTGGTCATCATCACTGAGACTGAATCGGGATTCATCACTGAAGATGACACGTCTCCAGTCTGTCACACTCCAAGTTGCCCGAGGTCGGCAAAAATCCAGTCGACACTGCCTATGATGTGGGGTCAGTGGTAAGCGTCTTAGCGGACGTCGGCTCCTCAAGCCAACTTCGGTCAGTCGTTTCCTTATGGTTTCTCTTGATGGCACTGGATGTCTGGAAGGAGGTAAGTGGCGTTGAATCGATGCTAGCGACGTTGTTGGTGCCGAAGTGGCCACTCTTCTGATTGCACGATCCTCGCGATCATTTGTGTTCCTGGGACGTCCTGACCCTCCGCGACGGTACACTCTACCTTCTGTGATCCACTGTTGCCAACACCGAGCAACTACCATATCGCTCCGACCGAGGTGGCGGCCGATACGTCTATTCGACCAACCTGCTTCTCTGAGGCCTATTATACGGCCCCTATCAAAGTCCGTCAGCTGCTCGTACTGCCGCCGGTTACGTCTTAGAGGCATCCTAAGTCTCAATATCGTCTATCAAAGTCATCAGATTCGTTTGGATAGCCGTACGGCGCTCGTACTCATGCTTTTAAACTCTCCCAGTTGCGCAACTAATATGCGCATAGCACACTTAGCCTTGTCTCATTGGCTTCGAAATTTTAATCATTTGCATATCTCTTACCAGACTACATTCTTGCCGAGTTTCGTGATTGTAGCTTGATTTCTTCTGGGTGCATATATTTTTTGCGACAGAGTGTATATACATATATATATATATATATATATATATATATATATATATATATATATATATATATATATATATATATATATATATATATATATATATATTGTATATACTGCTGGCCACCGTAAATGCAAAACCCTGATGAAATCATGCAAATAACATGACATTTACAACATGCATTAGTGGAGATAAGATATGCAAATGATTAGAATTACCACGCAGACACACAACACGCGCGCCTGTGGCGCTACCTCAAAGCGCTATTTAAGGCTTGGAGATTTCGACGATTTCAAGTTCGGAAATTGTATTTTTCTTGTGGTTTTTTTTAAAAAAATGATCAGTTATGTCTTGTAGAAAACAGCGATCAGCTTTTGATCAATTATCTGAGTTCAACAGAGGAAGGATAGTGGCCTACAGAGATTGTGGATTATCTTTCAGGGAAATCGGTAGTCGTGTTGGACGAAACCAAACAACTGTACTGCGAATATGTGACCATTGGATTCAGGAGGGTACAACGGACTGACATGGTCGATCGCATTCTCCTCAGTGCACCACTTTACGTGAGGATAGGAAAATTGTGCGCATGGCAGTGACGGATCGCTCAGTCATATCATGAACCGTAGCACAGCACATTGAGTCTCTAACGCATCATTCAGTGTCTGCGAGTACCATTCGACGCCGTTTACAGCAGAGTGGTCTGCCTACCAGACGTCCATTGCTTGGTCTTACCTTGACGCAGAACCACAGACATCTCCACCGCCAATGGTGCACTGAAAGAAGGAAGTGGGCGGCAGAATCGAATGAAGTTGTCTTTACTGACGAGTCACGCATCTGTCTGCAACACCACGATGGTCGGATTCGAGATTGCAGACACCATAGAGAAAGGATGATAAAAAGCTGCGTTGTGCACACTGATCCTTCACCGGGTATTATGGTATGAGGTGGTATTGTATATCACTCTGACACTCTTCTAGTACGTATTGCTGGTACTTTATACAACCAGCACTACATCTACAAGGTGTTGAAGCCAGTTGCCATTTCTTAACTTCAGGGCTTAGTCACAGCCATATTTCAACAGGATAATGCGCGACCACACGTAGCACGCATTGTACAAATGTTCTTCGTCAATCACCAGGTTGAATTGCTTCCCTGGCCGTCTCGCTCTCCGGATCTTTCACCGATAGAAAACATGTGCTCCATGGTTGCTCAACAATTGACCCAGATTACACCCCAGCTGCCACACCAGATCAACTTTGGCAAATTGTGGAAGCTGCTTGGTCTCCTGTACCCCAAGAACACATCCAAAGTCTCTTTGAATCAATGTCGAGGCGTGTGGCAGCGGTGATCTCCAACAATGGAGGCTACTCTGGCTATTGATTCTGACAGGAACCACACTTCACAGAAGTCTATAAATTTAATCATTTGATACTTAATCAACATTTTATCTGCAAAATAAACTTTGTTGCGCTATCTCTTGTCTTTCTTGGTGTTGCATTTACAGAGGTTAGCAGTATATATATATATATATAAATTTCTTTGATGAAAATATTTTTCAAGGCGTCATTATGTTTTAAAGGTTCAAAGATCTTCATCAGGTTTTTTTCTTTCGAATATTAACAGCATATTTCTCTCTGCTTTAATAAGGGTCCAGCAACTGACCTTATCAAAGTTATGCAAAATTTTATTTTTGTTTTTAAAATGATTAATTTTTATTTTAATTTATTTCTAAAGTTATAGAAAGATCTATTATTCATAGATAATATTTTTTTTCAGTTTTTATAGAATTAATGCTTGAAATCATTGTTTTCAGATATTTAAATTGGTTTGCAGTGTGAAAGTATAATATTTTATCGTAAGAGGGGAGAGCACATCCACATTTTTTTGATGGGATCACAAATTTAGTTTTATCCCCATTGATATTTAGACTTATCTTTCCTGTTGAATCCTCAAGCGAAACAAATTATACGAAAACTTCATATTTAGTGTATTCATTTATATATATGTCATCAACAAAAGCCAGCGCTTGGATTGTTCTCTGTAGTATATCCCTGCTTATATTTAATTCAGAGTCTCATATGGCTTATAAAACCTTATTTGTTAAGTATGAAAGTACATAACTGCATGTATCGTTGCTTACAAAACCATTCATTCCAGTTTTCACCAATAATAAGAAAATTTAAAGTATATTTTATTACTGAAAAAATCGTAGCTGGATTTAATGAAAAGTGATAATTATGTTATAAATAGTAACACTTACAACTGGATGAATTATTTCTAGTTGTATGTCATCATACTCCAAGAAAATAATGAGAAACTATAGCTAAAATATATATATATATATAATGTGATTGCCGAACCATTATTTTTGTTTCATATCATCAAACCGTTTATTTTTTATTACATTTAACTTTGAAAGTTATTTTAGTAAATGAATTATAGTAGTTGAAGATAATTATAATCATTCTTTCATTTTAATATTAATATTTTCACTATTAGCTAAACTTTTATTTAACAACAATCTCAGGAAATAAAGAAAAATAAGATTTCAATTTAAAAAATAATGAATTTAAAATATTTTACAGAACAATTTGTTTTTGAAATAGAAGAATATTATTTGATGAAGTTCAGAAAGGAACTTTTATGTTTATATATATATATATATATATATATATACCTGTATACTAACTTAAAATACATTTTCTTTTTCAAGGAAAGCAGTTCAAACATTTCCTATATACGGAAAAGTATTAAAAAAGGAATGCCATGCATAATTTTCTGCGCCCTAAAAATCTTTATGAATAAAATTTTTAAAATAATTATTTGAAATTCTTACCAGAAATAAATATTTATTAGTTATTTACAACTGTTTTATTTATAAATGTCATAATACAACAATATTATGTTACGTACAAATCAGTTATAATAAACATAAAAATATATCTCATTTTCTATAAATCCTGAAGAATGCATAGGTTTTCAAAGAATTGTTAAGTATCGAGGTTCTGTTGCATTATAATGTATTTTGGAAATCACAATTTATTATCCACGTGGAAAAAAATAAATAAAACGTCATTACTTTAAAAAATCTAACTTTTAAATTCCGCATAGCTACTCCTACTTGTTTAATACTTATCTGATAATTCTATGCTTTTTCACGACATACTATTTTTTAGCAAAAATAATACACAGTGATTTAAAACATACTATGTAAATGTTTATAAGTTAAAAAGTCAATATCAATGTGTTTTTTAAGTTAGAATATTGTTGAAACATTTTTAAGTACTTGATATGAACTTAAATATATATTTCTTACAATCTCATACATAGATTTTAAGTATATTTTAAAAAAAGAATCACACATTGATGGAAGCCAGAGAATGTTTCGCATTTTTGTATAGTCCCGACAAAACCTCATTTTCTGTCATTATGTAGTCCGGAATAGACTCCATGTCAGATGGATTTCTTGTAATACTATTTTTTTAAAAAATGGATAAGCCTACACGCTTCACCAGTAACGATTTAGGCTAGTTTTATATGAGAGAGATGGATTTCTCTTTTTCTTTTTTTCTCGTTTACATTTTACATGCATGTATAAGAGTTCATTATTTCTAAATAAAACAAATCGTATTTTCTGCCCCATTACACAACTTTATGTGGCTTGAATAAAAAGTAAACATGAAAGAATTCAAATTTTTATTATTTTATTCTTTTAAATGCATTTTACAAATACTGATTCTTTGGTGTATGAAAATTATCGTATTTAAAGTCATGACTGTAGGGACAACAACAATCAAATAATATTGTTTTTTAAGCATCGCATTTCTTTATAGAAACACCATATTAACCGATACATTTATCGATAAATATATTTATTATTTGCTAAGTGCTACGAAAATGCACGGATTAATTTAAAGCATACATTTCCCTGAAATGTTTATTTCAAGTAAAAGAAAATGAAAAATTCTTATTTACTCGCGATGTTCTTTGTAAATGTTTACTGAGTATTTCGAATTAAATATACATACTAAAACATGAATGCCTTATAAAAATAAACATGATATCAAAAATTATTGTTCTTTTCAAATATAAATATATCTTAGAACACTTTGAAACGTTTGTTTACCATTAACTTTTGGTTTTTATGCAAAAATTTCTATCAGCTTTTGGTTTTAAAGGCATGTGTACGTGATGGGTTTTACTTCAGATGCTTAAGGAATATTTGAACGTGTTTCTAAAAATTACGATGTAAAATGAACATACTTCGGCCTTTCCTTTTCTACTAACATTTGCTTAAAAAGGAATGCAAAAATATTTTGATCTTAAGAAATACCTATGGAAAATTCTTAAGTATTTAATTTTTAGCAATTTAATATCAAAGGCTTAAATCAGAGGTTACCAAACTTTTTTCTCCTATAGACCTCTTGTCATGTTTTTCGGTTTGGGATAAACCCCTACTTAATTAATATTGAATTTTTGCAAATGTATCAACTTAAGGTACTGGGACGTGAAACTGTTTTAAATAGAAGGCACTTTTCTGCATCCATAGATGCGTTATTTATGAAAGTGCGATAAATAGAACGCTAGAAAATTGAATTTTAATATCGTTAGCAAATGTGAATGTAAGTATGATTCAGGTACACTTTCTTCAAAATCCATTTTGAACATAATATCTACTAGCCGTTACCCACCCGCTTCACTGGGTATTTCACGATGTTGCATATATGTATACTGTTAACATATATATTAATTATTGATATCTAGCATTAAGAATTCTATTGTATTGAAAAATATATTTAAAGCTGTTACACTCTCAACCCTTGATATAAAAAGAACATAAATTATAATATCTAATTTCCATTTATGTCTAAAATCGAAGTAGAAAATTTTTTTAACTCACTTAACCTAATAATCAAGTGGAGTTCCACCAAAGCAACTTTCAGAGGATCTCTACTCCATAAAATAAACATGCGTGCTGAATTTCATGTCTGAATCTAACAGAGCAAAAATGGAATTTTTATCATCAATACCTCGTTGACAGCATTCTTAGCTTTCAATTCAACAAAAGAGACATGCAAACCAAATTTTATCATTATAGTCTTAGCAGTTCAAAAACGGGAATTTTGTCTATCAATACGCCCCAATAACTTTCCCCGCTTCCCCTGGAGTTGATTTCCGTAAAATCCATTCTTAGTGGAACTCTATTCAACTAAAGAAAAGTGCTCAACAAATTTCAAGTAAGTGAGTTAAATTCAAAAACAGGAATTTTTCTATAACATGCCTTAATCCCTCGCAAACTCACTCCATTGGGGTCCGTTTTCGCAAAAATCTTTGCAAAAGGAACTTTATTCCATGAACGGAACATACCTTCTAATTTTCAAGCAGATCGTTCTATTAGTTGAAACGCGGAAATATTTATCTATTACGCCTCTTAATCACTCTCAGTGACCCTTGGGGATCAATTATCCCCAAAACTATTTTGAAGCAGATCTCTACACCATGAAAGTAATTAGCTTACCATATTTTAAGACTGTACGTCTAATAGTTTAAAAATGGAAATAATTATCTATAACGCCCCTTAAGTCCCCGCAAAGCCACTTAGGAAACAATTTTCACAAAGCCCATCTTATGACGGATCACTACTCAGTGAATGGAATCTGCTAACTCAATTTCAAGATTTTACGTCTAATAGTTTAAAAAAGAGTTAATTGCCTATAACGCCCCTTAATTCTCCACAACGCCACTTGGGGTCGATTTTCACAAAACCCATTCTGTAGGGGATCTGTACTTTATGAAAGGGATCCGCTTATCAAATTTCAAGACTGTACGTCTAATAGTTTAGGAATGGAAATAATTATGTATAACGCCTCTTAAGCCCCCGCAACGCCACTTAGGAAACGATTTTCCCAATAGCCATCTTATAGCGGATCTCTACTTAATGAATGGAATCAGCTTACTAAATTTCGAGATTTTACGTCTAATAGTTTAAAAAAGGAGTTAATTGCCTATAACGCCACCTAATACTCTACAACGCCACCTAATACTCTACAACGCCACTTGGGAGTCGATTTTGACAAAACCCATTTTGCAGTGGATCTGTACTCTATTAAAGTAATCCGCTTACCAAATTTCAAGACTGTGCGTCTAATAGTTTAAAATAGAAATAATTATCTATAACGCCCCTTTAGCCCCCGCAGCGCCACTTAGGAAACGATTTTCACAAAGCACATATTATGACAGATCTCTAATCAGTGAATGGAATCCGCTTACTCAATTTCAAGAATTTACGTCTAATAGTTTAAAAAAGGAGTTAATTACCTATAACGCCCTGTAATTCTCCACAACGCCACTTGGGGTCGATTTACACAAAACCCATTTGGCAGCAGATCTGTACTCTATGAAATGAATCCGCTTACCAAATTTCAAGACTGTAGTCCAATAGTTTAAAAATGAAAATATTTATGTATAACGCCCCTTAAGCCCTCGCAACGCCACTTAGGAAACGATTTTCACAAAACCCATCTTATAGTGGATCTCTATTCAATAAATGGAATCAGCTTACGAAATTTCGAGACTTTACGTCTAATAATTTTAAAAAGGAGTTAATTGCCTATAACGCCAATTAATTCTCCACAACGCCACTTGGGAGTCGATTTTCACAAAACCCATTCTGTAGGGGATCTGTACTCTATGAAAGGAATCTGCTTACCAAATTTCAAGACTGTACGTCTAATAGTTTAAAAATGGAAATAATTATGTATAACGCCCCTTAAGCCCCTTCAACAACCCTTGGAGGTCAATTTTTGTAAAAATCATTATGTAGGGAATCTCTACTTTATGAAAGAAATCTGTGTACCAAGTTTTTTTCACGACTTTACATCTAATAGTTTAGTAAAGGAAGTAATTATCTATAACGCCCCTTAAACCCTCGTAACGCCCCCTGGGGTTCGAACTGTGCAAAATCCGTTCTTAGCTGACGTCTACACCATGAAGGGAACCTACCTACCAAATTTCAAGTTTGTAGGTTTAAAAGTTCTGGAGATATTGTGATTAGTCAGTCAGTGAGTCAGTGAGTGATTGAGTCGCTTTTCTCCTTTATATATATAGAACATTTCAAGACTGTACGTCTAATAGTTTTAAAATGGAAATAATTATTTATAACGCCCCTTAAGCGCCCTCAACGTCCCTTGGAGGTCGATTTTTGTAAAAATCATTATGTAGGGAATCTCTACTTTATGAAAGAAATCTGTGTACCGAGTTTTTTTTTCACGACTTTACATCTAATAGTTTAGTAAAGGAAATAATTATCTATAACGCCCCTTAAACCTTCGTAACGCCCTTTGGGGTTTGAACTTTGCAAAATCCGTTCTTAGCTGACGTCTACACCATAAAGGGAACCTACCTACGAAATTTCAAGTTTGTAGGTTTAATAGTTCCGGAGATATTGGGAATAGTCAGTCAGTGGTGGCCGCGGTAGCCGAGTGGTATAGGCATCGGATCGTGGCTGGCTTTGTCACGAGTTCGAGCCAGTACCACTAAAGACCCTCCGTGTAGGGCAGCGATGCACGCTAAATCTGTTGAGAGCTGAAACGTCCTCCCGTTGGTGTGGTGTGGTAGTTAGGAGAGGGGGTGCCAGCTCAGGTGTCGTCCACGTCACTTGACCATGGTTTAAAATTACGTGGTCCATCGCCCAAAGCCCTTGTGTATCTGAACAGCGCGACGTTAATCTTCACTCACTCACTCACTAGTGAGTCAGTGAGTGAGTGAGTCGCTTTTCTCCTTTATATATATAGACTGTAAAAAACTAATTTTTCTGTAGAGAGGGTGTAATGTTTCTGTATTATATGATCAAATTTTTGGAAAATTCTACATATCTTCTGCAAAAATTACCGAAAATTTAAATCGTTAGTTACAAAATTAAAATTTTTTTTGGTTTTTTAATTGTTAATTATGTTGAGTGTTACGTTAATAAATACTAAGTGTAGTTCTGAAATTAGAAATCAAGTGTATTTATTACAAAGTGGATCTCTCTCTTCAGGATTATTCTAAATTAAGTGCACAGATTGTAAAACTGACGTTTCGTTTTTCCTAACTGCTTATTGTTAACATTTGAATACTCATGAATAAAACTCTATATGTTTATAACTATATGTTTTACTTTAAAATAAATATTCATATGTTTGAGTAAAAATAGAGATTCTCTTGTTATAATTTTTAAAAAAAGAGTTCCATTTATAAATAAGACATCAAATTAACTTTTTAAATTAATCAAATGCATTTTCTATGTGTATTTTTATAACAATAAAAATATTTATAAGAAATTCTGTAATATTTTGTAATTAATACGTTCAAAGTGGAGTAAGAATACTAAAGCTTATAGACATAAATTTTTGGTATTTTAAACGGAAGAAGGTGTGAATCGTTGACAACACGTGTTATGAAGTAATGAAAGAGTAATTAAAAAGACTTCTAAACAATCTAGAATTATAAACGTACAATTTAAAAACTAATAAATGATACAAAATAATCAAATTAATTATTATATGACTTTATATTACATTAAAAAATATTATTTTATTAATCATAGATGAAGATATATTTATTTGCGATTTTCTCAAAATGCATTTTTTGTTCATTCCGGTACACTATTTTCAAAATCTACTTTACCTATATTGCTGATATTTTGCATATTATAATAACCTCAAATTTTCGAAAAAGTGAATCAATTCGTTTTCAAATAAACCTTCACAAACTTTGGATGTAGCAGAATTTCTGCATAAAATTTAAAGGAATTTTGAATGACTAAATTAATTTTTTTTTTAATTTTTATAAATTTATTTTTTTTTAAATTTCATTTCATTCATTTTGTAGATTTTTATGTTTGCAAAAACTCTGCAAAATTTTATAGCTATATATGCAGTGGGTTTTATGCAAAGTGTACCGAAAGGTAAGAACATGTCTCGAAAATAAAAAAAAATAATTGTTAATTGTATATTGCTCATACAGATTTAATTGTAATTTTAAATGGATTTTTTTACATTAACATGTGCATAAATGCACAGATAATTCAACTTAAAAATTTTACTTCCGTTGATTTTAATTTAAGTAAGCGAGTACCATTTAAATGTGGTGTAAAAAAGTTCATTTTTCCTTCTTGCAGACGTCCCAGTTACCTTTCACATTTTGAAACCCTATTCTAGAATGCTTTGACTACTGTAATACCACAATAGGCAATGAATTCATATGATCACATTGAGAAAAGAAACTGTCGCATTACAGTTGGAACTGATCGCAATAAGCACTAACGAAGATCTTAATGTTTAGAAACGGATGTCAGCAATTTTAGCTTAAAAAAATCAAATATGTTATTTGTCCCTAATTATAGAACATCGTGAGGAAATTTTCAATTGGTTTTTTTTGGTATGAAGGAGTTTCAGTGCGGTTTCCAATCTCCAAAACAACAACAAAAAAAAAAGATAGGAAGGAAAAAACTTAGACACTACTAACAGGGGAGATTTAAGGTTAAGCCTGACAAGATTGATACCAAATGTTGGAAATTTGATAATGTAGCACCAGATTCATACATTCCATTAAAATGAAAAATTTACTTATTTATTTTATTTAAGAGTTTTATTTATTAATCAACTTTTAATTTAAGTAATTAACATGTGTTTTTACATTTTAAACACTATACCCATTACAGTTAGAAATTTAATTCTTTTGAAGTAGTAGTAATACCAGTTGGCACAAAAAAAGACACTTTATATTGAAGGTAGTTTAAAACGTCCTGAAGATTGTCTGTGACAAATTGAGAAAAATTCGGGACCCTACTTTAAATAAACTCTGGAGAGAAACGCTGAAATGGTTCTTGTTTAATAAAATGTATGCTGTCCCCTTTTAAGTGCAAATTAATCTCCTAACATTTAGTAAGCAAATCGATAAAATGGGTAAAATTTGGTTTCCACTTGATTAAAGTTTCTTTTTAATATAAAAGTCAGCATCTAGTTTAGTAAGAGCTTCTATCATAGACACCCATTACACCTCATGTACCCAAAATATATTTTTTTCACTGACGTGGACCCCTTGCAGGTCGTCATAGTCTATATACATATAGTCCATTTTGGGAGTCACTGGTTTACATTATGTGCTTTCATCATTCTGAAAACTTTACACGACTGAAACATTCAGAGGGATGACAGCTGATAGCAGAATAAATGCAAATTGATCAAAATTACGTTTTGTTGGAGTATTTCCTGAAAACATTTATGAAGGGCATGATGCTAAAAGCAATGAAAAGAGACAATAAAAGTTAAGAAATACATTTATTAGACGTAAAATATATTTACAGTACGAACGATGCATCACAGCTCGAAATCAGACGTGAACAAACAAGTAAGAATCGCGGAAATCGTTCAAAGTTGGGTTGAATAGGTAATAACACAGCCGACACCAATGGACGAAAGATTGCCAAATGTGTTCAGGCAAATCAGGTGTACTGGCGACCACAGGTGAAACGACTATGGCCCATGTTTGAGAACCCCCTCAGTACAAACCGGAATATGTGTTGTTGTTGTTTCTAATGCAACCTGTCTGACGTAGTCAGATCGAAGCCCACGTATCGCATCGTGACAAGGGACGAGAAGTACGCACGTCATTGGCCGTGGCCTTGAGCACCATGCAGGTGACAGTACGAATTAACTCGGTGAAATTACCCGAAGGGACGATAGATGGCGACACCTTTTATCTCCACCTCCACAACTTAGGCATGGAACTGAAGGGGATGTATATATTATCCAGTCCTCTGTACTCGTGATCCAGCCCACAAGACTTACGGACCCACTGATTTAACGAGCACGTACTCCGTGTGTACTCGGAGGGTATTTGGAGGAATCGGGCATGGAATTCAGACCTTCCGGTCTGGAATACAAGGCTCTAACCACTATAGTCTACCCTTTCCCTTACATATCTCTTACACATGCGATTGCAACTGGCCCAAGAAGAGGGCATTCAAATGATTGAGGTCCGAGAGAGGGGAAGCCAAACAACAGATCCACCACGTCCCGGGATATATAGTATGAAGGTTGTTACGTCCTGCAATATAAAGATGTGCTAGTGTACTATCATGCTTGAGCCACTCGTTCTGTTGTACAGTGACTGGTATTCCCGCTTTAATTCTCGCGGTAAGTGGAAAATTTGCATATGGAAGGGTTTCTTCAACCACACAACATCACTAAAAATACCTACATTCATGCGGCATGCTCCTCGTCTATCACATCGTCCTCCCGATAGCTACAATTCTTGCGATTTTCACCGCCTAAAAAGTGTTTGCGACCTCATGATTTATGTTGATTTTGTGTTTCCATATATGCTACCTACTATCACCCCTCTGAATTCATCAGTCAAATTCAGCAATGCCCTGTCTATTCTCAATCTATTACATCTTTCAACCACTACTAAAGAGTGCTTTTTTCCAGGTATAGAAGTTTAAGTTAGCATTACTTTCCAAGATGGCGACCGATTTAACAGCTGTCAAGTGATTTATTCTCAGTTTGGTTTGGCAAATCATCAAAACGATCATCAAACAAGGCGTAGATTCGTCGAATGGGCCCAAAAAGAGACTGCCGTTGTTCCCAATTTTCATAAGTGAATTTTGTTTAGCAATGAAGCGCAATTCTGGTTGAATGGCTACGTCAACAAACAAAACTGCCGCATTTGGAGTGAAGCTAATCCACAAGTGTATGTCGAAACACCGTCACATCCAGAAAACTGACTGTTTGGTGCACTTTATCGGCTGGTGGAATCCTTCTTCAAAATCGATGAAGGCCACAACGTTACAGTCAATGGTGATCAGTATAGAACCATGATTACTAACTTTTTCATTCCTGAATTGAACAATCATGATGTCCAGGAGCTGTGGTTCCAACAAGACGGCGCAACATGTCGTACAGCTCGTGCCATAATCGATTTATTGAAAGACACGTTTAGTGACCGCTTAATTTCACGTTTTGAACCTGTGAATTGGCCTCCAAGATCTTCTGATTTAACACCGCTAGACTATTTTCTGTGGGGCTATGTAAAGTCATTGGTCTATGCGGATAAGCCACAAACGCTTGACCATTTGGAAGACAACATTCGCCGGGTTATTGCCGATATAATGTCACAAATGTTGGAAAAAGTCATCGAAAATTGGACGTCCAGATTGGACTACATCCGAGCCAGCCGTGGAAGTCATATGCCAGAAATTATATTTAGAATGTAATGCCACAAGATTATCTTTCAAATTAAAAATATATATATATATATGTCAATCGAATTATACATTGTTGTTTTATTGCAATTTAAAGTTCTATACCTCTAAAATAAACACCCTTTTATTTTATTTTCGCTGCATTAAAATATTCTCATAAAAATATTTTTAAAAAAATTTTAAGAATTTTTTCCGACTATATTTAATTCTGCTTTCTGCATGGAAATAACAATTGTACAACTGAAAAGAAGTGTGTGCGTGAGTGAATATATATATATATATATATATATATATATATATATATATATATATATATATATATATATATATATTTCTGCTAACTTTCTTTACAATTATATGTTTAATAATTCTAAATGATATACACAATTTGTGTTAATAACTTATTGACATTATGATTTTTTTAATTAATTATACAAATATTAAATACACACACATATATATATATATATATATATATATATATATATATATATTTATATGTGTGTGTGTGTACTTTTAAAAAATTATAAATATACATTGGTATAATTATTAGTGGAAAATATAAATGAATCCTAGAAATATTTAAATAATATTAATAATTTATTAAACATGTAGCGCCATCTATTTAATATTTATATAATTAATTAAAAAGGATAATGTCAATAAGTTATTAACACAAATTGAGAACTATTAAACATATAATTGTAAAGAAAGTTAGCTGAAATATGTATATATATATATGCATTGGGAAGGTTGGCGCCTTCAAACTAGTTTAACCCCCACTTATTCGGTCCTAAGTCCGAAATTGCTTTCTGACTCGCTAGGTTCTTCTTTTTTGTAGTTTAGTTTTTTTTTTTTTTATTTCTCTATAATTTTGTTCTTCATGTTCAGGTTTTATATTTTTTTATTATGCTATTTCTTGTTATGTTCTTTATCTATTATTTCTTATTTTTGATATATAATACATATTTCTTTTATATATATTTTATGCATTCATTTGGCTGCATTGCGCCTATCTATGTATAAATCTATTTCCTAATGAGATTGTTCAGTTATGGATGTAGTCAATATAGAGTATGTTTGCTTATAGCGAATTTTAAATCGCCATTAGATTCAAAATTTTGTCTATAAATGTTTTTCTTTTATGAAGTTTAATTTGGCTTTGTTCATTTTCCTTGTGTGTTTATCTTATTTATATAAAAATATTATGCCAACTTCGGATTTTGTGCCTTTAAAGTAATCGTGAATATGTTGTCTATGAGTGGATTAGATTTTGGAGTTATTGCTCGTTGTTTCACTTTATATTATTGTGATTGAAAAGTTTTGGCTAATGATGTTTTATTTGGGTTTTTAAATGTACCTTCAACTTTTAAATAACTATGAATTTGAAAAATAACAAGTTTTATGCGACTGGCAATTTGTTATACAAGGGTATGACATTGCTCGGTGGTACAGTATAATGGTATGTGTACCATCGTCATCCATTTACCATTTTACGAGTCCATATATATAGTTTTGAAATATGTTTAGGTATGGCTTTAGATAGTTGTGGAGATGGGCATAGAGGTTCTGAGTTGGCATATAAAAACACTATAATTTTTTAAAAATACAAAAAAAAATGTATGAATTGTTTTGGTAATCATAATTTTTCTGCTTACCCTTCAGTATCTAAACATTGTTGTGTTAGAATTTTTAAAACTCGAATTTTTGGAACTCTAAATATAAGAATTTATCTCGTACAGCAAAACGAAATATTCATGTTTTCGATTGTATAGATAAAAATCAAAGAGATAAGGATTTTATTAACATATTGGAAACCAGGTTTTTCAGAGATATTCATGTTTTAAAACTAAAATTTAGATCTTGCACTGATAAAAGATGCAAGGCGTGTGGCATGATGAGTGGTGAACAGTTGGATATGGATGCAGGTTATATATTTTGTAAGATTTTTAACTGTGTTTACAAAATGACATGCAACATATGTAAATTCGCTTATATAGGTCAGACTTCAAACACCATCAATATAAAATTAAATCAACATAGGTCTGATACAAGGAAATTTGATTACAACAAAAACCAGGCTAAGATTGAGATAGGACACTTTCATAAACATGGATTCAATAACATAACTGTACATATACTTAGAATAGTGCCAAATATTAAACAAAAGATTATGGTTCGAAAACTTTTTTATAGGTTCATTTAGATCACATATTATCCTTATGGTTTGAATGTTATATGGAAAGGTGAAAGTGTCTTATTAGTTTTAAACAAAAATCTGAGGATTCATTATATATTCCGAATTTTGATAAATCTATTGATAATAGTAATAATATTCGTTTAGCGAGAATTTCAAGAGCTAAACGTAGAAAAAAAAGAGTTACTAGAGACATGTCAACCCTCAAGAATTCTATGTTATAATTAGCTGTTAAATTTGATGATAACTACAACACAGGCTTAATTAAATCATTTATGTTTGGCATGAATAAAGCTGAAATTAAAATTATGACAGATATTTTAAGCAGATATAAGTTTAAGGATTCTCATGGTATGCATATGATTCAAGACCTTAATAACTATTTAGTACAAAAAATGAATATTAAATTAGATGCAAGTGAAAATTACTCTACAGAATATTGTACATTATTATTTATGAATAAATCCTTTAACAAAATTAATTTTTCAAGTATATTTCAAAAATATCAATCCTTTTTCCTATTAAAAATATTATTATTAAAAAGGCTTTCAAATACAACAAGAAACTTGGTAGATTTATATTTAATTATAATCAAATCTCGGAGCTCCTAAGTTCAGAATCATGCAAATGCAATCTATATCAAAACTATATTGATGATTATCATCAGCACGTTGTCACAAGAGACTTTAGCATCGTGAAAGATGATTTGTTAAGAAATGTTATGGAAAAAGGTACCGGTTTTAGACTGATGATCACAAAAATAAATCTAACGTTATGAAACAAATCATAAAATATTTAGATAAATTCTACCTTAAAATTGTAATGAAATACGGAATGCCGATTGAAGCATTCAATCAATTTAGATCTTATGTAGCAACAGAAATTCGAGAATTAGATTTCACTGTTGAAAATGAAATTATGTATAAAGATCTTAAATCATCAATAGAAAATATCCAAAATGACTTCGTGATTACATATGTTGATAAGGTCTCTGCTAATTATGCCATAATTTGTAAATACTTTTACAGTAAATTATTATGTGTGTAACCACATTTTAAATAATAATTCCTTTCAAAAATCAATTCACATTAATAGAGAAGATGATAATCGTCTTTTAGCTTTGAACAAAAGACTGAATATTCATCTAAATAATATTAAATATCCAAGTATTTTTTAACACCAAAATTTCATAAAAGCCCTATAAAATTCCGTAGTATCACTAATGGATACAATACATATATCACGAGGTCTGGGAAGATCTTACAATCTCTTCTTCAAAATCTAATTGATAATTTACAAAACACGGCAATAATTAAAAATAGCTTAGAGATTGCTAGAGTTACTAAGGATATGTTAATTTTTTCCATGCATGGCTTTGATTTCGAGGACCTTTTTAATTCTATAGATATTGACGATATGATTAAGGTTCTACAGTTAATTTATGATAAATATGAATTATATACTTCAATGAAAAAGATAAATTTAATATTCTTGTTAACTTCGTATTAAAAGAAAATTTCATTGCATTTGATCAGAATCTTTATAAACAGATCAAAGGATTACTTCAGGGTGGTCCAGCTAGTAATTGTTTAGCGAACCTATATTTACATTTTTGAAATAGATCATGTTGTAAATGATTCTTACTTAATTTATCGTTATATAGATGATATAATAATTTTTGGTAAAAATAGTGAATAAAAACCAAACATTACGTTCTACCCTGATTATCTCAAGCTCCTTAAAACTAACTTCAACTCTAATAGGGTGGAATTCTTGGATTTAGACTTGCATCTTATTAACAATAATGTAGTCAGTAACATTTTTGACAAAAGAGATTCGTTTAAGTTCCATATAATTAAAATTCCCGTATGGAATAGTAATTTGCATGTATCATTTTACAGAAATATCATTTTGAATTTTTTATTTTGAAATGATAACTTAACTACCCACAAAATAGATAAATACAATAATATAAAACAATTTTTTTCAATGTTGTTTAGATCATGAATACCCTTTTAATTTCTTAAGAACTTACATTCATCACAAATACCGTCTTGCTACTTCGAATTCCTAAACCACCACACAACAATAGGATTCCAAAGTCAGCATGTTAATGGTCTTGCTGTGAAGATTATATCATAACACTCATATCACAGTTTACATTTTTTCCACACACATCTTGAACATCTTACACATTGTTGACAACCAACCAAATTAGAGCCTACCAAATTTACATTTTTGACAATCAACCAATTCAAATTCTACCGTATTTGATTGTCGTCTTTTTTTATACCTGTCTTTGCTGGCTGGTTTAAAAGTCAGCTCAAAAGATGTGTTTATATATTTTCGAATTTTTTAACTTGGTGAATAATCGATTTTCATTAATGTCAAGAAGCTTGATTCTCCTCGTAAAATCTCTGTGAGTAAAGAAATTTTGTTAAATTATTTCTTGAAAGATACTTTTCTTATGTAATTGTTTTAGCATTTTTCTACTTTTCTTACGTAATTATTTTGTGATTTTTCTGCATTAAGAGTTTGGGAGAATTTGTTACATAAGAGTAATGAGTGGTTTTTCATACTTCAGAGTTATCCAAACTCTAAAGTTTTGTTTATTTTACTTTATTTGGTTTTCCTACCGAGTTGCAAAGGGGGAAGGTTGGCGCCTTCAAACTAGTTTAACCCCACTTATTCGGTCCTAAGTCCGAAATTGCTTTCTGACTCGCTAGGTTCTTTTTTTGTAGTTTTTTTTTTATTTCTCTATAATTTTGTTCTTCATGTTCAGGTTTTATATTTTTATTATGCTATTTCTTGTTATGTTCTTTATCTATTATTTCTTATTTTTGATATATAATACATATTTCTTTATATATATATATATATATATATATATATATATATATATATATATATATATATATATATATATATATATATATACACTGCTGGACAATTGTTAAGGACGGACCACAAATTGCTATGTATTTAGCATAACATTAAGTGAGACACGAGGCCTAGTAGGATAAAATATAGTTGCCACACTGTTCAGACATTAGAATAAAGAATATTTATTGTTCTGGAAAGTACAAAAGCTGTGAGACATCTGAAAGAAAAAAAAATGTTCATTTGATCTGCGTACGGAGAAATGGAACAATGCATTCAAAAGTCAGCAGGCACCTTAAAGAAAGGTATCAGTACGGGATATGTTCACCGCGGAGTGTGATGCAACATTCCACCCGTCGAACCATACTTCGCACAACATTATCCAGCAGCTGTTGTGGCAATTTATCCCATTCCTCTGTGATTGCACGGATGAGGGTGTTCTTGTTTGTCGGAGGATAGTTTGGACCAGCAACTTGCCTCCCCATAGCATCCCACACATTTTCAATGGGGTTTAGATCTGGAGAACGCGCTGGCCATACGAGAAGTTGAATACCCTCGCTGTCTAGACAATCCTGAACAGCGAGTGTCCGATGACATGTTGCGTTGTCGTCCATAAAAACAAATTTATCACCTACTGCACCACGGAAAAGACGAACATGAGGAAGTAGAACTTCATCAATGTATCGTTGGCCCGTCATAGTCCCATTCGCAACCACATGTAGGCGCGTGCGGCCATTGATCATGATGCCGGCCCACACCATGATACTGCATGTCGGATATCGGTCCTTTTCCTGGATATTTTCTGGACGATAAGCAGTACCACTCTCGCACCAGCTCAGCTGGCGTCTACAATCCGATGACAGACTGAACCTACTCTCATCTGAGAATAGTACCCATTCCCAGTCCTGTTCAGTTCAATTGTGATGTTTACGACACCATTGCAAACGGCAGTACGGTGCTGTCTGGTCAATGGGACACACAACAGGTCTGCGTGCGCATAGTCCTCCTCCCCACAAATGTCTGGCAACAGTTTTTCGGTAGATCTGCTTTCCTGAGGCAGCAAGAAACTGATTTGCCACCTGCTGAGCTGTGGTGCGCCTGTTTCTTTCTGCTGATAGGACGATATATCTGTCTTTTGCAGACGTCGTACTTCTAACACGACCTCTCCCGTTCCGTCTACTACACATTCCAGTAGTTTTAAATGACTTCCACAGCCGTGAAACAACGCTGTGAGCGATGTCGAACTCCCTGGCAACATCTGTTATTTTTCGCCCTTCTTCGATCTTTCCAATAATTCGACCACGCATCAAATCATCTATGTGATGTCGGGAAGACATGCTAAAAATTTTAAGTTCGTCTATTAAATCTTTCCTGTAAAACTTTGACTTGAAACAACAACTGTCCACACGCGTCAAAACCTTTAAAGCTCTTATGAACGCTATCACGTGATGAACAGACGTGGGAAATAAATTTGCATACTCATACTTCTTCTTACTAATATCGCGCACTTATTCTAATTTTCCACATTTTGCTTTCTTTTATTTCGTGGTTGCTATGGATGATAGTGTTATCCGTCCTTAGCAATTGTCCAGCAGTGTATATATATATATATATATATATATATATATATATATATATATATATATATATATATATATATATATATATATATATATATATATATATATAAGCTTTAAATTATTCTATCATAATTTAACCTTATGCGGAACTGTTTTCCCTCTCTTGTATTTAGCGGGAAACATAAACAGTTGTTACAGTCCCGAAGTATGTCTTACTATCTATGTTTTGCTTTGAATTTAAATCTATAATGTGAATACTAAAACGCTATAATTTTATAATTATATTTTATTAGTTAAGTGATTTTTTATTATAATATTTATATTCCTACAAATGTTATTCTTTACTTTTCTCTTGGTACGCAGTATGACAAGGTGAAGGTTGGCTAGGTGAAGGTTGACTAGCCCTAAAACTTGTTTAAACCTGCAATACTGGTTCCTAAGGCCAGGAGTTTGTTATTGTACTACTGTGCCTATATATTTCTTCCTATTTAGTATAATTATCTTAGCTTCTATAACTATCTGTGTATTTTGTTTTGGATTATATTTATATATATATATAAATACATTTATATATATGTGTGTGTATGTGGGCGTGCGTGTGAAGTAAAACGCATGCACTTCAGCCCCGCTGCAATTTCGGCTTTTCATTGCAACAAGAACTGACTATACCATCTACGGTTTTTAAGACCAGGATTACTCGACTGTTGCAGCCAAATTATTCAAAGAATAGTTAAATGGGTTTTAGAAGATCTGAATAAAGATAATGCTTATAATTGTGAATTGTTTTGCATGTAAATATTTATAAATATTATAAATATTCATAATAAAATAATTTAATTAATTAGAAATATTTTTGATAATGTGTATAAATTTTATTTATAAAGAAAGTTATTAAAGTTAAATTTATGTATATTTATATTCTAGAACTTGTTTTGAACTGTTAAGTATATATATATATAAACAGGGTCTTGCAATTTCTTTTTTTCTCTAATTAGGCTGCGGATTGGTACTCAACTTTGAAGACCTAGTACATTCATCAGGAGCTGGTATCACTTGTCAGTGCTGCACCATATAGACGATACCAATTGTCTCAAGTAATTTTGAATCCCAGGTTCCTCCACAGAGGAAGGCACCTGAACTTTGACGATGAGAAATTGTTCTTCGGAATTTTAATTTTGCCGTGAACACCCAAGCCAAATGGGTACGCAAGATATTTTGGTCCACATATTCATACGGCATGGACGCTATCGATTTTCTGCATCATGAAAAACCAGCGACTTTGGCCGAGGTACCTGTAACCTTAGGTGCAGAAAGCCAAATATAAACCAACTTCGCGAACCAGCCGGCTTAATTTCTTCGAAACTTTATTTTGTCGGAAATTAAAATTCTCGAAATTTAAGATATAGTTAATTATAAATGTATTACTACGAATCAAATCCATACTCATTTGTTTGTACCTTGTAATGAAGTCAGTTGATAGTGGAAGTATACATATAAAAATTCATAAGAACCAAAACACCATTACGGTTTTTTAAACAAATACTTTTTTTCCTGAATATAACGTATATATTATATTTCTTTTTTTAACTTAAATCTTCATTTGGTCTAAATTAAATACGAGTTTTAAAAAAACTACTCTTATTCTAGGTCCCGATACAAAGCTATATATCTGCTCAGTTTTCACTCTCCTTGGGTACACATGAACTTAGATAGATAAATGTAGGCCACATGTATTTTCATATATCTGAGGTGTCAATGGTGTCTTATGGCTGTTGAACGCAGCCTTACGCATGCTTTATTTATAGACATATGTATTTAATTTCTGGAACTCCCATTAACGGTCATCTAAGAATAGGCTTAAGGAATCTAGCGACATCATTAGAAAATTCATTTTAATAATGACCACGATTTACAGAGCTTCACCAATACAAGACACTAATTCGGCTGAATCACTCTTCTCTGAGTTGCATTTCGAGGACACAAGACAATTCAATTGGATTCCGCTATTAAATCTTATTGATGAAACAAGAACAAGTACTGATTTCCGATTGAGTCATTTTTGAGTTGAGTAAGCTAATTCTTTGAATCATAAATCTTAGAATGAATTGAATCCAGTGCTTTATATAGGAAACTTTAGGAAACGGAAGCCGATATTGTTCTTATTGAACAATGATTCCAGCGATTCATGTCGGAAGTAGGACACGAATGCTTGTGATATGTTATGTGAGATGAGACATTCAAAATCAGGGTTTCGTTGAATTGAAACGTAAGAGATTGGTGTAGCAAACAGCTACTATTAAAAAGGATTGATTTTTTACTTCATTATTAGATAGATAATTCAATAGAAGAAAATATAATTGTTTAAAGATTTTTCTGCCTTTTTAAGTACTACACAAAAACATTTAACTTGCAAGTAATTTTAAAATAGCTACATGAATACAAAATACAGTGTGTTTTTTTTTATCTTACTTTAGATTAGGATAAATATTTGTAATGGTTTATGAATAGAATATAATTATTTCATTTAGTCTCTTTTATATATATCACACAATATTAACTGGAACAATGTATTAATTAATAGATTTTTAATCTGTGTTTTCAGTTAAAATCAGTTATACAAATCACAGGATTATAAGAAAGAAGTTTCTATAATTTTTATGTATGGTAAAATGTATAATGTGTGTGGTTATCTGATTTAATTATTAATATATATATTATAAAATATAACTTTCTTTCACTTGTAATATAATCTAAATTTTTATATTTATGTGTTTTATTTATTGTGTGTGTGTGTGCTCCAATTACACAGAATTCTTCTTAAGAGTATGGAGTCGCGTGCTGATCCGGACGACAGAACCCGCGACATTTGGATCCGAAAGCACGTAACATATCGCTAGACTAGAAAAACACTTTTTCCGGAGGTTGTTACTATCTTATATAGATGTTACCGCTTCACACTCCCCCACCAGTGAGTTGGTGGGATAGGCGAACGAAGGATATAGTTGTTATGTGGAGCGAGTTGCTTGAAGAATTGTTGCCGTTAAGGGAACTAGGACATACTCTAAAAAGTAAAATGCCAAAATTAAGACCCTTTGCTTATGAGACATATAAATTTTAAAATTTCCAACAGGGCTTAGATTTTTTATTTTGGTAATAAAGATCATTTAATTATTCTGTAGAACTACAAAAATAACTTTTTTGTTCAAAAGTTTTTCTTTTCTACTTAATTTAAGTAATTCATAATTTTTGAGAACTCATAATACATACTATGTTTAGGTACATTTTTTTTAAAAAAAAGAATTATTTTTTATGCAAAATATTTTTTACACACATATAAAACAATACATAAAATACAGTGAACCTATTATTTTAGTAAAATTTTTGTATAGTTTCTGCAAAAAAAAATTATCAAACTTTCAAATTTGGAATTTTTTTTTTTGCTTTTTTTATGCATAAAACCATTTTTAAAATTTAGGTGCTATTTTAATAGAAAAAAGAATTCGGTTCATTATATAAATAGACATCTTGTATAGAAATATAAAAAATCTGGAATCATACAGTGCAATATTTTTTTTTAAATGTATCGAAATCCAAAAAAATATGTTTTTGAGAAAAAGTGAAAAAACTAAAAAAAACAACGTTTTCACATATTATACACTTGATTAGTTTTTGATTGCCTATTTTTATATGCCTAATAATAATGCTTAATCTATTAACACACATATATAAAGCAACATATCAAACATAATGAACTAGTTTTTAAATGAATTAATTGCATAATTTCTTTGGAATAATTATAAAACCTTATAAAATTTTGAAAATCTTAATTTTCTTTTTGCACATATACATACATTTTTTTTAAAAAAATAGACATTATACACCAAAACATATTTTATGCACTATATGCACATGTATCATGTTTAGATATATTTATTATTCATTCAAACGAAAAAAAAATCAAAACTTTATACAGATCAAACACAGGAGCAACTACACATTTAATAAATGTCAAAAGGGGTGTGGTCAATTGTTCACATTTTTATTTTTCATATTTTAGGTCTATTCTATAAACAAACATATAAGTATTATTCATTTTTAGATACTGTAAAATATGCACCAATTTGTAGAACTAAAATTGAAAAATATCGATTTTTTAAAGTACATGATGTCCTGGTTTTCTTAATTGGAGGAGCTGCTTCAAGTGAGTCAGATGAGTTTGTTTTGCCAAGTGAGTCTGGCGATTTTTCTTTGAGGAGGGGGCTCCTTTTGCGGGAAGATGGCATCACGACAGATCAGAAGGTTATCCTTTCTGAATTCATCCAGGGTCTTATCCGATAGAACACAACCCACGACCTTTGCATCAGTAAGCACGTAACATAGACTGTATCATCACTTTAGTCCAGTTGTTAGTTAATATAGATGATACCGCAATAAGTTCATTCACAAAATTGCTCGTAAAAATATTTCTTGATTTTTATTGGAAAATAATTTAGAACTATTTCTACTTCAAATGCAGTTATATTTTTGATCTTGCTAAATTAGAAATATCTCCTTTAGCTATAGGACTAGCATGAAATAGTTACTTACTTTAAATCACAATTTCTCAAAGGATAAATTTGATTATTAATGATACTTTTATTGAAAACATAGTTATGTAATAGTTTTGGAACTATAAATAAATATTTCAATGGGTTATTTCATCAAAAATTCAATCAAAGGAAACCAAAGTTGAATATGTATACGATATTTTGTCATTTAGAAATATTTGACATATTTTAAGAATATGATTTTTTTAAAAGTAACTGAACTAAACATCTTTAATATATGCTCTTCCTAGAAATAATAATATAATAAATTTATATAAAAAAATTAGTAACTACGAGCAGTATACACACATTTTTTTAAGCAATAATATTTAATTATTTTTTTTCATTTATACCATTCTAGTTTGATCCATGTTAAATGGTCCTCTTAAATTTATGTTATTAGCCATTCCTTTTTTATTAGAATGTCTGAACCCAAAATGTTAATTTATTCTCTTTTTTGTTTAAAAAAATTGTCAGTCCTTTGTCTGAATAATATTTGTAGTAATTTAAAATTTTAGCAACATATTAAAAAAATACAAAATACGAAAAAATATAATTTTTTTCAATTAAATCAAAGAGTAAATGATAAGATACATTTATAATACAATTCATAGCAATTAACTTACATTATCATATCTTGAAATATTTTTTTGCATAATTTCAAGTTAATACTAGTAGAGCTTTGTTTTTTTTTCTGACATTGCTTCAGTATTTTTTTTAAAAGAAATAATTTGAGTTAACACAATTTTTATTTAAAAGATTTGTGCTTTATTTTTATTTGTTTACAGATGAAATATGTTGCAAGTTTTTTTTTCTTTCTTCTATTAAGGATGGATAATGTTTAATCGATTCCATACATGCATGAAAATTTTTATTTTATTACCAAAACACATGTATTTTTTTAATTAAAAATATGCCGGATTCAGTATAATATAGTATAAATTGTAATGTATATTTGGATATTAGATACTTAAAACTCTGAGCATCTTTATTTGAGAGAAATGTTTATATATATATATATATATATATATATATATATATATATATATATATAAAATCAAATCTGGTTAAAAATATTAAGATGCTTCCATAATTTATTAAGTCTTTTTGATGAAATCACTCGATGCTGGAACAATTTTTAATAAGTGTGCGTTTATATAAATGTTTTAAAAATTAAAATTTATTTTATAAGAAATAAAACTTATATATGTCAACGAATTTCATTTAGATTTATAATTATAATATCCCAATTCTGGAGAAAAAAGTTGAGCACTCCAACTTTTAATGTAACTCGTAATCAAAAGATTTTTCCGAGTATATAATTATGTATAATCCTTGTAAACATAGTCATTTGTAATCATTCCTTTTTAAGCATAAAAATCGTAATGAGAAATTCGCTTGGAAGAAAAAAAATAAATGTTTATTGAATTTTCTCAAATTGTTTTTTAAATAAATTATTCTTCTTATAAGCACATGCAGATAGAAACTTAATTAATTAATTATTTTTTAAATTAAATTTTTAAAAAATCATATATTTTTTTAATGTAAAATGTGCGCTATTTACAAATTAAAATTATTTAAAATGTAAAGAAAACACCAATAGTAATGTTTGAATTTTATATGAATCATACACAATATGTGAACTCACGTTTTAAATGTAACATATAAATAACGAAATTTGTTTTAGAAAATATATCAAAGGAACTTGATATAAAGTTTTTCTTTAGTTTTTAGCAAGAAATTGGTCATAAATGGAATTTTTTTAAAAATCTTATTGAATCTCTTATAAAAGTGAATTCCTTCATGACTTCATCATGTTATCAACCATGTAAGAATCTTGGAAATATTTCATTTCAATGGGATGCATTGGACCTTAAAATACTTGTCAATAACACATTTCCAAAATGAGTGTTTTGTAACTATATATTCTATAGAATTTTTGAGTCTTATCTAAAGATTCCTTTAAACGCGCGCGATAAATCAAAACATGCATTTTAAACAGTAAACACAAAATGAAGTAGAAATATACTTTTCCAACAGCAAAGGAATAATAGTTATTATAAATGCCTTACAATGATTCAGGTGTTTGCTATAAAAATATCTTTCTTTTCCCTTCAAATGGCCTGCAATTTTGCAGTAGAGCCTTTGAAGACACAGCAAGTCCCTAATCTTGAGAACCATTCCATACGCTGCACCATCCAGTGGCGACTTCTGCTACCAGATGTTTGACATTCGAATTTTTTCAATTGAAGCTCTCTTTGGTATGGTGACCAACCATCCTCCTTTTATAGGTCATGTCCTTCCTCGAAAAGTGTCATCTTACTTGTTCTCCTTTTCAATATTTTTAAACTGATCTTTTAATCTCTGCATTTAGATATGAACCAAACAAGTTTCCAATATATCGAATAATAGTTTGAAACAGGAAATAATAGTTTTCATTGGTGTTTTTTGACATCATCACCTGTAAATTGATCAGATATAGAAAAATGCGCTGAATTTTTTTATCAAAAGTAATGCCTGGTATTAAAATCGTTCAGAAACATCCGTTTGAAGAAACTGGGTGGAATAAATTGAAACAATTGGAAAGTCAACATGCTGAAATTAATAAAAGATGGGTTGAAATATTCAACCATTTAAAAAAATGAACGAATTCCATATGAAAATTTAGTTATTCATTCTAAATTTACGTTGTGCTACCCTGGAACTACTGCACCAGTTGAAATAATCTTTTCAGTCTCCAAATTTTGGACAAGGGAGAAATCAAGATTGAATGTTGATATTTTAGCTGCAGTACTTACAGTAAAGAGATGAGGGGGATATTTTTCTCTGAAATTTCCGATATACACTGGTGTGCAAAAATTAAGGACGAGACGGTTTTTTCAATATAACTTTGTACAAAAGCTTTCCAAATCAACACATTTAATACCGTAAGATCCCCAATACGTAAGGACATGTGTAATATGTAAGCAACACTTACTAAAAGAGAAATCAGAGGGATAAAAAGAAGCTTGATTGAAAAAGTAGCATGGAGCGCAATGCGTCTGAAGGCCGAAACATCCCTGTGATGGGTGTCCAGCAAGAAACATCCGGTCTTTAGTAGGGGATATGATCTCCTTTGACTGCTAGGCAGGTTTCACAGCGTCTGGCCATGCTGAGAATGAGGGTGTCAATGAGTTGTTGAGGCATTGCTGCCCATTCGTCTTGCAGCGCAAATCGAAGCTCCCGAATCGTTACAGGTGGTAAGGTACGAGCTGCCAAGCGTCTGCCTAGAAAATCCCGTACATGCTCGATGGGATTGAGATCCAGAGATCGTGCCGGCCAATCCATACGTTCAATATCCTCACTCTCTAAGAGCTGTTCGGCAGCTACTGTGCGATGACATGGTGCATTTTCGTCCATGAAAAGGAACTGCAGACCCATAGCGCCTATAAAAAGACGCACATATGGAAGAAGAATCTCGTTACAATAACGGGTCTCGTTGACTGAACCTGCGTCGTAGATGTGAACGTCTGTTCGACTACCAAGCATGATGCCTCCCCAAACAAGAACACCGCTACCTCCATACCTGTCCCTTTCAATGATGTTCGAGGGATGATTGCGGCTTCCCCGCTCTCTCCAGATGAGTATGCGATGAGAATCGCTACTCAAACTGATTCTGCTCTCATCTGTAAAGAGTACTCGTCCCCATTCATTGTCTCTCCAATCCCGGTATTCCCGGCACCACAGAGAACGCCTTCTCTGATGGGCAGGCGTTATAGGTACACACCGTACAGGGCGTCGTGCAAACAGACCACCACCGTGCAGTCTTCTGGCCACGGTAAAACGCGATATCGGTCGTCCAGTCGCCTGTGTCGTGTGTCTAGCGATTTCTCCCGCTGTCTGCCACCTGTTTCTTCTGGCCTGTAAAACAATGTACCGGTCATCTGCGGGTGTGGTTCCTCGTGAACGACCACTACTGAACCCCCGGATAGCTGTTCCTGTAATTTGTAATTGTCTCCAAAGTCGTGAAACGATGCTGTGAGCATATCCGAAATCTGCAGCCACACTTGTCACACTGCGGCTTTCCTCCAACTTCCCAATGATTCGACCTCGGGTAAAAGCATCCAGATGTTGTATAACAGATTGATTATTCGCCATTTCTCGCTGAGGCAGCAACTCGGTGTGATTTTAACTGCTATACGGCGTGCAATCTCTTTGCCAGAAATACTGATCTTACACCGACAACATGCTTTATACTACTCAGACACTCCCCCATTACGTCTACCTGCATATCTGCGTATGTGCTACTGTACATCACCTAATTAATCTCCTGATTGGTCTTTCTGTCCACTCTGCCTCTTCGTTCAGCTGATATGCTAATTTTTCGACTTCGTCCTTAATTTTTGCACACCAGTGTATATTAGAGAATAATGTATTGGCAAGCAAAAAAGTTTCTTCAATGAGAAAATACCTGTTTAAGTAAATAATTAAAAGGAATGTAGGCATAATTAGCGAATTTTTGTTTGAATTAATAGAATGCTACATAAATTTACATTGTAATATTTTCTTAAATTTTTCGTTTTTCTTTTCATTGTAAAAAAACAAAACTGGTCACCTTATCTTTGGGTACTAGATATTGGCATGCTTTAATTTCTCCAAAAGGTACAGTATTAAAAAATATTCATATTTATTATTCTCTATATGAATATTTTTGGTTATGATGTGTTCACGCGCTGCATTTATTTCCTGGTTGCTATTTGTTTTATTGTTGTGATTTGCTTAAAAATAAGTCATGGGGAAATAAAATAATTTTGAAAATGGTTAGCAGTAAGACTGAACAGAATCCCATTGTATTAAAAATATACTACTGTTGGTAAAAAATGCAACACCATGAAGGAATCATCAGAATTAAAAGGAACTTCGTAGCAAATATCAATTATAGGATGTTACCTAAAATAGTAAAGTTTCAGAGCCACCACGCATGCGTGGCGTGCACAGAACCCTCTTAACTGTTGCTGAAAGTGTTTAAAGAGAGGGCTGTAGTGGGACGTTGAAAATACTTAATGATTTTTTGTTAGTGGCGAACGTTTAGTAAGACCTAAGTATTTCTCCACCACGAAATAAGAAGAAATCCCAACAGCTTATGTAGTTTGAATGAGAGATGATTATTAGTCTTCGAGAAGGAGGATTTTCTTATCGATAAATAGGAGCTTGTGTGCAGCCCCAGTAAGGCGAGTTTCGAATCAGTGGACCGATGAGCACCGAACAACTCGAAAAACTGACAGTGGACGACGGAAGGTGACGTCAGCACGCGACGATCGACAACTACTGCGCATGGCAGTGAATGATCGTACAGTTTCCTCCAGGAAGTTGGCAGCACGTTGGTCTACTGCCACAGGTGTACTAATGCCAACTTTGTCAATTCGTTGACGTCTGCTGCACCGTGGATTGCGTGCAAGGGTGCCTTTATACAGGATCCCCTTCACGGCTAACCATTATTGAATGCATCTGCAATGAACTCATGAGCACAGAGCCTGGCAAACTGATTGGCACTAAGTTGTCTTTTCAAAGGAATCACGCTTCAATTTATGGAACCATGATGGTCGCATTCGTGTTAGACGCTATGTCGGTGTACGCTGAATTTCAGAGTGCGTTATCGAACGACATAGTGGCCTAACACCCGGGATTAAGGTTTGGGATAAGATTTCGTATGATGGATGATCCAATTTGCTACGAATTGAGATTAATCTCAATAGCAACAAGTACGTCTGTGAAGTGCTACAGCCCGAAGTCGTTCCCTTCCTTCAAGGCGTCCTTGGAGCTATTTTTCAGCAAAATAATGTATGTCCCCATGCAACAAAGACTGTTCGAGATTTCTGTTCAGTCCAACGCATGCAACTTCTTCCTTGGTCTGCTTACTCGCCAGATATGTCACCTATCAAGCACGTGTGAGATTTGGTTGGTCGGCTTCTCATTCGGGATCCGTGTCCTAAAGCTTCAAACGACGATATTCTGCTGTGCATACAAGCAATATGGAATTCTCTCCCACAAGCAGACATTCAGAATCTGTTTGACGTCGAATAGCAACATTTATTGAAGCGCGTGGTGGCTACACCAATTACTGATTTCGGACACTTAATATTGTTTTTTTTAAAGTTTCGTCATTTATTTGTACTATTACAAGTCGTTTGTACATTAAATTTCATGTAATTCTTATCATCACTTCATTGCATTTTTTACAAACAACAATTTAAATAGATGACTTTGGTGAGTGTGGAGCACTGACTCTGAAAGGTTTATTTAACTTTTTCAATTTTTTTAAAATAAAAGTTCTCTTAAAAACGATCTAAAATGTTTATATGATTAAAATGGCTTACACATAGAACGGAGAATATTATAAAATCTGTTTTTTCTAAAGCTTCGAGATTTCTGACTCTCATACAAGTTGACACTTATTTTTTTTAATGTTGTTCCTAAGATATATAACTTATCCACAGAAATATACGATAAGTACTATAAGATAATTTATTATATTTTAAAGTAAAACACACACACATTTTTTCATGAAATTAGGGCAAGATAATAAAAATTTCGTGTTAAAAAAGGTACAATAATAAATAAAAAGTATTATCTTTGTCACCCACAATCATGCAAATCTATTTTGTATACTGAAGGAATGTATAGATATTAGTAAAGTACAATTTATAACATAAAATAAGGTTTTTTAAAATTCATGAGATTTTCAAATAAATACCAAATAATGGATCATATATTTTTTATGCAACTTATTCAAATTGAACAATTCTTAAAAGAAAGAAGTACGTAAAGAAAATAAATGAAAACTAAGATAAGGAGATAAATGTCTTTATTTCTCTTTAAAAAAGAGGTGGTTATACTGGAATGAATGTATTTACATACCCTAATTAGCTGTAAGAGGATTTAAATGTCATTCTACTCAAAATGGCTAATGACCAAAGTCAAAATAAAAGTAACTAATAACATTCGTACTTATTTAATGCTTATTTAAAATGAATGAGATATTTTCTTAGTTTAATGATTTCTAAGGTTGCAATTTTATGAATATTAATCTGATATAAATGCTATTTCTAAAAGATTTATAGTTGTGGTATACCAAAAAAACTAATTTGTTATAGCTAGACTACCCACCAAAGAGGATTACAAGTACTATTTAGCTTAATTAATATTCGCTTATAAAGAATAAGTATTTTTGATCCAACTCGGCCACCTAGCACTAAAAAGTGAGTAGTAAAGAGTAAGAATAAATTGATTGAAACTTTATGAAGCGTGTTAAAACAGTCGAATGACAACCATTTAAAATTCTTTAAAATGTGAAATAAGAAATGTTCTTGTGTTTTTCATGTAAAACAGCGTTGGAATGTTTACGTTCCAAAACTAAAAATAAAACATGATCATGTTTTAAATGACGAAATAAAATATATAGAAAATAGACATATATACACGAAAGTAAAAATAATTTAAGGCCAAAAAAGAAATAAGTGTAAAAGGGGGGGGAGCGACAAGTTATTGTGAAAGGTGAAAAAAATTTCAAAATCATTTATTTTAAGATTGAAAATTACCTATTTACTACTATTAATATAAATAATTCTGCCGGACAGATTTTTTATTATGATAGTGTAAATTGGTACCACAAGATTTAAAAGAACAAAATATACAGGGTGTTTTTTTAGAGGTATAGAACTTTAAATTGCAATAAAACAACGATGTATTATTCGATTGACATGAAATATTTTTTATTCAAAAGCTAAACTTGTGGCATTACATTTTAAATATAATTTCTGGCATAGAACTGCCAAGGCTGGCTCGGATGTAGTCCAATCTGGACGTCCAATTTTCGATGACTTTTTCCAACATTTGTGGCCGTATATCGGCAATAACACGGCGAATGTTGTCTTCCAAATGGTCAGGCGTTTGCGGCTTATCCGCATAGACCAATGACTTTACAAAGCCCCACAGAAAACAGTATAGAGGTGTTAAACCACAAGGTCTTATAGGCCAATTCACAGATCAAAAACGTGAAATTAGGAGGTCACCAAACGTGTCTTTCAATAAATCGATTTGACACGAGCTGTGTGACATGTTACGCCGTCTTGTTGGAACACAGCTCCTGGACATCATGATTGTTCAATTCAAGAATGAAAACGTTAGTAATCATGGCTCTATACGGATCACCATTGAGTGTTCGTTTTGAAGAAGTGGTCCACCAGCCCATAAAGCGCACCAAACAGTCGTTTTTTGGATGTAACGGTGTTTCGACATACACTTGTCGATTAGCCCATCCAAATGCGGCAGTTTTGTTTGTTGACAGCCGAACCAGAAGTGCGCTTCATTAAACAAAATTCGCTTATGAAAATCGGGAACAACGGCAATCTGTTTGGGCCCATTCGACGAATCTACGCCTTGCTTAATGATCGTTTTGATGAATTGCCAAACCAAATGAGAATAAATCACGGCAGTTTTAAATTTGCCATCTTGACGTAATGCCCATTCTATACCAGACTCTTTAGTACCAGCCTTCTAAGTCATTATTTTCATGAGAAACATATGTTTCTCTCATTTATTATATTTTGAAAATCAGTTAAATATAACAGGATGAATCTGAAACCCCAAGAACATAAAATTGAGCAAAATGCAAAACGCAAAGAGGCATTTCGTCGATTTTAAACGCCTTGCTATTTTTGATCCTGGTGATCGTTTTGATCGAAAAATATGCCAAAACCAAACGTTCAATATAGAAATGGTTAATCTCTCTATATATGAATTTTTTTTATAATACTGTCATCAATTTATTAGTTGTTATAGGTAAAGTTGGCAAATGTGAGTTGCCCATCTTGAAGAAGTGCCAAAAATGCCAACTTTATACTTCTATACCGATGTTATACAAAAACATCATCCATATATTAGACAAGTCCCCTAAAATGGTCACCAACATAATTGCCAAAAATAATGTCAACTTGGCTGTACCGCCAATATTTCCCCAAGTTTCTACTTATACGCTATTATAATGTAAGGGACTAGGTTCTTTGGGAATGTTACAATTTTTATTACAAAAGAAATACAATGAGAAGATAAATTATGGTATTAAAAACCCAGATATAATTTATTTGCACAATTTTAAGATGAAGCAATAATTACAAAAGGAGATTAAACTTTAATTACACAAATTATGTACTCTCTATATAAAAAAAGTTTGTCTTGATGATGTTACGAATTCATTTATGCATAAAGCACAGTTAGTAAAAATGAGTCATGAAAAGTTGAGTTTAACTGAAGGGAGTGCCAAGTATGAATTTTGTGAAAAAAATAACAAACGAAGAAAGTGTGTGATAGGCAGACATTTTTAAAGAAGACATTAGCTGAAAACTTAAATCCTGAGCAGTTAGAAAACTTCGGACCAGCAGGAGAAAACTTGAGCTATAGATTAAAATGCGAAGATGAAGACTCGAAATTTATTTTTTCCTGCTTTCAATATATTGAGAGGCAAAAAAACGATATACACATAATACAGGTAAATTACTGTTTAACAATTTGAGCACTGAGTATGAACAGTTGTATAGTTTGTATACTGGGGTTTGGTTCACCGTCAGGTGGACAGGAAGTACCTCCCTTGATTTTTTATAAAATAAACCAACTACAGTAAAATCCGGCTTATAACGCGCGCACTTAACACAAAAAATAGGATCGAAATTGACAGGTGCGATATACGCCGGGTATTAAAATGAGAGCTTGAAAAATGAAAAAAAGATCAGTACAGGAAAAAAAAATTAAGACTTCTACACAGTTCGAAGTACTGTTTATTTAAAACAAACGTAATACCATATAACCTTTAAGAGTTATATTTCTGGAAACATAATATTTTTTTCAAAAGCCTGGGATTATATCTCGAATAAATGACTTCAAAACATATGAGCATTACATACCTACATTCCAGGTTTCTTCGTACAAAAGGGGGTGCGAATAATAAGACGGATTTTACGGTAATTGGTTATGAATTTACATTTCAATTAATAAGTCTATCGAAATAAAATTAAATACAAATAACAATCAAACATGCAAAAACTATTGCAAACACTAAACCAAAAGATAAAAACAAGGCAACTATATTGTGCAGGTTTCTCCCAACTTAGAGGACAGTTTAAAAGAATTTGGGACTTAGTGTACCGTGATTAAAATAATACCACGGCAAATAACACATATTAGTATCTGGAATATCTTGTATTTAAGTTAATCATTTCATAATAGTAATAACAACTAAATTTGTAAAATTTTATTTGGTATAAAAATAAATAATCTGTTGGTCCACGCGTATTTTCACAAAGTGATATTTATATTTTAACTAGTATAAGAATTGAATGTCAGATGTTGAAAAGAAAAGAATATACCTTTGATGAAACTCAAAAACATTTATATTTTTGCGAGAATTTTAATCCTTAATGGTTAGACTCCATATGAAAATTGTAACATTTATATATTTAACTGTCTGCATTTAAACTTTTGAAAAACCATTAACATGAAATTGCTATTACCAAGCCATTTTAGCGGATTACCTATTGCATTTAAAATAATGTAAAATTATATGGATTTTTAGTGATTTTGGTTTGATATTTCTCTTTATTTATATTTGATACGTTGCATAAATTTGACTCTGCAAAATGTTTAACTAAAACTTTAGAATTATCATTGGAAATTAAGTAACATTTGAATGTATTTTTTAAAATCATTATGATTTCAAAATTAATTTATCCAAACGATTACAGCATATAAAGTAACGGGAATGTAATTCAGATAGTCTCTAAGGATTGAGCATATCTGAACATAATGTATTTGAGGACTTGGAGCTTTTATCGGTGTGTAGAGTTGAAATGCGGAGGTTTGCGGGATCAAAAAGGCAATAATTTTCCTTTTTTTATTACATATTTTAACATATTTTAAATTCAAAAAACATATTCCTGTTATTAAGTAAACATAATTTAAGAGTAGGATGTGCTTAAATTGACCACCGAGGTGGAGTTGTGAGTGATTAATATAACTAAATTTCCGTTTCAGAAATCCAAATCGCAGAAAAGTGAATTAAAAGGTGAAGGCTATATGAATATTTTTCAATGTGCAATATTATAATTAGGAATATTATAATTATATGTGCAAAATTTATAATTAGGAAATAAATAACGCTAATGTAATTATTATATAATCAGACTAATTATGAATTATTCAGCAAAGTGAGCACGTACTTTCAACTTCAAACTTTGTGTACTTTAAATTTCAAAAAAAGCTCTAAAAAGCTACATGAAACTACTTTCAGGAAGAAAAAAAACATATTTGAAATAAATAAAACGCCAATTGAATTCCTAATTTTAGCCGTAAAATATTTAACAGTTTATTTTTTACATCAAAAACTCCTATTTATCTATTATCTTTTTTTTCCAAACTCGAACCCAAACTGACGATAATAAAATTGAAAGCGAATTCACTTTTCATACTTCTGACTCACTTCCGCAATGTATTGCTTTCCTCATATTTTAAAGCATTTGCTTCAAAAATCGATATTTCTAAATCACATAAATAAGACGACGACCGTTTAACAAAAAATGTTAAATCAAGCCTTTAATTCAATTACAAAGTAATTGGACTCGAAAAAAGAACAGGAGGAGGGTAATCGTCCTCGTTTGAAGTAAATCGCCTTAACCACTCCCTTTTTCCAATTCGAAGGCAACGATGGGATTAATTTGTGAGAAACGGTGCTTTTAAATAGAAAAGAAAAGGATTGGACGTGTTTCGGACAATATTTGCTCGAGCGTTTTAACGTAGAAGATACAAGTAGTAACAGTGTAAAAGTTTTATATACATTTCTTTTTCAATTCCTACTATAGCTAAACATTTATTTTATTTATTTATCTTCGTGGAATTTTCAATCGTTAATAAAAAACATTTAAAAGCATTCAAATGAGCTGAAATTTTTTATACATGCTTTTTTGGGTGACAATACAGTAATTTAGTTACAATTAATGAATTGTTTAATACTTATTACTCAAAGAATAACAAATACAGCCATGTTGGCATCATTTTTGTCGAATTGTGTGATTGATTAAATCACACAAGACGTAATGAATTGATTAAAACTAATTATTCAAAGAATAACAAATTAAGCCATGTTGGCATTATTTATGGCGACTTAGAAACAATTTTGGCGACTTGTGTGTCAAAACTTCAAAAGTTTTTTTTCCTCACATCTTAAAGGGCTCATTTGAGCTGAAATTTTCTATACACGATTGTTTTGGGTAAAAACACGATATTTTAATAATAACTAATTAAAATTGATTGACTGTAACTAATTATTTAAATAATTACAGATACAACCATGTTGGTTTCATGTTTAGTGACTTGGGTCAAAACTTTAAAAGATTTTTTTAACGATTTAAGGCAATCACAGTTGATCTGAAATTTTATATGCACGTTTGTTTTGGATGACAGTATGGTGCTTCAATGATAATTAATAAAAACTAATTGCCCTTTTATATTGGGATTCTGTCATACGTATAGAAATATATATTTACTATAATTGTAACTATTTAATAAAAAGTAGCTAAAATAAATTTCTTCTTTGTTGATCTAAGTAGAAATTGACTTAGAATTTCTTTTTAAATTACTTGTTTTTCTTGTCTCTCTGGTGTACATCGAAGGAATATGGGAAGTTTCCACAATGATCGTGTTTTTGACATGCGCTGTATAGAGTAATGTAAGAGATAAATTTTCATAGATAAATATATAGAAATGTATTTAATTTGGAAAATCTAAAAAGATAGTTTATTTTAAAGAGATAAAAGAAGTTGGGAACCACTTGCTCATTCGTCATAAAAAACAATTTTTATCATTAAACTTTTTTTTATATCCCAAAAGGTTTCTCGAATCATCATTCATATTAGTTTTATGTGGCCGCGGTAGCCCAGTGGTATAGGTATCGGATCGTGGCTTGCCTAGTCACGAGTTCGAGCCCAGTACCACTAAAAACCAGCCGCGTGTAGGGCAGCGATGCACGTTAAATCTGTCGAGAGCTGAGACGTCCTCCCGTTGGTGTGGTGTGGTAGTTAGGAGAGGGGGTGCCAGCTCAGGTGTCGTCTACGTCACTTGACCATGGTTCCAAAATTAAGTAGTCCGTCGCCAAAACCCTTCGTGTAGCTGAACAGTGCGACGTTAAATTTCAATCAATCAATCAATCATTTTAGTTTTATCTACGTTTAGAAAAAGAATTGATCCTCTCGATTTAATTTTTTTATATCAACTACCACTGGGCCGTGGATAACCTAGAGGTTAGAGCATCGGACTCCAGACCGGAAGGCCTGGGTTCGATGCCCGTTGCCACCCAAATACCTCACCCCGAGTACACGGAGTACGTGCTCGTTAAATCAGTGGGTCCGTAGTCTTGTGGGCTGAGTCACGAGCGCAGAGACTGGAGAATATTTCCCTCCCCTTCAGTTTCCATGCAGAAATTGTGGAGGTGGAGGTAGAGAGGTGGTAACACCATCTATCGTCCCTTCGGGGAATTTCGCCGAGCTAAATCGTACTGTCATCTATATGGTACTCAAGGTCAACGACAGGCGTACCTCTAGCCCCATGCTACGATGAATTTCGTGGGCCTTGATCTGACTACGTCAGACAGGTGGCATTATAAACAACAACGTCAAGATCATCATCACACTGTCGTTTGTCAGTCCATGGAAGTCTAGTGGTTAGGCCAACGTTTCTCAAACTGTGGGACGCACCACCACCCTAGTATGGAGAGATGCTGTTAGTCCTGAATAAGGGACGCAAGTTTATCAAAAATTAAAGAATAAGAGATTTTTTTATTTTAAAAAACTATTAACTTTTTTACTGACAGGAAGCAAAACAAAATACATTCCAATATAATGAAAAAATAAAACTTATATTGGCCCCTATATAATATATTAATCAAGGCATCAATACTGCAAAATATTTGATAGACAATTTATTAACACTAAAATAAGAAAATTTTAATAATTACCAGTGTTTCTCTCATGGGCTTGCCTTGAAAAACAAACTTTTTCAAAGGAATACGGTTGCGCATAAGTCCACAAGAACGTTAGTGAAGGATATAAAATTAATCGCAACAAAGAAAAGTCTATTTTTCCATTCCTACTATTAGCTTACTCTCTTTATATATGCATATTTATTTATATATTTATTTTGTACAAAATTTCAATCGTTAATAAAACATTTTCTGTTCATCCAATCAAGTTCAAATACATTTTTTAAGCTAAGTGGATGACACTTGATGTCAATACAGTTTTTCAAATATTAATTAAGTAACGAAATTTAAATAAATTAATGTTTTGGTTTTTGACGCCAACTTAGATTTGTCTCTATTGTTGTAACAATGCAACTGTTAAATCAAAGAAAGAAAGACAACTGTTGGCGTCAAAAACCTGTTTTCAGCCAAACCGGGTGTGCATGGTTACAACAATGCAGACAAATCATGCTCTTTTTTTTCAATTCCTACTATTAGTTCACTCTCTCCTTCCTGTATATATATATATATATATATATATATATCTTATTCCAGTTTTCAATTGTTAATGAAATGATTTCTATTCATCCATTTGAAAGTAGGAATTGACTTAATATATATATTTTTTATATATTACTTGTTCACACACACACACAATTACATTAATAGTTATATAAATATACTTTATATCCGGGAAATAAAAAAAGACTTTAACTTAACAGTATTTTGCAATAAATTCCAATTTAAACGTCAGAATGGAAAAGTAACATAATACTGTGTGTGTGTGTGTGTGATAATTTAATTAACTTTCTTAAAATCTCCATTACTTAAGGGAAAAACATAAAATTTTGATAATTTGCATGACTTGTAATTAAAATAGTGTCGCAGTTTTAGCCTCAAAGTTTACTATTACTGCATTCAATACATAGTTATTGTATGGGGAGGAGGGCGATGAAAACTCTGATTGAGAATTTGGTAACAAATATTGAATGTTTGAGAAGCACTGGATTCTGGTCACGAGCTCGTGATCGATGAGACATGAGTGGAGTCCTAGTGCCATTAAAAAACCACCATGTAAAGGAGCTAATGCACGTTAATTCTAATGTAGCTCAAATGCTTCCCGTTGAGTGGTACTTTGAAGGGAGATAGCCAATTCAGATGTTATTATAGCGTCAGACGACGATGGTTACAAATTATAAAATCTGTCACCAATACCTTTCGAATTACCTAATATGTCTCAGGGGTGTTAAATTTCGCTTGAAGGCATAAAATATAAACAGTTTTCAAACAGGAATAATTATTTTAAACTTAAATTAAGTAATTCGAATATTTTAACCATTATTTATCATGGTGTATGATGACAATAATCGTAACTATTCGAAAATTAAAAGCTTGTTTTTAAGATAGATTAAGATAACTTAATACTCGAAACGTAAGAAATCTATATTGAGTTAAAGGTTGATTGAACAAACAATCAACAACTCCAGAAAGCTCCATATGTCTCTTTCCCAGAATTTTCAAATCAATCACATTGCTATTACCGAGATAATACTAAATTATACATTAGAGAATTCAAAATGATGAATACATGCTGAATCTCTCCCTGAACAATGCCCCAGATTTCACAGTTTTAAGTCAAAGGGACAAGGGAATGAGATACATTTATGATTTGATGTATGAGTTTTGTATTTCCTGAACTATATTGTCACGGAGTTCGAAAGAAGTACACAGTTCAATTAAACTAACAATTAGATTTATTCTAACGCTTGGAGCTCGATACAACACTGGACTGAGAACATGCCCAACTGGCGATGAACTCTGCTTTTATACGCTTCGGAATATTCGAGAAATAACTAGTATGCACTCTAAAGAATGATCTGGATTCATCTAGAACCTAGAGAAACAATACATTAAAAACGGAAACAAAATTCCAGTCTTTGGATAAATCTGCCGGGGCCGGGATTCGAACCCGAGACCTGAGGGAAGTTCAGTCCAACGCTCTGCCAACTCGGCTATCGGGACTTGTAGCAAATTATGCGTGTGGCATTGCTCCCCTCGAAAAAGAAGACAGCGCCCCGCTGTCATTTTGTTCAAGGGCCTTTATTCTGGAACGAGTGATGGGTCCTTTGTATGATTCTTTGGGAGGAATATCCTCGGTTTCGATTTGCTCGGCGGGATCATGGTACGGTTTCATACGCAGTACATGGACAACTTCTCTTAGTTTTCTTTTTCGTGAAGCAGGATCAAAATCTTGTACTTCGTAAGTCACGGCTGATAAACGGCGTAGCACCTGATACGGTCCGAAATACCTTCTTAAGAGTTTTTCGGAGAGACCGACTTTTCTCACTGGAGTATAAACCCATACGAGATCTCCGGGAGCGTAAGATACCATTTGGTGTTTGGAATCGTAACGTCGACGATCTTTGTCTTGAGCTCAGAGTGTGCACTCGGGCTAGCTGTCGTGATTCTTCGGCTCTGGCTGCTATCTTGGTGATGTTATTGTCATCAAAATCGTTAGGACAGAATGGTAGCATTGTATCTAGTGTCGTTTCCGCTTCACGACCATGAAGTAAATAGAACGGCGTAAAACCTGTGTGGTCTCTTGTTTAGCGGTATTATAAGCGAAGGTTACAAATGGTAGAATTTCATCCCAATTTTTTCTGCTCTACATCCACATACATTGACAACATGTCGGCCAAGGTCTTATTGAAGCGCTCCGTCAGTCCATTTGTTTGGGGATGATACGCCGTTGTGAAGCGATGATCAATGTTACACAAGTCGACGAGAGAGGAAACAAGTCTGGATCGAAAGACGGCTCCACGATCTGTGATATTACTCGAGGAGCTCCATGCCTGAGGACAATTTCTTCAAGTAAGAACTTCGCTATTTCGTCGACTTCGGCTGTCGGCAAGGCTTTTGTTATTGCATATCGTGTTGAGTAATCCGTGCAGACTATTATCCATTTGTTTCCATGAGCAGACTTTGGAAATCTCCCAAGGAGATCAATTCCAATGCGATGGAAAGGAGCTATAGCTGGGAGGGATGGGAACTAAACGTTCAGGTGGTCGTTGAGGAACGGACTTTCTCCTTTGGCACTCCCGACAATGCATGACATACCGAACGACATTTCGGTACATTCCCGGCCAGTAAAATCTCTTGCGTATCCTGTCATAAGTTTTCGCGAAACCAAGGTGTCCTGCGGTGGGGGCGTCATGAAAGTGCCTTAGTATGTCTGCTCGTAGATGTTTAGGAATGACTGGCAACCACAACTTTCCATCTGGATCAAAATTCTTCCTGCAAAGGATACCGTCGATAAATCTGAATTCTTCGTTTTTGGATGAGTTGCTCAAAAGTTTTAATTTCGCAAGGTCTTGATCCTTTTTCTGTTCCATCGCAAGGTTCATACTCGTCGTGACTGCTAAAAATTTGTCTGATGTTTCCGTTTCCTCTTCCACTGGATTTCTCGAAAGAGCGTCGGCGTCACTATGCTTCTTACCGGTTTTATATTTTACGTCAAAATCATGCTCTTGAAGTCGGAGGGCCCATCTGGCAAGCCTTCCTGAAGGATCCTTTAAATTCATGAGCCAGCACAAGGAATGATGGTCAGTTACAACAGTAAAGTGTTTTCCGAATATGTACGGCCGAAATTTGTTGGTAGCCCATACGATGGCAAGACATTCCCTTTCTGTGGTGGAATAATTCTTTTCGGCTTTTGTCAGAGTTCTAGAAGCGTATGCTATAACTTTCTCGACATTATTCTGAATTTGTACTAGGACAGCTCCGATACCGTACCCGCTTGCATCAGTATGGATTTCTGTAGAAGCTCTTTCGTCGTACATCCCCAATACTGGATCCGAAGTAAGTGCTTTCTTAAGACTGTTAAATGCTTCCACCTCTTCAGGACCCCAATGAAACTCCACGCCACTTTTCAGCAACGACTGCAAAGGTTCGGCGAGATAACAGAAACCTTTAATAAATCTTCTAAAGTATGAACAAAGGCCAAGAAAACTTCGTATGTCATGTATATTCTTTGGAGTGGGAAAATTTCTTACGGCTTTTATTTTGTCGGGATCGGGACGAACGCCATTACTAGATACAAGATGGCCCAGAATCTTTTTACTTCTTGGGCAGCAAAAAGACACTTCTTTTGAATTTAATTTAAGACCAGCTTCCTGAAGACATTTTAGAACAAGTCTTAATCGTATAAGATGGTCGTCAAAAAGTTTCTGAGAACACTATTATGTCATCTAGGTAACAAAGACACATAGTCCATTTAAAATGGCGTAGCAAATTGTCCATCATTCTCTCGAAGGTCGCAGGTGCATTACAGAGACCAAACGGCATGACTTTAAACTCGTATAAGCCTTCGGGGTAATAAATGCCGTCTTTTCACGATCCGCTTTCGTCTATTTCTATTTGCCAATAACCAGATCGGAGATCCATGGAAGAAAAGAACATGGCACCTTTCAGACAGTCGAGCGTATCGTCAATACGAGGCAGAGGATAAACGTCTTTTTCGTGACGCTATTCAGCTTGCGATAATCGACGCAAAAACGCCAACTACCGTCTTTTTTTCTTACGAGCACAATGGGTGATGACCAAGGACTTTCAGAGGGTTGGACGATACCTTCATCAAGCATTTTCTGAACCTCTTCATGAATGATGCGTCTTTCAGTCGGCGAGACTCTGTAGGCTCGTTGGTTGATTGGAGCATGATCACCAGTAAAAATCCTGTGTTTCACATTCGTCTTCGCGGCTGTCGACTTGTCGGTCTTCGTGAAAAGCCCAGAAAATTTCCGGAGTAGTTCGGATAGCTTGTTTCTCTGTTCGTCACTTAACTCCGGGTGACATCATTAACGAACAATTCATCTGTGACTCCGAAGTTTCTTGCTGGTCATCCAAGCAACCCGATGTGTCGGAAATAACACATAGATGCCCTTCATTTAGTGGTTCAGCTTGGCCTATGCACATTCCTCTAGGGATGATTTGGTTTCGGAACTGCAGGTTGGTAACCCAGACATCACTTTTTCCGTTACGATATGTGGATACCATGGACGGTGTAGCAATATTTTTCTCGAAGAGCAAATGTTTGCTACCGTCTAGAACTACATTTATGTCTCCTCGGGTTTGATATCCTGATACTGTTATTCTAGTTAAAAATGCGGCTTAAGTGTATAGTCCCTGGTGGCATACAAATTCCAGGCGTCAGGCGCTGTGGAGTCTCGACAGATGTCTTCTAGAACAAGTTCATTTTGTCCACAGTCTATAACGGCTTGAGACGCCTCTAAAAGTCCCATCCTAGGATGACGTCATGGCTACAATGTGATAAAACAATAAATTCAAAAGGCAGTTCTCGATTGTTTATACGGACACGTAAAACACATTTCCCTATCGGCCGAACAAAATTTCCATCCGCAACTTTCAGCATAACGCTCTTGGCATCAGCAAACAGAACTTTCTTTAAAAATCGGCGATACTATCGGATATGACAGAAAACGATGCCCCAGAATCTACAGAGCACGTATCGGCTTCTTATCTATTATTACGTCTAGTTGGTTACCAGTCATCTTGGCGGTCGACGGAGGATTTCCAGTACACGCGGCCTCACCTCCTTGGAAGGTCGCTCTCCTTAGTTTTCCCTCGCTCCTACGGCCTGGGCACTGACTGGATCGGCGATATGGCGACGGGGATCTGTAACGACGTATTGGGGATCGGCCTCTCGTGGGACTTGGCGTAAAACGGCGAGAAGAGTTTGGTCGGCGTATTTCTTCTTCAGTGCCAACGTCGTCGAAGTTCCGTCGGCGGTTTCGGAGAGTTGTCAAAGACAGCCTTTCTCTCTCGGCAGTAGCGCATTACATGTCCAGGGACGTCCGCAGTGGAAACAAACAGGTCTGTTGTCAGCCGTTCTCCACACATCTGTTTTTCTTGGTTCAGAGTGGGAATTTCTGAACAGGAGCTCTGTATTTCCTGGTTACAGCGGCGTATGTTGGTCGTGGTCTATTTTCTGTAGGTTTTGTTGACACTGGGGCCAAAACCCTTTCAACTTCGTCTTGAACGATCTCTTCTAAGGATTGGGGATCGGAGTCCAAAGATTCTTGCGTCTGGTTAACTAGTCGATGGACTTCTTCTCGTACGATTGTGCGAATAAAGAGACCAAATCAGTCTCATCCGTCGGGATGCAACCGGTACGACGTTTGAAGCCTTTCAAATCTCGGTCGACCAACTCTCTTCTGCTTCATATCTTCGATATAGTTGCACCATTTGATAAAACTTGCTGTGTCGTTGATTCTCTCGTCAACAGGGCCTGATAAATATCCTCAGCAACACCTTTCATTAGGTGTGACACTTTTTTTTCGTCTTCTTCATCAGAGGATTTACCTCTTGGCAAAGTCCTAATACACTTTGTATGTAGGACTGTGTACTCTCGCCTGAACGCTGGGCTCGGCATTTTAGTTGTTCTTCTGCCCTTCTGGTATATTTTTGACGGTCACCGAAAAGTCCACTTAGTCCATTTTTAAACGCTTCCCAGGAATCTAATGTCTTCGTTGTTGACATACCACCTGTCTCGCAGTTCCGTCAAGAAAGAAATAAACGTTAGCCAGGCACATCATGTCATCCCACTTGTTAAAGTTGGCTACTCGATCGTACTTTTTAAGCCATTTGAGAGGGTCTTCCCAGGCGCTCCTCGGAAGGTCGATGGGCTCCTCCATTGCTGTAACGAAGGTGTTACTACAGCGGGCTTGGCTTGCTCGGTCGGCATTTTTTGTCCTCTTCCTACTATTTTCTTTTAACAGTCCGAATTCGGGGGGATAATCCTCTTAATCGGAGGCTCCTGCGAAGGTTGTCACTATTATCCACGTTTGACGTAATTGCACCCCGCGCCTCCACCAAACTTGTCACGGAGTTCGAAAGAAGTACACAGTTCAATTAAACTAACAATTAGATTTATTCTAACGCTTGAGCTCGATACAACACTGGACTGAGAACATGCCCAACTGGCGATGAACTCTGCTTTTATACACTTCTCGGAATATTCGAGAAATAACTAGTATG
>BMAU01006271.1:0-17500 GCA_019973935.1 Trichonephila clavipes
CCTTTAACCGGATAGCACGGAAAATTCCGTCAGTGTAAAGATGCTTCGAAAATGCACCGCTCGGATTTTTCTGCCCTCAAGTAACGTTTTCAAAAGCGGATTAGCCACACTTTTCTGAAATCCTTTCCCCCTTTTAAAGGTTTAACATCTTGAAAGATAATTGGGGACGGTGGAAGCAGCAGGAAATAGATAGGAAGTTTTATGGCTCGCAGGAAACACCGTGTTTTGAACATGGGGCAATCGTAAAAAATCGAGGGAAAATTTCTTTAGACCCCAGGAAGTGTTTATACGTTACCTCGTATTTTAAAATTTTGAAAAGTCCCAACGCATAAGTAAAAAATGTTACAATTCCCTTTTGGTTTCATATTAATTTGAAACTGTAACAAGTTGGCGCGTGTCAGTGCAATCTGCTATTTTATATAGTTAGATCAATTTTTCAACCACTAAAAATGAATAAATTTAAACTTCATCAAATCATTTGAAACATTTTCTTACACTTTGATAAAAATTATAACGCAAAAAAAACTAATTAAGATTTATTAGTTTTTTTTTTTTTTTAGATTTCAAAGCCCAATTGTTCAGGGAAGTTTAAGTACAGTGCCCAGTTATATATTGTTAAAATACACCGAATTATATTTGAATTTTAAGTGCTTGAACTTCAATTTACATCAAAGACAACATGAATGAAGATTTTCACACATTTTTTTTATAACTTGAATGGTTGAATAAATGGTAATCAAAAATATACGGAAACATTTATAGTAGACATTTATGCATATAAATAAACATAAAAATCAATTTTAAATTCGAGCTATTCACAAACTTTCGAACTGTTGTTCAAAAATATCTATTTATACAAAATACCTCAACATTTATCTTTTTTAAAGGCTAACTGAATAAGTAATTAAAATCTGTATATTTTTTTTGAAATCTCGACCTTATAAAGCTAGAAATTTTATCTTAGAAATTCCATTTGAAATTTCCAAAAAAAAATGCATCGCGCAGTTAAAAATTATTTCCCATAAGTTTTAGCAATTGTTTGAGTATAATAAAAATTTCAAATTTTATTATATAGCTTCTTTGGTATCTTTTAATATATTTCGAAGATTTCATACAATTCAGTTGAAAACTGCATGTTAAGAGCAAAAAATATACTAAAAAAATTATGAATATACACTTACAATATAAATTCTTACATAGAAGCAAAACTGAGAAGCTAAAGCGTAGGAATGAAAAATTTTGAGTATATCTGAAGTGTAGTTTTCGAAATATTTATTTTAATGTTCAGAAAATTTGTGTGCGTTATGTTATACTTAATATTAATTAAATGGTTAAAATAATATATGTTAATATTATTCATGTAATCGTTTGATGACACATTCATATACTAATAAAAATTATCACGGTCATTGATGCGAATGGCACGAATTTTATGTAATTTTAAATGCAGACATTAAGAAATTGATGTAGAAAATATAAAATGACCATCTAAAATATATGAAATTGTTTTTAAGTGTACTGTTTTGAAAGACAAAATTAATCCAGGGAGAATTTTTTCTCACAATATAATTTGTAATTACTGAATTGTGTGAAAATGTAGTTATCGATGTGTGATATTTTTTCCTTGTAATAAAAGAAACAGAACGATAAGAAATTTAACTTGAGTAGAAAATGGTTAGAAGTACTGTCATGCGCATTTGAAGAAGTATATCCCCCATTAAAATAAAAAATTATTGACTGAATGTGTGTTATGTCCATCACAAATGCCGATGTAGAAAATATATTTTTATTTAATACAAAGGAGTTCGAAAAAAGGAGAGGCACTAGGAATGAAAATTTAGACTTTTTTTCCGAAAATATTCAGTTAACATAAAAATATCATTTATATGATTTAAATTTAAATAAATTAAAAGTATTGAAATCATTTTTATGTTATTCTAAATTAAAAATATAATTCAATAGAGAAAGATCTGTTTTATTTCATAAATATGCACCATTTATTGTCTTAATGTTTAAAAAAAAAGATAGGGCCTTTACTTATTTTACCTCATAACTTTTTTTAAAAACAGGAAAGTGAGCGCGTTTTCTTACTCTCATATTCAAAAATGAATACAGGATGCTTTTTTCTGGTTCAAAACGCAATACCAAAATATTTTTTTTAATTTTTAAAAAATGACAAAAAAATAAATTTTGTTTGAAGAAAATATGACTATTTTCAACTTTTAACACGCCATTTATTTCATGTTTTTTTACCCTGCATTTTGTTTTAATTTTACTGTGACTGAATCTATGGGGAAACGACAGAGTAGAACTACGGTTTTCATACAAGATTGCCCAAGGCAACTTAACAGCTAGCTGTAAACGATTGATCTTTTGGTTCTTACTTGACAAAGGAACCGAACTAGGTCATAAAATTGTCCCCGTTCGACCTCCCAAGTTCTAAAAGGGGGAAAGAATTGAAGTCTGTTGCATTTTTGAAGGCAATAGCAAAATAAAAGTAAAACGCTTTCGGAATAACTTTTCAGGAGGAAATTATCCACTTAGAGGGTTAATTATACTCGTATTTCTCGGAAAATATACGTAATAAAATGCAGTGGATGACACATTTTTCCTAGTGCTCACAGATAAAGACACACCAATTACACCATAGAAATTAAGATTTACGATATCTTTCAATTTAATGTAGGTCTGAATGTAATGTAATCTTTAAGTATTTCTCTAGTTTCCAAACTACCGAAATATGGGAATTTTTGCACGTGTGATAGAAATAATTTAAATACATACAATAAACATAAGGTAACCAGTATCAAAGTTTACTTTTGTTTGTACAAAATCAGAGTGTTTTTTTTTTAGTCTATTTAGACTATATTTGATTATTCTGCCGAAGCCTATTCGTACCAACGCCCCCTAATTTTCTCCGGAACTTTAACTGCCCCCCTGAAAGCCTCAAGCGCCCACAAGGGAGCGATATTGCCCACGTTAAGAGCCTATGATGTGTATATTTAGTAACAATAAGTGTTCAATTTCCATTAGACTTAAGGAGACTGACTACATTTGAGACCTTGAGTTTGAAAAACCGTATAAATGAATCATTTTTTTTTTAATATTTAGCATCAGTTGAATTAGAATGTACATATAAAGTTTTAAAAATACTATTACAAGAAAAAAATTATTTAAATGCAATATTTCGGCAGAAAATGATGGAAGAAAGACGCATTTTTACAACATTCTCCTTTGTTGAAAAATCCTTCTTTAATAATATTTTGCCTAAATGTACGTACCTAAGTTTTCTATAACGTGGTTGATTTAAAACATTTGAAAGATAAAATTGATATTGAGAGGTGGTTTTTGTTCATGTTTTACCATATTAGAGTAGGGAAATTTTACCAAAAACATACGTTATTATTTGAATTGATCGTAACTCTGAAAATTATGTGGTTTTTTTTCGAAAAGTGTAGTTCAATCCCGATATAGAAGCCCCAGCTATACACTGGTGTGCAAAAATTAAGGACGAAGTCGAAAAATTAGCATATCAGCTGAACGAAGAGGCAGAACGGACAGGAAGACCAATCAGGAGATTAAGTAAGGTGATGTACGGTAGCACATGCGCAGATATGCAGGTAGACGTAATGGGGGAGTGTCTGAGTAGTATAAAGCATGTTGTCGGTGTAAGATCAGTATTTCTGGCAAAGAGATTGCACGCCGTATAGCAGTTAAAATAAAAACCGAATTGCTGCCTCAGCGAGAAATGGCGAATAATTAATCTGTTAGACGACATTTGGATGCTTTTACCCGAGGTCGAATAATTGGGACGTTGGAGGAAGGCCGCAGTGTGTCAAATGTGGCTGCAGAGTTCGGAATTGCTCACAGCATCGTTTCACGACTTAGGAGAGCTATCCGGGGGTTCAGTAGTGGTCGTCCACGAGGAACCACACCTGCAGATGACCGGTACATTGTCTTACACGCCAGAAGAAACAGGCGGCAGACAGCGGGAGAAATCGCTACACAAGCGACAGTACGACCGATATCGCGTTTTACCGTGGCCAGAAGACTGCACGGTGGTGGTCTGTTTGCACGACGCCCTGTACGGTGTGTACCTTTAACGCCTGCCCATCGGAGAAGGCGTTCTCTGTGGTGCCGGGAACACTGGAATTGGAGAAACAATGAATGAGGACGAGTACTCTTTACAGATGAGAGCAGATTCAGTTTGAGTAGCGATTCTCATTGCATACTCATCTGGAGAGCGGGGAAGCCGCAATCATCCCACGAACATCATTGAAAGGGACAGGTATGGAGGTCGCGGTGCTCTCGTTTGGGGAGGCATCATGCTTTGCAGTCGTACAGACCTTCACATCTGCGACGCAGGTTCAGTCAACGGGACCCTTTATTGTAACGAAATTCTTCTTCCATATGTGCGTCTCTTTAGAGGCGCTATGTGTCTGCAGTTCCTTTTCATGGACGACAATGCACCATGTCATCGCACAGTAGCTGCCGAACAGCTCTTAGAGAGTGAGGATATTGAACGTATGGATTGGCCGGCATGATCTCTGGATCTCAATCCCATCGAGCATGTATGGGATTTTCTAGGCAGACGCTTGGCAGCTCGTACCTTACCACCAGTAACGATTCGGGAGCTTCGATTGGTGCTGCAAGACGAATGGGCAGCATTTGCCTCAACAACTCATTGACACCCTCATTCTCAGCATGGGCAGACGCTGTGAAACCTGCCTAGCATTCAGGGGAGATCATATCCCCTACTAAAGACCGGATGTTTCTTGCTGGACACCCATCACAGTGATGTTTCGACCTTCAGTCGCATTGCGCTCCATGCTACTTTTTCAATCAAGCTTCTTTTTATCCCTCTGATTTCTCTTTTAGTAAGTGTTGCTTACATTACACATGTCCTTACGTATTGGGGATGTTACGGTATTAAATGTGTTGATTTGGAAAGCTTTTGTACAAAGTTATATTGAAAAAACCGTCTCGTCCTTAATTTTTGCACACCAGTGTACTGTTAAAATTAATTGGAGCAAAAGGTAAGAGAAAAACAGTTTTTCAAAAATCTTAGCTTTTAACTATTATGCATGTTGAGTAGGCGTCAAAACCTCTAGGTTACTACAAAATATGTCCTCATGTATCAGAAATGATCTCTTCAACTCGTCTTGGTATTATTGACTTCACCAGTGCATTGCACATGTACTTTACTCCATGACCCGTAGAACCACGCTTGTATCGCGCTTTTTATCATTTGTTCTGTTGTTGTGCAACTCATATTAGTTAAACGATTCTTAAGAATATGCTATAAATTCTCAATAGGATTAAGGTCTGGCTATTTTTAAGGTCAATTAAGCACTTTTATTTTCTCTCATAAAAGTTTGATTCAATTTCGATTTCAAAGCTTTTGTACAAAGTTCTATTGAAAAAACCGTCTCGTCCTTAATTTTTGCTCACCAGTGTATATAGGAAAAATATTACTTTTATAGAAGTATTTCGCAAGTAAAGAAACTGTTTTGAAAAAAAAATATGTCTTTTTTTCAACATATGTTAACAAACAATATTGCGTTTAAATATTGTGTCTTGAAATAAAATTCTTTAAACAATTTTATACGTATATTCGACTTCAATTGTCCCTAACTTGAATTGGCTCATGTATACGCTTTTTCCAAATCATGGGTTCGAACGTAGTCTTAACCTTAATAAAAAATGTCTTGTAAAAACTTATTTTTTAAGTATAAATACACATAACATGATTTTAAAATGCAGCGAATTCTTAGGAAATCCTGTTTTTTCCCCTTAGAATTCGGGGATAGATACAATAAAAAGAACAGTTGCAGAGGGTTGTCTTGTATTATACTTCCCTCTCAACATTAACTTAGGAAAATATTATTTAAAGTTATATTGGAAGTTTATATATATAATTCCACCTCTACACATCGAAAATGCGATTTGTAAATGAGTTCTAATAAATAAAAGTGACGGAGAAAGATTAGAGTTAGTTAGCAGAGAGAGAATGTTCAATACTAGCTTCTTCGTTTGTACTTCCAATCAGCTAGTTAGGTATTCCTTGAATGAATTCCGAAGACATTCACTAACTTTGAGAGTAATCGTCATCGTCAAGTTCCAAGGATAAATCTCGGTGGGAGATGGAGGATTTGATTTGTAGGATCAAAAGCATGAAGCTTCTTCCGTTTTATTAAAGTTTCATAATCAGAACATCTGCTAATTATTTTAGAAATGTAAATGAGTGTATTTTCATTATTTAACTAGGCAGTCGATCTTACTCTCTTATCCTGTGTGAGATATGCTAATACTAAATAAATAACTAAATTAATTGTATACGTTTGAAGTGATTTCTTGGACTTTTGTGTCATGTCCACTACTCCTATAGTAAAGTCGTGTTTGAGTCCTCTTAGTTTGAGTGCCCTTTGAGTTAAACAATTTGAATTTGGATTGAATGTTCTTACTCAATGCGAATTGTATAATTTACATGCGCAGAAACACATACAAATATTCAGTATGGCGGCTTTCTTTTTTTTTAATTTCATCGCAAATATTCTAAATGGAACAGAATTTATAAACCAGATCACCCAGTAAATAAATCCAAAAAGATTTTTAAAATCCCTTAAGATCCCCTTGAACTTTCCACATTTCAAGGGGAACTAACATTTTTTTAAAAAATTATTTCTTGCAAGTGTCATTGGGGTTAGTATAGTGTTAAAAATCAAAAGAATGTAATGTGTCGCCCAACCAGTATAGTGGTTAGCAACGATGACTGCGGTCCATAGGGACTGGATTCGAATCCCGGAGAAGACATGGATGTTTATAAATGTATAGTGTCTTTGCGGCATGATGGTACTCTAAATAGCGGTTGAGCTGCAAGTCCTCTCCTGAGGTTGGTGGAAGGGGAAGAGAGGTGGGAGGCCCCTGGCCACCCCGATGGATTTCTCCCTCTAAATTGGGAGAGGGACCAAGCAAACTCGTACTGTCACCTGCATTGTGCTCAAAGCTAAGGCTAACAACAAGCGTAAAATTCTATCGCTTAGACGCGATGAATTTTGCGGGTCTCGATCTGACTTCCTCAGACAGGTGGCGTTAGTCACAACATCAACAACAAAAAGAATGTAATATTTAAAGCTAAAAACATTTCGGGTTTTATAGGGATAAGAATGCCTACCCCACACAAATCCGCATGATAATTCTAGCAAGAATTAAGTAATAAGGAGGGGGGAGGTCTTAAAGGAATAATACTTTTAATTGTAAATATTTTGGAAAAATAGCAGCATGATAAACAGATTAATAAAACAATAAAACATTGTTTCATACTTAAAATGAAGTTATGAAAAGAAACCCCTAATCATACATTGTTTGTTATAAGAAAGCTGTGCACTTACCAAAATAAATCAAACACTGATTTTTTTTTTCTGAAGTCTTTAAGTATTTCATACAAAAAAGAATAAGTTAACCGCTACTTTTTTATCTTTTAAATGAAAAGCAGTTTCGCATTGTTATTGTATGTAAAAATGTACCAGTTTCCAATATTCCTTTAATTTATACTTTTGTGTATTCTTCACATATTTTAATAAATTACTTTATTTTCAATATTTTTAATTTTATACAAATTCAACAATATAAAAAAGTAGTAAATTCTAGTTTTGAAACGAATATCTTGAAGTGAATTATTGTCTCAAAAATATTAATAACTTTAACAAAATACAATTTATCTCAATACAATTTTGACAAGCGAAACTTTATTACAGCCAGTAATACTATAAACTATGCTTTGAAGAAGTCGAAAAAAACATTATTGAATTTTTAAACATTTGATCATGTTCGTAATTCATTCCCTACTTATTTTAATTGAATTTAAGATTTAACAAAAGAAAAAAATATATTTTGAATAGATTCGAAGCAATTTATTTATTTCGCAAATACTTAATGTATTCACTTTTTTTTTCATTTTGAAGCTTAAAAATATAACTGAGCGTATGTATTCTAACTGTGTTGCTATCTCTATCTTTGCTTTATTATAGCAAACAGTTTAAATACATTAAATGAAAATATAATTTATTATGACAAAATATTGATACATTTAATGAAATTGTAATGAATATTTCCATGTTATGGGCTTCACAAAATTTTGAATAGCAATAATGCCAGTATTCAGTGTTTGCTGATAAACTGTGTAACAAAGTGCATTTTAATGTCTTGTATTAAATTCAGAAATACACCAATATGTTCTTATTTAATTATTTGTAAGATGGTTATCAAATGGCGTATATTTTATTATATTGAATTCAGAAGATGTTTGGGTATTTCTTATTGTCGCATGTTGGAAATAAGAAAGCTTTTTTGAATGGTATGTTCAGTTTAAATCTGCAGTTATTAATGTCCACAATTATTTATTAAATCATTGAAAAGTATTTTAAAGTTATGTATGTATATTTTATTTTGTTACAATACTGAAAGTAATTGTGCACATTTTTTCCCTACCAATAGATAGGTGTATTCTGTTCAAGAAAACATATTCATAAAGTTTAAAATAAAACAAGTCTGAATGTTAGGGTACAAAATGCTTTTACAATGCTACAAGTTTTAAAATGCTTTAAGGGGACGGTGAACCATTAAAAATAATTTCTTAATTTGTTAGCTTAATTAGCTGAAAACGGAATCTATATAGTAAATGATTGCTATATTTCATAATTTCAATGTATTTTTTTTAAAAAAACCATTATCAATTGATTTTTTTAATAAAATTAAATTTTTAAAACTATTTTTAAAAATGCTCCTTGCGCATTACTTTTTAAGATATGTACATAAATTTTGTTTTATATATTTATGAACTACAGCAAAATATATGCATGGATTTTTAAATTCAGAATAAAATTAGAGCAAAAAATTTTTTTCTATACTATATGAAATATTTCGCCAATCATCACACATTCAAGGTATTGAAAACAGCAGAAAATACGATCCCTTACATTTTTTAGAAAACTAATGAAAAAATTTGTGTGACAACTGTATCCTCTTTTATAAGTTGTGTAAATGTCAAAGAGATATGCCGCAATTTAAAACGCAAGGAGCATTTTACGTAACAATGAAAAGGGAAAATTTGAGAGCTAAGAAAAGTGCATTTTAAACATTTATTCTATTAAAATAAAAAAAAAATAATTCCGTGATTATAAATCAAAATGACAAATGTCTTTGACATAATTATTCTATGAAATATAAGGAATAGTATTAGTATAAAAAGTCAAAATCACAATTTTGACCGAAATCTGACATTATGAAAGTCCACCATCCTATTAAATAATTTTAAATCTTGGTTGTTTCATTCTTTTTATAAAAAAAAATACATTGATAAGAAAATAAAAAGTTTGTATTATGATTAAAAAATAATAGACTGTCAGTCGTTTGAACTTTGTAGAATTTTGTATTGATTTCTATAAGATGTTCAATGTTATCTACATACGGTTTCCTTTAATTACAGCATAATATTGTTCATATATATTTAATACAGTATCATAAATTTCCAGAATCTAAGCTATAAATTAATTTTTTTTTGTTTTCCACCCTAAATGGATTCGATATCAATTCTAAGTATTAAGAAATTGTCTTCAAAATTTTACAATTTCATAGCATATCATACTCTTACACAAAAAGAGAATATAATGCAGGTAATTTTTTTAAAAAAATATAATTAGAAACATGGTAATTACATCATCTCTACTTTTGTCCATAATTTTTATATCAGAACTCACAAAGGAATAATACTCATTTTATAGACCATATTTCAGGTATTTGAATCGTGATTTTGAAAACAGCGTATGAATGAATGATCGGTTTGATGTTTAGTGTCAGTTAAATTAAAATATACACATAATTTTTTAAATATATTATTACAATAAAAACATTAAAATGGAATGTTTTGGCAAAAATGAAGATAGAATAACATATATTCAATCATACTACTTTTGCAAAATGTGACTCAAATTAATAATAATTTGGCTACATAGAGCTTCACCACAGAGCCCAAACTCGGATTTTTGAATAATTTTCATTAATCGGAGAGTCAAAATTAGGATTGCAATATTGGACTAAAATTCAATACCGGTATTCGGTGTTTTTTTAGATCTTAATACCGGAATACCGGTTTTAATACGGGTATTAGAAATTTTAGAAAAAGAAAGGAAACTCGAGTGTGTGTGTTTCTTTGTTTTACTTGCCAGTTTTATATTAGAGAGTGAGAATATATTCATAAAAACTAATATGTAATTTACATATTATAACTGTTAGACATTTAAAAAATCGGATCCAAATTTTTATGGTCTCCTCGTGTTGTTCTTCCAATCCCGTTCCATGATCTCAATGAAAGTAAGCACACCGATTCGAACCCGATCTTTTGAGTTTCGTGATTTGAGTTGGCAGCAACTGCCATGCAAATCGAGCTTAGTATTTAAACTCGGCTCATGTTAGTTTTTCGAAAAAGGAAGGAGAAACGGGAAATATAAGAAGTATGTGAGTGATTTAATTCCTAGAGGGAGAGAACAACTGGTTGGCAAATGCAACCGCAGTGGTTGAATCACCATTTTAGATTAGAAATTAATTTTATAATAGAGCTAGAAGACGGTTCGAATCGGATGTCACTGGTTATGTTGCTTTTTGGATTTATTGATTTTATCGCTCCAGTAACGAGCGTGTAGTGACTTTATGCGATTGATTATTAAAGCGCGGCCAATTTAAGAAACTGTTTTTCGTCTTCATGCCCTCGACATAAATTTCACTGCTAGCTTTGCAAAATTTAAATTATTTACCAATAAGTGTAACAAATTTATTTATGGGCCAGTCCATGTACTGTGTCGAGGCAGGCTAGCTTTGGTTGAACCAGGCCATGAACTTTGTCTATTTAAATACTGTTCCAGTCTAGAACTATTTTATGAATTCTGGCTAAGTAGTACGCTAAATCGAGTAACAGGTATTGAGCTTTCAACAACCAGATATCAGTGTTGACTCAAATAACTGGAACACGTGGAAGCATGATATGCAAGTACCTTTAATGCATTATGAGTTTGCCAGTTTATAATACAGACAAACGCCAGAGCAAACCTGTGATGAAGAGGCAACATACAAGGAAAATTAGGATGTACAACTCGTAAGGATAGATGTTATACGTTGATCATACTAACGTCAGTTCAGATTTGAAAATCTGATAACGGAAACAACTGACGGAGTAGCGGCATGGAAGATATTAAAAGATCACTTCGAACCAGTCACAAGAGCAAGGGTAATTCAACTATTAGATCAATTTTTGAACAAATACCAACCAGGGGAAGATGTTGGAATCTTCATATCTCGTGTAAAGACAGCGGCAACCAGACTACAAGAACGGGTCATAAATTGGACGACCTGCACATGAGGATTTCAATTAATAAGGTGGCTTCCTCGGGAATTCCAGTCTACCGTGCAACAAATCTACAGATGGAAAGAAGAGGACTTCAGAGTTGTCAAAATTGAAGCAGAGCTGGATATTAGCAAGCCCCAATCGTCTTCGAAGTTGATGAAACAAGATTTGGAGAAAGCGAAGAATGCATACTTGATGCAGTTTCACTATCGAAGAAGTCGAAGACGTTACCCTTGGTGCTACGTGCTGCAGCTCATGGAAATCCAAATGGCGAAAAATGATTACAAAAAGAAAATGGTAAGGTATTTAACTGTAAAACTATTAAAAATGTTAAACAATCTATTAAGACTATAGGTCCGTGTTATGTATGTAATAAGTGGCACGGGCATCTTAAAGTAAAGCTGTAAAGAGAGAAAGTCTCTACAAAAATCTCCCTTTAACTGTAAATGAAACTTTTAACACAGAGTTTAATATAAATTTAAGATTTTGTGAAGCTGAGAAGTAGTCTTTTAGAACTAGATAAACAACTCGTAACTAGTTGTATCTTATTTGAGGAAAACTCTGATAAAGGTGTTTGGGTAATAGGATACTGCTGCCACGAGTCATTTTTGTAATGACAAGAGTTTATTTTTAGATCTTAAACCGATAACTAACATGAAAATGCCGAGGATAAAAGTTGTCCGGCGTAGAAGGAATCCGGTACACTTAGATTTCGGGTAAAATATAAGGGAGTTTCTCATGAAATAACTTTTAACTGATGTATTATTTAATCCTAAGTTGAGGGAGAAATTTATTATCCGGTTCCAGATTAGAAAGTAAAGGTGCGCATTTTGTGGGTACTAAAGGTAAAATTAATGTTTTTAATAAAGACTGGATAAAATTGTTCTCGGCGACACGCCATGAAAATTTGTATTTTTTTAAGCCGGATCATTATATTATACCAAAGAGTAAAGAAATTAGTTTTTTTAGTGATGTAACCGCTAAAACAAAATTCGGATCAATAGAAATATGGCACCAACGATTTTGTCATGTTAATAACGATTATTTGGTAAAAACTAGTAAAAATGATAGTGTAAAAGGTCTCCCACGCTTAACTGATAATGGTAAGACTCATTGTATACCGTGTAAATTAGCAAAGTCCAAGAGAGTTTCATTCAAAAAGACGGGGGCCGTAAGATCAAAACGTCCATTGGAATTGTTGCATATGGACCTCTGTGGTCCAATGCCAACTGAAAGCCAAGGCGGTAATAAATATTTCTTGAGTATAATTGACGATTATTCAAGAAAGGTGACTGTATTTCCCATCCGAAATAAATCTGACGTATTTCATACGTTTATAAGATTTCAGAAACGAGCAGAACGTTTTCTAAGTAAAAAGGTAATAGCAGTTAGAACTGATGGCGGACTAGAATTTTGTAATAAAGATATGGATAATTTCTGATTGGTAACCGGTATAAGCATGAGATAACAAATTCATATACGCTAGAAAAATGAATGGGGTCGTGGAGAGATTCAATTTAACCGCTCTAGATGGCATCAAAAACATTGTTTAAGTCTAGTGAAGTTCCCTCATAAGTTTTGGGGAGAAGCATTACTTTGTTTCATACTTACTTGAATCGAATTTGTCAGGCTAAAAAGACAGTAACAAAACGCCTTTCGAAAAATATTCAGGTAGAAAACCATCGGTATTGCATCTAAAACCTTTGGATGTTTGGCATACGCTGGAAAAAGCCAAACAAATTAGAAAAAATTGATATGCGTGCGAAAATGGAATTATGATGGATACGCACAACGTACTAAGGGTTATAGAATATGGTTGATAGATGAAAATAAATTAGTCGAGACTATTAATGTAAGATCTGGATGAAGATAAGAGGGGAATTAATTTTAGACAAAAAGTTAATAGTAACCTTGGATATAATTTAAAACCTTCCTGATTATTATTGATGAGGATGATTTTGATAGAGTAAAAGATTCATTAACGAGTAGTTTAGTTTCAAAGACAAGTACGGAAATGCCCTCAACATCTGAAAAACGAGATGTATCTTCCGATAATCATAGCTTGATCCCATGTACAGAGGTTAGTGATTCGAAATAGGTAGGTAACTTTGATATAACGTATATTATAGTATAGAAGGGAAGCAACCCGATTGAAATCTTTTAACGAAATAGAGAGATACTGTAAGAAGCATAATATTAAGTATGATCCTAGTTTATTTAATTTTAGAAAAGATAATACCGAATCCCAGGGATTTTCAGATTTGTCAGAGCAACAAGAAGCTCTTATGGTTGAAGTAACTATTCCTATTTGTTACAAACAGGCGATAAGATCCAGAGACGCATCTAAATGGCATGATGCAAATGGATAAAGAAATTAACGTAATGAAGGAACGTAAAGTTTGGGATTTAGCTTGATCATCCGGATATATAAAATTTTAGAAAACCGTTGGGTTTATACCATTAAATATGATGAAAATAATAAAATTGTTAGATACAAGGCCCGCTATAGTTGCGCGAGGTAACACACAATTACGAGGTGAGTCATTTGACGAGGTATTTCAAGAATACAAATAAGAACTTTCAAAAGTTAAATCATTAAAACTAAGATGTTATTCAGACTCAGGTTTTGCTACAAATAGATGATCCAGTGTCAATGGGAGGGTTCATAACTTTTATAGACGAAACTCCAATTTCATCGCGAACTTTCAAGCAAAAATCCGTTAGTCTGTCGACCATGGAAGCTGAGAATGTTAGTTTAACAGAAGCAGCTAAGGAATTCATTTGGCTAAAGAATGCAATTAATAATAAAAAAGTTTAAATTTGAATTAAGTCAAAATGTAATGTTTTGTGATAATCAAGCTGCTATAAGTTTTTCAAAGTCACCGGTAGAAAATTATAGAACAAAACATATCGATGTTCGTTATCATTTTTTAAGGAATTTGATATACGACAAGGTTTTCCAAAATTAAATATACAGGTACTAAAAATAATTTGGCGGACATTTTTACCAAACCCATGGTAAAGGAAAAATTGTTAGAATTTTGTAGAAAATTATTTCTTTTTAGAGAATAAGACTTTGTTTCTTTAAGATTAAAATATTAGTTTGTTTATTACAATAAAGATTGTGAATAAAATGTATTTTTGTTAAATTGTATAACATGTGATTATAGATTAAAATTAATTTACTGATTTGTAAGATAATGGTGCGAGATTGGAAAAAAGGGGGCCGATTGTTAGACATTTAAAAAAATCGGATCCAAATTTTTATGGTCTCTCGTGTTGTTTTTCCAATCCCGTTCCATGATCTCAATGAAAGTAAGCACACCGATTCGAACCCGATCTTTTGAGTTTCGTGATTTGAGGTTGGCAGCAACTGCCATGCAAATCGAGCTAAGTATTTAAACTCGGCTCATGTTAGTTTTTCGAAAAGGAAGGAGAAACGGAAATATAAGAAGTATGTGAGTGATTTAATTCCTAGAGGGAGAGAACAACTGGTTGGCAATGCAACTGCAGGTTGAATCACCATTTTAGATTAGAAATTAATTTTATAATATTAGAAGACGGTTCGAATCGGATGTCACTGGTAATGTTGCTTTTTGATTTATTGATTTTTATCGCTCCAGTAACGAGCGTAGTGACTTTATGATTGATTATTAAAGGCCAATTTTAAGAAACTGTTTTTCGTCTTCATGCCTCGACATAAATTTCACTGCTAGCTTTGCAAAATTTAAATTAGCTTTACCAATAAGTGTAACAATAACAGTATGTGCAGTCGCCCAGCCAGTATAGTAGCTATGACCCTTAGCTTGTAACCGAGTTGGTTCCGGTTAGAATCCCGAGTAAGACTTGTTTGTATCTTCATCGAGAAAGAAGTCGGTCTTTCGCCTGAAATGGATTCCCGTCTCAAAAGAAAAAGCAGCGCACCTCATCTTGTTGTATGCTGGGATCATCGTTTGTAATAAATCTGTATTCTTCTGTGGTTGTGATATATGTTTCAGTTCATCTATCTCACGTCTTTCGTATGTATCCCAGTAATAAAGAAACGACAACAACAATATGTACAAAATCATAAAAAAGTAAAGGAGCATTTTATTTATTTGAATCACAAAAAAGGGCAAATATATAGCACTATTCAGTCTGTGTACTGCGGTTTTTATCATATAAATAATGAAACCAAACCGATGTATTATCAACAGATTTATTTATGTTCTCTAAAGTTATTCTTATTCATTATATATATATATATATATATATATATATAATGGGTTATTATTAGTGTGTGCGTGTGCAGTATTCCTCTGAGCTATAACGGAATAGTTATGGCCTGCCTCCTTCGAATTCATATATTTTACCATTTCTCTTAGCTGTAGGATGCAACTTTGTATTCACAGTCTAATTTCACCCGTTAGGGAAACATAAAAACAAAAACGTAACTGTTTTACTATGTTGGCGATCTCTGAACATATAGTTGAGACAATTTTAAAAATTTATAGAAAATACCGAAAAACCGGTATTTAAACTTTTGAATTACGGTATTAAAAACTGGTAAAAATAGCTCAAAATAATGGTATTCGGGATACCGGTATTGCAATCCCTAGTCACCATCAATTGAAATAAAGAGTGTTTTTTTTCCCAGGTATAGAAGTTTAAGTTGGCATTACTTTCTAAGATGGCGACCGATTTAACAGCTGTCAAGTGATTTATTCTCAGTTTGGTTTGGCCATTCATCAAAACGATCCTCAAGCAAGGCGTAGATTCGTCGAATGGGCCCAAAACGAGATTGCCGTTGTTCCCGATTTTCATAAGCGAATTTTGTTTAGTGATGAAGCACACTTCTGGTTGAATGGCTACGTCAACAAACAAAACTGCCGTATTTGGAGTAAAACTAAGCCACAAGTGTATGTCGAAACACCGTTACATCCAGAACAACTGACTGTTGGGTGCGCTTTATGGGCTGGTGGAATCATTGGTCCGTACTTCTTCAAAAACGATGAAGGCCACAACGTTGCAGTCAATGGTGATCGGTATAGAGCCAAGGTTACTAACTTTTATATTTCTGAATTGAACAATCATGATGTCCACGAGCTGTGGTTCCAACAAGATGGCGCAACATGTCACACAGCTCGTGCCACAATCGATTTATTGAAAGACACGTTTGGTGACCGCCTAATTTCACGTTTTGGACCTGTGAATTGGCCTCCAAGATCTTGTGATTTAACACCGCTAGACTATTTTCTGTAGGGCTATATAAAGCCATTGGTCTATGCGGATAAGCCGCAAACTCCTGACCATTTGAAAGACAACATTTGCCATGTTATTGGCGATATACTGCCGCAAATGTTGGAAAAAGTCATCGAAAATTGGACGTCCAGATTGGACTCGATCCGAGCCAGTCGTGGCAGTCCTATGCCAGAAATCATATTTAGAATGTAATGCCACAAGATTATGTTTCGAATAAAAAAAATTCATGTCAATCGAATAATACATCGTTGTTTTATTGCAATTTAAAGTTCTATACCTCTTAAAAAAACACCCTTTAAACGCCGGTTTTTTTAAATGTCCTATTATTTCATGTACTAAAGTGTAACTAAGTCCACTTCTAAACTATATAATAAAAACTATTTAGTAAGCTATATAACATCCTAGTTGAGTTTCTTAAGCTTTTTAGGATAATGTCCGTGAAAGAAAAATGTTTTGAAAATATATTTTTTTATTTATTTTTTGCCAAAGCATTGCATTTAAATAACTTTTATTGCAATAATATCCTTTCAACAAGTTTATATGTATTTTTTAATTCGCTAAATTTAAAATTCATTATTCATTTATACTTTTTTCCAAAATGTCAGTTACCAACATTGTCGGATATCTTAAAGTCAACGTAAAAACTCATCATACCTTCGAAATATAGTAAATTTATTTCAGCATATTCAAAAACAGTGTTTTATTTACATTAAATATCCGATACAGAACATTTAAATAAAAAAAAAACAATATATCAAACTTTGCTCAAACTTAATTTCATCAGGAATTTTATGGCAGCAAAAAATTATCACCATAAGAAATGAATAAATATTGTTATATTTGTAATGATTCCATTAGCCT
>BMAU01006273.1:0-73941 GCA_019973935.1 Trichonephila clavipes
TTTTAATCGGCTAGGAAATAAAAAAATAAAAGGCTCAGTTTACAATAAAAGATTCATGTTTCGGTTTATGAAGTACTTTGTTTACATTTTTCGCCTTTCATATGGGCATGGCCTAGTTTCAACGATTATTAAAAAATAGGTTTTTAGAGCTTCTAACTACCCCAGAGGTAAAAGTAAGGTATTTTTAAAAAGATTGAAATCTATACAATTTAAAAATGTTAAAAATCTCAAATTGTCAAAAAATAGGATTTTAGCTTTCCAACTGCCCTTAAGGTGCTTGGGGTGACTGAGTTCGACGCATGACCACTTTTGTTCCAAAATATTTTCTGTGAACAAGCTACATTTTTCCTCTGTGAACGACTTAGTGGTTTTGATTGCTGTGTTATTCGACTCATTATGGCTTATAAATGCAAATGAACAGAATATAAAGAAATAAAAGGGCATCTGTGAGATCTCTATCGGATGAAGTTGAAACGGATCACGCAAGGGAAGAACCTGATAAAATAAGAGATACTAATCCCGATGGTGAAAGTAAATTTGAGAAAAGCGATGAACACATGAAACATTTGAGTTGAAAGGAAATTTTTCAAATGTTACCGAAAAGCTCTATCAAGAAAGATATGAAGTCATAAGACACACTGCCTCCTGTCAAGACACACTGCCTCCTGTCAAGACACAAGCAATAAAACATTCTATATGCTATTTGTCGACCATCAAAAAGACACAATAAAACTACAACTTGGAACAAAATATGACGGTTTTACCTACAAATATCATTCCTGGAACAAAAGTAAAAAATATCTCCGTTTGGCCTCCTTAATTAAAGTCACGAACATTTGAAACATTTTAGTTCATTTGGATTTGATTTTTTTAAAAATTATTGATGAAAAATTAAAAAGTTGTTAAAATTAGGTAAGTATGCTTTCTCAAGGTTAAATTATTCACTAGAATTAAGATTTGCATGGTGTACAACAGTGCTTCTCAAACTTACAATATTCGCGACCCAATATTCAATCATAATTTTCATTGCCCCCCCTCATACAATAGCAATGTTCTGAATTCAATAATACCATACTTTGATGCTAAAACTACGATACGACTTTAATTCTTAAGCAGCGCCCCCCGTGTATATAAACGTCTCGCTAAGCCAAAGCGTTTATTTCCCCTCACGTATATATACGTCTTCCCGAAGTACGATCTTTTCTGTGTACTGCTATCCGTGAAATTATTCCGAAGACTTTGGAATGCAATAAAAGGACCTTGACTATGTTTTTTCGAAGGAATTACTTATTTTAGATTATTTTTGCTTCTTTATTCCTCCCTTTTCCCCAATGCATCACATATGCGTGCCAACGTGGAAAACGGTTGTCATTTGGAAGCGAATCGCGAAACTTTTGATCGGCAGTTAAGGTTTAATTATAAACCGTTCAAAAGAAAAGTGATAAATCTCATGAGGTCACTGGTAATTAATAAACTTGTTTTTAACTTAGTATTGTTAAATTAATTATAAAATACATATTGTAGCACTGATATATTTATAAGTGTAATATATCAGTGTAAATGTATATTTTATTTTTTATTATGTCAGAATGTATTTTGTTTATTTACTTTCAGTAAATTAATATATTTTTAAATAATCTTTTGTTCCCAACTTTCAATTTGATTGCGCCTCCCTTTTAGAGTTGCCACGCCCCTTCAAGGCGGGCGTGCTCTACAGTTTGAGAAACGCTGGTGTATAGTAAAAATAATTATAAAAAAAGGATTGGCCACCCCTGCGAGACCACTAACGTTAATATCGAGTGAGCGTCTTCGTAATATAAAAAAAAGTCAATTGCTACTCAAATCAACAAAGAAAAATTTTATTATAGCTACTTTTTATTAAATAGTTGCAATTAATATAAATATGTATATACGTAGGACAGAATCACAACATTAAGCGGTAATTAATTTTTTTATTAATTATCATTAAAGTATCGTATTGTCATCCGAAACAATCGTGTCTATAAAATTTCAGTTCAATTGAATGCTTTAAAAAATGAGAAAAAAATATTTTAAAGTTTTGACCCAAGTCGCTAAAAATGAAACCAACGTGGATGTACCTATAATTCTTTAAATCAGTGTTTCTCAAACAGTGGGGCGCGCCCCTAGGGGGTGCGATAAACCTACGAGGGGGGCGTGAACATATCGAAAATAAAAGATTTAAAAAAATTTATTGGAATGAAGTAAAACAAAATACTTTCTGACATAATAAAAAATACACATTTATACTGATATAATTTATATATATCATCTGCGATATTACGTCATCAAAAATAAAAGCTTCTACTTCAGAACCTCATTTCAGCTATCTTTGATACTATAACCAAATAGAAAACGTTTTATTTCATTTGCTGTTATCCCATGATGAGAGATTTTTTACGGCGTTTTCTTTTCATACCTAAAATACTACTATTTCAGGGGAAAAAACAAAACCCAGACCCATAATCAAAAAAAATTTAGGAAGATAAAAAATTCATCACTGTTATATTATTGAAATATTGTGCATTAGCTGTAGGCAGCAGAATGTATCTGCTGCGGTTTGACCTTCGAACTTGTACTGTTAGTTACGTCCCTGCTCTTATGTATTTGGTATTTTTTTCATTTAAGGAAGTTGTAAATAAACTTATTCTGCTGCACTTTTTTCCTTGTAAAATATTTTTATGATTTTTGTAAAAGCACAGAGAGCACTTTGAAGGATTACTTGGCCAAGATTTATTTTTATGAGTATTCCCAAACATATAAAGCATAACGAAAATCGTTTTACACAGTTTTTAGAACATCCATATTGTAATAAATACACTTTTAATCTGGGAGCGGTCATGCCGAGCACAGAGGGCACGAAATCGGTAATTCTGGCAAAACTGTTTAATTGTTACCAATGGCCCTGACACTATCCTCCTGTTTGACAGTCTTAATCTATATTTGTCACATATCTCCCTCTTTTTTGGGAGTGACAAACGTTTTTTTATAATCTTAAGGTACTTGTTTTGACTGAGTTCCAGGTGCGATCCCTTTTTTTCCAAAATATTTTCTGTGTTCATGCTACATTCCCCCTCCCTTGAATAACTTAGTGACTTGGATTACCTTATTGTACGACTTATCGTGGTTTGGCAAATGAGAATTAATTTTAATTAATCAATTAATTTTAATTAACTATAATTAAATTAGCGTATTTTCACACAAAGCAGTAGTGTATAGAAAATTTCAGCTCAAATGAGCGTTTTAAAATGTGAGAAGAAAACCTTTTCAAGTTTTGACACAAGTCGTCAAAAGGGTCACTAAGTCGCCAAAAATGATGTCAACGTGGCTGTATTTGTAATTCTTTGAATATTTAATTTTAATCAATTAATTTTTATTAATTATAATTAAAAAACCGCATTGCCATCCAAAATAATCATGTATATAAAATTTCAGCTCCACTGAGCGCTTTACAATGTATTTTATTAATGATTGAAAAATCCACCAAGATAAATATATAGAGTGTGAGCTAACAGTAGGAATTGAAAAACACACACAAAAACCAAGAGGAAAAAATCGATGTCCATCAGCAGATATCCAGCACTCCAATATCTTTTCATCTCGGAGTCTCCACGCAGAGCCCAGCATCTCAAGAAACGGTTCCTGTCCTCGTCTTTCTTTCAGAATGGACCCTTTGGACTCTCAAAAATATCGATACGGTGGGAGTGATCCACAAGGCAGGTATGATCTGCTAAATTCTGAGATGAGACACGCCACCTGCATTCCATTGTAGCATACTCAGCCTGCATAAAGTTCTGCGTAAATGATCTCGCTTAAAGTGTTACTGCTTGCCGAAGGCAGTAGACCACTTTGTCGTCAAAGTCTTACCAGGGAGCACTACGAGGAGGTAGATCTACTATCGAGCCCCATGTAACTAAGGTTTCTCTGGGTATTGCCACTACTTCGATTTTTGAAAAGGCTGATTTAATAACTTATTATAACTTCGTTTTTTCGGGTCTTTAATAAATATTTTGAGATATTTGCAAATATTGGGGGGAAATGCTATTGTTGTTGAATGATGCGCTTTTTTTATTGCATTTAGACTCATGAACTAATTAAATTTTAAGTAAAAAAATAGAAATTTCATGGGTTTAAAAACGTAGTTAAATGGAAAAATTTAAGATCCTTTCTTTATCTTAAATTAATGAATCTAGAAGATTCAAAGAATATCTCAGATTCCTGTGCCCAAATTTTTATTATAAAATTTTTTTGCAAGTTATTTGCTATAGAATATCAGACATTAGCGGAAATGACCAGGTGGCTTGTGTAAAATGTCCATGCATATATTTTTTAACACATATCTCATAACTTCATAAGAAAATAGTTTTTTTTTACCATCTGAATGACTCTCTGATGGTTGTAGATAATTGCATCTATTTATTATTTTTTAAGACGTTGATTATATAGGGTGAGTAGGAAAGTCTCTTTAACCTGAAAATATTTGCGAATGGTGAAAGCTAAGGCTATGTTCTGTGTATAAAAAAAATTTCCCCAATACTTTAAATAAATTAATTACCAACCCAAGAATTTTCAGGTTACTTTTTTTTCCTCAGTAAAGTTGATAGCCTATAACTTTAATATTTCTCGTTGTAAAATGCTGCACAGCATCTCTTTCTCTCCAATTATTTTATTCAAAACATTACACGTGCCTTAAAGTTCACGTCAAGATCGATTTGACTTTAATTGCAAACATTATATTGTGCCCAAATCTATATCAAACTTAAAATTCGCTTCCAATAAAAGAGAAAGCTCGTAACATTTCAATACTTAATGACGTCCCTATTCCTTGTATGCGCTAACGAGCCTTCGTATATCCCAGACCATTCAAGAACACACATTAAGGCAGAAAACTGACCTCTTGATCGACATGACGGAAAAACAAAGCTGCATGAGGCTTAGCATCGGGCAATTAGGAAGGCTACTCCTAACTTTTCCCAAATACCTGTCCACGACGTCTTTAAATGACTCCATAACGTCGAACGATACCTCGCCAAGGCAATTAAGCCAAATATCCATCCTTAAATTCAAGTCGAGAATTTAAAGCGGATCGCTAATGCAGCCATTTGGCGAATTATGCATCGGAGATCTATTCAATGCCTTCATTATCGTCAACGGAACGATTATTGCCGTTATGGAACATCTTTATCGTTGCCGGCCGCGTGTTTCGCATGACAATTAATGATTTGACTTACCTTGCCTGCATCTTCATATCGTTTTGGCGGGGTGGCCTTTTCCAGATGGAAGCTAGGAAGATTCTCCTCTTAAAGGCGTCTCTCTTTCAATAGAGGCAGGGGCGTAGCTACCGCCGTATCAGCCGTATCAATGATACGAATCCCCCAAGCTACAGAGGCCCCAACACGTGTAAGCAAAAAGTCGTAAAATATTATCATTAGTCTTATTAACATAGTTCTTTTTTACTCTTAAAAAATCGTCTATCACTGGTTTCAAACGATTAAAGTTTTTTCATGAACTTTACGTCTTTGTTCCCACAATAAGAAATCCTTAAAAGCAGATGTAGTTTTACTCAAAGAATCAGAAAACTAGGAGTGGTATAGACTCGGAAAGGCGACTGAAAAATTCCTATTTAAATTCCTCGTCAAAAAGATCGGCTGAAGTAAAATGCAGATAATGTTCAGAATGGAAAAGAATGTTGGTGGTGTGGTGTGTTGCCTTGTAAATAACAATATTCCTTCGTCTGTGGATTGATTTACTGTAGATACAAAAGCAACACGAAGGCTTAGAACTTATTCCGATGTTTGTATAGAGTGCAATGAAAATGAGTAATATATTTCTTTATCTCGGCTCCTTTTTATATGTATAACGTCCAAAAAACCGAATGTGCATTCATGGTCAACAAGGGTTCGAAAGCTGTCTTTCTTCCTGAGAAAAGAAGATCTAGGGGCTTTGGCACTCTCCCAGTTTCCATTTAATTGTCTCATATAATAGCTAGCCCGTTGTGCGGAATTCTTTGACCAAAATGCAATGCTTTCTAAAACGAGTCATTCCAACAGCTTGTCGATATACGAGAGGTTTAAATTCTGCTTTTTATTTCACTCTGTTAATTCTATTTCTTTTGCTGTGATTATTTAAGTGGTGAACTGTTCAAACTATGAGCGGAAGTAGAGCAGCGGTTGCCAAAGAGGTGGTCCGTGGACCGCTGGAGGTCTGCGGACCACCACATTTGGACATGACGAATGTAAGAAAATAAGTATTATATTAGAGAGATATTATTTTATACTGTTTGTAAGCTTTTTTTCTTGGTTATTTAAAATCATAGGCGCCATTTCTAAAACCCTACAGCAGGAAAAAATGACCTACAAAAAGCTAGTATTCTGCTGAATAACCTTCTGAACGAACTGGTAGCAATTAGAAACCAAAATTCATTCAGTTCTTTGTTAAACGAGTCTGAAGTTCTATCTAAGAGATGGGGAGTAACACCTTTTTTAAAAAATGAAAGACGAAAGCGGACAAAGCGCTTTTTGGACAACTAGTAGATCAAAGAGTTTCAGACCCGGAATGGTCTTTCATAGTTAATGTATGTATATTATTGCTATCTAGATGCTTTGATATCCCAAACCCGACAAAGATTTCGGAGTCTACATGATCTCAGTAATATTTTCAAAATTTTACAACCCGATAAACTCTTATCCTTTTCAAATAAAGAAATAAAAGAGCAGGATACAAACTAGCTAATGAATACAATAAGGACTTAACACCCGTTAACTATGCACAATTAATTTCTTTTAAAGGTTGTTTAAAATCCGAAATTCAGAAAATCGATTCAATCAAAGAGCTCTCGCAGAATTACTATTAATAATTTCAATAACCTCGCTTCCAGTGTTTCGGATATTATTACAGCATGCCTGCTATTTTGAACTCTTCCAGTTACAACATCTGAAAGAGAAGCTTCTCTAAACTAAAAATTATTAAAAACTATTTTAGAACTTCTATAGAGCAAGACCGGTTATCAGATTTAGCAATATTGTCGATTGAAACTGAAGAACAGGAAAAACTAAAATCCTCTTCTACTAAGGATATTATTGCTGATGAAACAGTAGCATTTTTCTACAACTCAAATAGGTTATTGGATTAAAATTTTAAGCAAACGCAATGTTTTAAATACAAAAATGTTGCATAAATAATATTTCATTATCTTAAAATTTCTATTTCACGAATTAGAATACACGGGCTCTTTTTTAATATATGCATTAAGGTATCCGACTACGTTCGGAACCGTGTTTTTGCAAAAGCGTATAAATTAGATAATATTTATGATATTTAGTGTCACTTAGATTAGAAAATGTATATAAAATTGTTTTAAGAATAGTATTACAATAAAAAATTATTTAAATACAATATTTTGACAAAAAAATGAACATATAATGAACCATTTTCAAAATATTCTCCTTTTGTGAAAAATGCTTCTATTATAATAATACAGAGTGTTTTTTTTCCAGGTATAGAAGTTTAAGTTGGCATTACTTTCCAAGATGGCGACCGATTTAACAGCTGTCAAGTGATTTATTCTCAGTTTAGTTTGGAAATTCATCAAAACGATCATCAAGCAAGGCGTAGATTCGTCGAATGGGTCCAAAACGATATTGCCGTTGTTCCCGATTTTCATAAGCGAATTTTGTTTATCGATGAAGTGCACTTCTGGTTGAATGGCTACGTCAACAAACAAAACTGCCGCATTTGGAGTGAAGCTAATCCACAAGTGTATGTCGAAACACCGTTACATCCAGAGAAACTGATGTTTGGCGCGCTTTATGGGCTGGTGGAATCATTCTTCAAAAACGATGAAGGCCACAACGTTACAGTCAATGGTGATCGGTATAGAGCCATGATTACTAACTTTTTCATTCCTGAATTGAACAATCATGATGTCCAGGAGCTGTGGTTCCAACAAGACGGCGCAACATGTCACACAGCTCGTGCCACAATCGATTTATTGAAAGACACGTTTGGTGAGCGCCTAATTTCACGTTTTGGACCTGTGAATTGGCCTCCAAGATCTTATGATTTAACACCGCCAGACTATTTTCTGTGGGGCTATGTAAAGTCATTGGTCTATGCGGATAAGCCACAAACGCTTGACCATTTAGAAGACAACATTCGCCGTGTTATTGCCGATATACGGCTGCAAATGTTGAAAAAGTCATCGAAAATTGAAGTCCAGATTGGACTGCATTGAAAGCCAGCCGTGGCAGTCCTATGACAGAAATCATATTTAAAATGTAATGCCACAAGATTATCTTTCGAATAAAAACAAAAAAAATTCATGTCAATCGAATAATACATCGTTGTTTTATTGCAATTTAAAGTTCTATACCTCTCAAAAAAACACCCTTTATTTTGCCTGTACATAGCTCAGACATCTCTACAGAGGCTCAACTAGAATTTTTGAAATATGTAACTTAGAAGTGGGTTTATCCATGTTTCATGACAACAGAGGGGATCAATTTAAAAAAAAACGATAATTATTTCAATTGGTGGTAACTCTAAAAATAAGGTGAATTTTTCAAAAAAATCATAGTTGAGCCTCTGTACAGACGTCTGAGCTATATACAGGCAAAATATTATTATAATAGAAGCCTTTTTCACAAAAGGAGAACATTTTGAAAAAAGGTTATTCTAAGTTAATTTTCAGCCGAAATATTGTATTTAAATAAATTTTTTTGTCAAAATGTCCTTAAAACAAATTTATACATGTATTCTAATCTATGTGACACTAAATATCATGAAAATTATCCATTTATGCGCTTTTTTAATATCATGGTTCCGAACGTAGTCGGATACTTTAACCTATGAAAATTCCATTTTAGAATACATTTTCAATACATTTCAATTTTGAAAGGGTAAAAAAAATGCATTTGCAGAAAGAAAATTGAGAAAAGTACCCTATTAAACACAAAAGTATCTAATTCTCTTAATTAATAGTTTTTTTGCGCATATCAATGTGTAATTATTTGTACACTTTCAAATAAATTTTACTAATGTGATAATTTTTATTTATTTTTAAAAAGGGGGCTCCGAAGGAATTTTGATACGGGGCCCACTCAGACCTAGCTATGCCAATGGATAGTGGGTGAATAGTTACAATAGAGGGTTCAATAGAGGGTTGCAACAGTGCGAAATGAACAAACAGTTTAATATTTCTTGAACAGAATAAAGAATACTCTCAGTTATTGGATAAATCTCTTTTTTATAATATACAATTTTCAAGAGACATATTGCGTCCAACATAAAATAGAATATACACCAGAACAGCTATGAAAAGCATTAGTCTAACCCTTACAGGATCTTTTTAAGAAAAATACATAACAATGTGTGTGTTTAGTTTCTTTTTTTTTAAAATCAACATGTCAGTGCAATTTAGATTTATGAGTAATTCCATCAGGCACTTTATTTTCAATTGCTCAAATATCCTTTATCATTGCACAAATGTATTCTTACCGAATAACACAAAACATGCGAGAAAACACAGTAATATACACTCTGTCGCAAAAAAATATATGCACCCAGAAGAAATCAAGCTACAATCAAGAAACTCGGCAAGAATGTAGTCTGGTAAGAGATATGCAAATGATTAAAATTTCGAAGCCAATGAGACAAGGCAGTCAATGGTGATCGTGCTATGCGCATATTAGTTGCGCAACTGTGAGAGTTTAAAAGCATGAGTACGAGCGCCGTACGGCTATCCAAACGAATCTGATGACTTTGATAGACAATATTGAGACTTAGGATACCGCCTAAGACGTAACCGGCGGCAGTACGAGCAGCTGACGTGACTTTTAGGGGCCGTATAATAGGCCTCAGAGAAGCATTGGTTGGTCGAATAGACGTTTCGGCCGCCACCTCGGTCGGAGCGATATAGTTGCTCGGTGTTGGCAACAGTGGATCACAGAAGGTAGAGTGTACCGTCGCGGAGGGTCAGGACGTCCCAGGAACACAAATGATCGCGAGGATCGTGCAATCAGAAGAGTGGCCACTTCGGCACCAACAACGTCGCTAGCATCGATTCAACGCCACTTACCTCCTTCCAGACATCCAGTGCCATCAAGAGAAACCATAAGGAGACGACTGACCGAAGTTTTGAGGAGCCGACGTCCGAAGACGCTTACCACTGACCCCACATCATAGGCAGTGTCGACTGGATTTTTGCCGACCTCGTGGTAACTTGGAGTGTGACAGACTGAGATTTTCATCTTCAGTGATGAATCCCGATTCAGTCTCAGTGCTGATGACCACCGCACACGTGTCTGGAGGCGCACCGGCCAGCGGTCCGATCCGGCATTTATTGTCGAGCGGCATACAGCAATTTCAAAAGGTGTGACAGTGTGGGGACAATTTCTATGGGACACAAATCATCTTTAGTGGTCCTTCATGCGCACTTTGACAGCTCGCAGATACGTGGACGATATTTTAACGCCGATTGTGCTACCCATATCAATTTTGCTATCAAGTCGCCCAGGTGCCATTTATCAACAGGATAATGCTCGTCACATACTGCGCGACTCTCCCAACAATGTCTTCAAGGATATGACGTTTTACCATTTTTGCCAGGTCACCAGATCTTTCGCCAATAGAGCATGTCTGGACGCGCTGGGAAGGCAACTGCAGCCGTCAATAGAGATACAGGAGAATTAACTGCGCAGATGCAAAGACATGGCAGGATCTTCCACAGGGGGTCATAAGTGATCTAATTGAATCGATGCCACGCCGAATTTCGGCTTGTATAGCTGCCAGAGGTGGCTTTACTACTTACTGATTTTTAACCTTTTGCAAGCTGTAACCGCTTAATAAAATGATATTTTGTTCTTTTTTTTTTGAATTTTTAATCATTTGTTTATTTTCATATACTTTACATGCATACCAAATTTCGTGAATGTAGCTCAATTTCTTCTGGGTGCATATATTTTTTTGAGAAAACACAGTAATATATTATTACTCGACAATAAAACTGGAATAAGTAATACTCCTAAGAATACAGCCCGCAAATGCTTCATCATTAACACCAATTGATTTGAACGCCCTTTTTTCCCCCCAAGCGTTTCCGTTTACGCAGTGGTCCGTCGCCAAAAGCCCTCGTGTAGCTGAACAGTGTGACGTTAATATTCACTCTCTCACTCACTCCCGTTTACGCAATAGCGTTTGCATACGTTGTATTTTGACATTCCGTATAAAAACTGCAGATAAGGATGTAATTAAATACGACAATAACCAGTTTTTAAATAGGGAAGATGTCGTCTTCTTAAACGTGAAAAGGTTAACACTATTTACAGAGATTTCGAAAAAGTAATGTTTATGCTATGGAATACCTATTTATTTCCAACTCAAAGTAGAGTATTGTACTTATTTAAATCCCCTGAAAGGCATTTGAATGAAAAAAAATTAATCATTGTTCTTGAGCACAATTACATTATTTTCATTCTCTCTCTCTCTGTTAACACAAATATTTTTTATTATATTAATAATCTATTTGTAGGCTTTAAAATCTGTCAAAATATTGAAAATGTTATCGAACATCGATGGATTTTTATTAATGTAGCATTGTGAAGCTATGTTAGAGATATTGGCAACGGACCTCGTAATTTTGAACTACGGTGCCGCGCGTTGAATATTGGAGAAAAATGTTAGTTCTATGTATAGATAAATACCAGTGGCGCACACAGGAATTTTTCAAGGGGCGGGGGTCCGGGGTTGAAAGTTCACCATTCTTGTATCATGCTCCTTTTGATTTTCGGGAACAAAACACAGTAAAAAACTAATTTTTGAATAAATATTTAGCATTAATTAATAAAATTAATCATTAATAACAAGTAATTAATTAAATGGACCCCCCCTTGTGTGCGCCACTGATATGTACATATACATAACGTAGGTATACGTTCAATTAAAAATATGAAGTAGAATTAGATAATCACATGAAATTGCTTACATATAGTTTTTTTTTAATTAAATGACCTGCAACAACATTTTAGCATTATTAATAACAAAGCCAAATCGATGGAGGTTTATTTACTTTAGTTGAAATTAAATAAGTAAAAGAAGACCGTACATATATAAAACATTTTTTTTCCTTTTTTAAATAATATACGTGAGAAATCTTTTATATAGATATGAAAAACCTATCTGGCTAAAAGCTTCATTCTAAGAGTGTTTTCCTTACTGTATTTAAATGCACCCTGGATTTAAATAGTATTATTTTCAAAGTTAAAATTCTGAACACTTGTTTATATACAATCAATGCATCTGATAATTATAAAGGCTATTTTCCTCCTTGCTCTAATTTTGAAACTAAAAAAATACAGATCCACATTTGAAATTGCTGACGAAACAGTTAAAAGTAAGCATTATTTTCCTATAACTCGAATAGGTTATTATATTAAAATTTTAAGCAAACTCAATATTTTAAATACAAAAATGCTATATAAATAATATTTCATATTATCTTAAAATTTCTATTTCACGAATTAGAACACACACGCTCTTTTTTTAATATATGCATTAACCTATCAAAATTCCATTTTAGAATACATTTTCAATCAAAAAGTCAATTTTGAAAGGGTAAAAAAAATTCTGCTTTCACCAGTTGATCCTCCTTTTAGAGTCGGATCAAGAATATATTTTACCAGCTTATAGTAGAAAGAGTTTCAGACCTTATAAGAAATTGAAAAATTCTTGCATCAGAAAATCCAAAAAGAGAACCCTCGAAAGTATTCTTTTTCCAATCCCCATCTCGCAAAAGGGGGAGCAAAAAAGTAAAAATAGCCTCCCCCAAGTTATACAAAGCCTTAAAGACAAATCGTATGTTTTGCATTCTAGAACCGTATCTCAATATAAAAAAAAGGGACTACCGAGGGAAAAAAATTTTCAGCGTGCAGCGAACACCACGAGAAATGGCATTTAGAATGCGCATTCGAAAAGAGAACCCTCCCCGAGAAAATACATTTTCCATGCATAACATCCGTCCAAAGAGTGAAAATGCACTTTAAATTCTGTCCCAGGATGTATGAAAACATACATAGAAAAATCATCCCAATGGGTTATATATCGTTCGAAAGAAGCAGACGGTTTTTACCTTGCGAAGGGAGGAGGGTTAGGGAGGGATCGGATTTATTTGCATGGAACGATCGAACGAGAGGATGGGAATAAATAAAATTCCGTTGTCATAATGCAAAAAAGGAAAAAGCGGAGGAAGGAGGGGGGATTTTTCACTCTTTTTATACATTAGAATCTTTGGGTAATAGTGTTGCGATATTCCTCACTCATATTTATTCTGCTTCTTCTTGGAAAAGTGGATAAGAAATATAGTTTTAGAATGCACACAGGTGTAAGGGGGGTTTGGTAAAATCCTCGGCGTTAAGTTGTTCGCAGACGACGATCTCGAATTTTTGACAAGTTGTGTACCTGGGCACACAGCCGAGACGGACTTTGGAATTTCTATTCTAGATATGCCTGATGTATTCGCATTTTCTGCGAAAGCCATTGATATTCAATACTTTTGAAGTAAACAAAGAAAAAAACGAGTTTGTATCTGTGCGATATGGTATCAATGTAGGCTGCAGAAAAACTTGAAAAAGAGGATTTCTATTTACTCTTATTTATATTCAAAACATCTTGAGTAAAAATTTGCCAACCGAATCTATGTATATAAATTCGTTTGAGAAAAAATCGAAATATTTACATTTTATTTCTGCTGATCTATTTTAGAAAGAAGAAATTTTAAATGTTGTTTAAAATTATGTGGTCATCTTTTAAAGACATAAAACTTAACTTCATTGTATGTATAGCATTAGAAACCAGAATTATTTTTTGTGCACTTAAACCGACATTTTAAAAATTAAAATCAGTCTATTGTGCAGATGTTCTCCAGAAAAATGTATTACTTGAATATTGTATGCATTTCCGAATCAAAACGCTACTTAATTACTACGGAACTAGTTAAATTTAAGAGAGAGATTCTTACAATTTTTTTAAGGAATTTTTGATAAGCATTCATGAAAAATGATTCTATGATTTTCAATTATGTATTCATAAACTTCTATTGTACACTACACTATTCCACATCCCTGCAATAAATGTGTGTCTACATCAGTTATTGCAAAAGTAGCACTTTAAAATCTCTTCGTGTTTTTTTTTAAATTTTTTCTATTAAAAATAAAACAAAAGATTTGCTTTTTGTGGCATTTTTAGCACAAACTCTGCTTAACATACATGTATGCAGGCTACAAGCAAAAAATGTGTAAAAACCGTTAAATCAAAAAAATTTGTTTAAATTGAATCATTTACCTGAAAAGGGCGTCTTAAGAGAACTTTCTTTTACTCTTTCGAAACTTATATTCTACATCCAAAAAATTTTAAGTCAGTCTGGAACTAATTAATAATATCCTTTTGTAAAGATTGGTTTGCATATATTTTGTTTTTTGTTTGTTTTTTTTAATGAAGGAAATTTTCTGTTTTAACTATTTTTCTTAATTTCACTACACTTTCAGACGAAATACCTACATAACTGCTTTTAAATTAAGAATCAGCTATTCAAAAAGTCCAACAAACAATTTCCCCCATAAGCTCGGGAAATCTCTAGTTACTGTCTGCATTCCCCTCTCCCAACATCCCTCACCAACCGATTCCAGTACATCCACCCTTTAATCCCAACCCAAACAACGAAACTCGGTTACCAAAAGATCCTCACTCGCGGAAGTCTATTAATGTCAGACTCCGGCCATCCCCTCATTAATTAGGATCAAGAACGAGTCCCCCTCCTCTCCCCCATTCGCCAAAAGATTCGAATTCCGCTCTTTCTTGGGATATTTACCGGCGAGCGGAGTTCCTTTTGCGGTTCGAAGACGCGAGTTATTGGGGTGGATTAAGGGGTGCACCACTCCTCCCGGAGCAGACGATCAAGCGCACCCAACTTCGTGAAGTTTGCCCGGTGGGTGTTGAAATTCAACCGAGGCAGATGCTTCATTACCACGCGGCGAGCGCCCCTTTGTTAAGTGAAACCAGGTTCCTTTGTTAAGCCGAGGCTTAATTGTGGGGCTGTTTATGGCCATTGGTAGATTACCCAACAGATAAGCTGCAAATGAATCGGCTGTTGTCAATGGGCGTTGTGTGAGTTTAAGGGCATACTTTGGGCGAAATTATGTTTAACATGCACCGAGCACTTCATGCGACTAAGTTTATAATATGGATGCACAAACACAGTGTTACAACTTCATAAATTAATCATAGATAAGCGATTTCCTACAGTTCGAAGGTTGCATTGAGTTTTGGTTTTCCACTACAACAGAGATTCTCAAAGTTTTAATGTTTTCGCGACCCAATATTCAATGATATTTTTTACCGCCCCCCAATCATACTATAACAAAATATTCAATTCAATAATACTACATTTTGATGCTAAAATTACGATGCGACTTAAGCCTCTTAAGTTCCACCGGCGTATATACACATCTTTCCGAAGTACGATCCTTTCTATGTACTGTTATTTATAAAATTATTCCGATTGATTGATTGAATATTAACGTCGCACTGTTCAGCTACACGAGGGCTTTTGGCGACGGACCACGTAATTTTGAACCATGGTTTGGACGACACCTGAGCTGGCACCCCCTCTCCTAACTACCACACCACACCAACGGGAAGACGTTTCAGCTCTCGACAGATTTAACGTGCATCGCTGCCCTACACGGCGGGGTTTGCCACAGTCCGATACCTATTCATTACCGCGGCCACTAAAATTATTCCGAAGGCTTTGGAATGCAATAAAAGTTTTTGACAGTGTCTGCGGAAGATTTACGTGTTTAAGAGAAGGTTTGACTTATATTCATTCATTTCCCCTCCTCCGATACATCACATACGCGCGCTTACGTGGAAAATGGTTGGCATTGGAAAGCGAATCGCGTAACTTTTAATCGCCAGTTAAGGGGTTATTTATAAACAGTACAAATGATCAAGATAAGTGTTAATTTTTGGATATAATTTTATATAGGACGAGCCCATGGGGGTTCGTTGGTAATTATTAAACTTGTCCTTAACTTAGTATTGCTAAATTAATGATAGAATACACTTTGTAGCATTGTTACATTAATAAGTGCAATATATCATTGTAAATGTGTATTTAAATTTTTGTTATGGGTATTTTATTGTTTTTAAAAAGTACTTTATTTACTTTCACAGTAAAATAATAACTTTTTAAAATAATCTTTTGTTTTCGACTTTTCAATATGGTCGCGCCCCCCTCGTAGAGTTGTCACGCCACTCAAGGGTTGAGAAACGCTGCAATACAATATCATATGAGAACGTATAGCTATGGAATCGTACCTATGAACCAACACATTTCAGCTTTGTTCCTCATGTACCCCTTGCCCTCGCACTTAAATGTAAATCACCTTATGCTCAAGAAATCATGTTATGTATTTCTTAACCTTTCCATGTATAAAGTTTCACTTCTGAAATGGGTTTTGGAACTTTTTATGTATATGTTGAAGGCTCAGTGACGCACACAAGGGGAGGGGCGGGGGTCCTGGGTGTCTGGACTCCTCCCAAAGCCCTTGATTTTTTTTACGATTGATTATAATTTAAAGTATATAGTACGTAAAATTTAATTAATTACTTGCTATTATGATTAATTTTCTTAATTAATGCTAATTATTTATTCAAAAACTAATTTTTTACTGTGTTTTGTTCCCGAAAATCGACAAAATCAAAAGGAGCATGATAAAAGAATGGTGAACTTTCGACCCCGGACCCCTCCCCCTTGAAAAATTTCTGTGTGCGCCACTGTGAAGGCTTTTTTTTTTTGTCTAGAGAGTGGTCTTTCAATTGTGTTCATTTAACCCTGGGATTCCATGATTCAAAATAAAAGTTCGAAAAGAAAATTATAAATGTGTCAGCAAAATAAATTCACATTCTCTATAGAGTTTGTGTGATCTTGAGTTCTAAAGCCATGTTTCTCAAAGCGGGTTAAGGCCTTGGTATCCTAGTGGTCATAGTCCCGAACTCGTGGACGGTGTGTCATGAGTTCGAGTCCAGTGCCACAAAAGACCCGCCGTGTAGGGGCGCGATGCACGTTAAATCTGTCGAGAGCTCAAACGACCTCCCGTCGGTGTGGCGTGGTAGTTAGGAGAAGTGATGCCAGCTCAAGTGTCGTCCTTGTCACTTGATCATGGTTCAAAATTACAGGTCCGTCACCAAATGCTCTCGTGTAGCTGGATGTGGGTTGAAGTAAAAATTCCCTCACTCGCTCAACACGGGTCATATGTCCTACAGGAGGTGCAGGGAGTGGTCGGATTTAAAAATAACTTCAGTGCCGAACAGCTTCTCTTTAAAATAATTTCTTTGAATTTTTTTTTCTTTTTTGCATACGTAAATTTTTGGATACTATTACAAAAGATACATTTTGGTAAGGGTTAGCCTCAACAAAAGGGATCATAAAAAAGAGCACATTCGTGTTTTATGACATGTTTGAGAACGAATGAAAAGAAGGGAAGTGGCCGTGGTAGCCGAGTGGTATAGGTATCGGACCGTGGCTTGCTTTGTCACGAGTTCGAGCCCAGTACCTCTAAAGACCCGCCGTGTAGGGCAACGATGCACGTTAAATCTGTCGAGAGCTGAAACGTCCTCCCGTTGGTGTAGTGTGGTAGTTAGGAGAGGGGGTGCCAGCTCAGGTGTCGTCCACGTCACTTGACCATGGTTCAAAATTACGTGGTCCGTCGCCAAAAGCCCTCGTGTAGCTGAACAGTGCGACGTTAATATTCAATCAATCAAAAAGAAGTAAGCGGAATAACTCCGAGAAAAAGACACTTTATCGAAGAAAGTTGGGGAAATTTTGACTGACTTCGGAAGAATTTTATTTTTGTTAGCTTCCTGCATTTACTCATGCAAGACAAATATCGGAAAATCTATTCATTTACAAACAATGAAAGGTAACTTAATCTTCATTTTAAAATTCGATTGTATATTCTTCAGCAACTTAATATTCAACTAAATATAAAAACAAATGTGACTTCATATATTTTCAATAAACCTAGACTTCTACACTTTGTGTAAAAACGTTCAAACACATATCTCAGTCATTAAATATAATGCATGGATAGGCAACGCCTGGAACCTATTAATGATTAAATTATATTGATAACATATTCAAAAATTTAAAATGAATTATAATACTTTACTTAACTTGTCTTAACCTAAAGTAACTATCATTTCAATTTAATTTTTCCAAAAAAAATTTCGTAAGCAAAATTCCATTAAAAAATTGATTTTTACCTATCCCACTATCTGACACGATGTTTTATTTGAACACCTTCTCTTATCTGAATGATTTTCAAAATTACGAATTTGAAATGTGTGTTCGAGTATGGTAACCTAGTGGTCATGGTCACGAACTCTTGGTCGTCATATCTTGAATTCAAGCCTTAGTGCCACCCAATACCCTCCGTTTCGAGGGGTTGATGCACATTAAATCTGTTGTAGCTCAAATTCCTTCCATTGGATTGGTGTGGTAGTTTGGAGATAATGGGGTCAGCTTATTTGACCGTGATTTAAAATTACGAAGTCTGTCCCCAACAGCTCGTATTGCTTTATAGTGCCGTGCTAATAAGCCCCCTGGCAGACACACATACACATATATACCGTAAAATCTGGCGTGTAACGTACACACAAAAAATAAGATCGGAATTTACGGGGGCGCGTTATACGCTTGGTAGAGCAAAAAAAAATTTTAGATTTCTATATTTATCGAAATACTGCTTATTTAGAAGAAATGACATTCCTGATTAACTTAAAGAGGGACCTGTTGAAGTATACTATTTTTTTTTCTAAAACTTGGAGTAATATTTCGAATGAAGGACTTCAAAACGTAAGAGCATTGCACGCGTTCATTTCAGGTTTCTTCGTAAAAAAGGGGGTGCTCTTTATACTGCGAATATACCTAAAAACTAAAAATTGTAGTTTGAAAGTATAGGTGCACGTTATACGCTGGATTTTACGGTAATTTTTATTCTTGTAAATGAAATGAAATTTTTTTAAAAAAATTTTATGCGCGCAAAATTTATTCATATGAATTCATGAATGGTATCTCAAATACCATCCTCGTCACTTGACAATGGGTCTTGAATCACAATCTCCGTCACCAATAGCCCTTGGCCGTTGTTTTGTCCCCTAGAACTACGTTAATAAATTTTTATACCTTACTAGAAAAATACTTTTAAGCCTTTGCGTATCATGTAACTACTAGTGGATACATGTAATGTATAATGTAAAAACTTATTGTAACCTCATGTGAATGCATGGCTTATTTAGATGGAAAACCAGTGCAACCAGCACAGAAAACATTTTAAGGTAGATTTTATTTTATTAGGATGGTATAAAGTTACTAATGTTAAGTTAAAAGAACTTGAAAAAAAATAGGAAAATTAAAATTATAAAAATACAAATCTTTGCGAAATTGCTCGAATTTTTTCCTGGAACAAAAAGCTTTCCCTCATGCGCAACATAAGTATATTGCCATTTTTGATCTGTATTTTTTTACCTTTTTCATCACAAATAGGCAATTCCGTTTCAGAGTGATTGTCGTATTCATCGTTTTCCGGCAAATACTCTCATTCACTATTACTTTCGTTGAAATTCAACGAAAAGTAAAAATCAACAAAAATAGTTATACAAACTTAAGACTTGAAATGAAACATGAACGAACGTGGTTCCTTAGTCAGCAACAAAGGAAAAATGAAATGAATATATAGTATCAACACCAGAAGCACACACAGGAATTTTTCAAGGGAGGGAGGCAGGGTAAAAGGTTCCCCATTCTTGTTTCATGCTCCTCTTGATTTTGTCGATTTTCGCGAACAAAAAAAATCAGTAAACAATTAATTATTGAATAAATGATTAGCATTAATTAATAAAATTAATTAATATTAATAAATACTGAATTAAATTTTACGTACTATGTACTTAGAATTATAATCAATCGGAATAAAAATCAATGACTTTGGGGGGGGTCTGGATCCTTAGGACCTCCCCTTGTGTGCGCCTCTGATCAAGACACATTAATACCTGATTTCTGGGGATACTAGAGAGGGCAGTCCCGTACGTAAAGGGTTTATCTTTTCGATTTTCTTATAGCTTATAAATATAAATCAAAAATAGTAATAAAGTATGCATGGCGTAGATGTCAGTAGGAAATTACGAATCCTATTGACTTCGTTATCGAGCCCTTGTAGCGAACAGAAATAGGCAACAGGAAGCGTAATATAAATATAAATATAGACACTGAAAAATAATTATTCTAAATACACTTACAAGAAAGCAACTAAGCTAAAAAATTAACTAAGCTATACTACTAACAGAGCTCAAGAGGACCATTGGATCGTATTGCCCATTACGAATCAAATTCAAGACATTTCAAAGTCCTGGATACAATCACACAATAAAAAAATACAAAAAGTGCAGCTCACAAAAATTCATTAGTCTCCACTTCTCCTCTCCTTCCCACAAATAAACCTCAAAAGTCTAATTTCTTTTCATCCCCCTCTCTTCTTTTATAACTCCGCCCCCCAAAACAAAACACCTCAACACGGGGGGTCTCCTTTGTTCGACATCATAATGTGGTGCGGCTCGCCTCTCCATTAAACGACACCCCCCCTCTCTTTTTTGTATATCACTTCCCCCCTCCCCAATTATTCTGTACCGTTGCGTAACGCGTGAGAAAGTCACCAAATGGTGAACCCTTTTCGAATAAGCGCAGTGCCCCCTTCTCTTTTGGCTTAATTACCGGGTGATCTCCCCCCACTTCTGGGAGGACCCCCCTATCCTCTCCCAGTCTACTCATCATCAATTATCCACGCTGACGCTAAAATCCAATTGCTGCTACCGCTGCTGATGTTACTGATGACTTGGGAAGATTCGAACGTCCCCTCCCCCTCCCTAAGAGTTCGATGGGTGTTTAAGAAGGAGCCGCGACCACTCAACCACCCCCACGTGACATTGGTTAAAAAAGAAATTGGAGTACTCCGAAGTTAGATTTTTTTTCTCTCTCCTCTTCGTTATTTCTTTTTGTGTTATTCCCTATTGGGATTTTTTTTCCTGTGGATTTCGCTTCATTCCTTTTTTTTTTTTTTTGTAGAAACTAAAAAAGAATTTAAAAAAAATTCTTTTGTTGATTTTTTTTTCTTTCTTCGACCAAATTTCGATTATTCAGAGTATTTTTTTTTCTCAACACCCCTTATTATTTTATTCTCGATTTTCAAGGAATCCCTTTTCTTTCATAGGTGTAGTACTTTAATTGTTCAGATACCTGATCTGGATGTTTGTTCCCCCCCATTTATAGATTAAAAAAATCCCTTCATACCACTGCACAATGGACACTGGAAAGCTCTTTTTTCATTCTAATTTTTCTTTAATCATTTGAGGGTAATTTATTTTTTTGAAAAAAAATTCCAGCAATAAAAAAATATTTGCACTGAGAATTTTAAAAAAATTGAAAGTGTAATATAATGAAATAGTTTTGGTTAAAATGTGCGCCAGCCACATTTTTTTTATTTCTTACTAGCGCTTTTTTATAATGTAAAAAAGTGAGCTCTGACAGAGAACAGCATTTGTAATTTTATCTCACCTAATCTTCTCAATAAGGAATTTGAATCTGGTTATCTAACTTCGGTTTGAAACAGACTTTAAAAAAGATTTAAAAACGTGCATTTCAATACATAGATTCAGAAAATAGTATGTAAAAGTGGTCTAAATAGATCCCTAGGTTCTATGACGTCCTGCAAGGGGTTCACGCCAGTGAAAAAATAATTTGGGGGTCCATGAGGTGTAAATGGGGGTCTCTAGTCTCTCATTAAATGAGATCGTGACTTTAATCTTTAAAAAAAATTGATCTAAAGGAAACCATATTTTACCAACTTAACAGATTTATTTACTAAATTTAGTGAGGTTGAGTTGTGGTTACTATGTGACAGCACAGTTTTTATAAAGACAAGGACCATTTCAGCATTTCTTTCCAGAATTAAGTTAATGAAGTAATATTGATGATTGTAATATTGGACACCATGAATTTTCTCAAATTGTTACAGACAATCAGTCAGTACATTTTAACCTACGTTCAACATTTAAATACTCTTGACTCAGATTTTGAAACTTAGCTTGAGATTGCTTTTTTTATAGTAATACCACAGTAGACAAACTCATATAGTCATATAGAAAAAAATGTCATATTACTATAGGAAATGATTAGAATATGCCCTAACAATCTTAAAATAAAATTTAGGAACGGATGTCAGCAATTTTGGCTTTAAAAAGACGTACCTGTTATTTATCCCGAATTATGGAATATCATGAGAAAGTTTTTAATTACTTTTCCTAGTGAGAGGGAGTTTCAATGAGCTTGCCAATCTCAAAAACAAAAAAAGAAGGGGAAGGGACTGGACACTTACTAACAAAGGAGATTTAGGGTTAAACCTGACTAGATGATATTAAATACTGAAAATTTATTATTTAAGCACCAGTTTCATCTCTCGCATTAAAAACATTTGTACTTCAGTTATTTTTTTTGTAACAGTTGTTTTATGCAATAACATAATTTATTTTAATTTAATTCATTAACATATGCTTCTTAAGTTTTAAATGCTATATACTTTACTTTAGTTAGAAATTTAATTCTTTTAAAGTAAGTAGTAGTACCGGCTATCAAAAAGATATTTAAGTTGATAAATTTCTAAAAATTCAATATTAGGTAAGCAGGGATCTACCCCAAACCGAAAAACATGGCAAGGGGTCTATGAGACAAAAAAGTTTGGGAACCTCTGATGTAAATTAACCTTCTTTAATTCCTTTCGAATAGATAAATAGCTGAACTCATATAGACATTCTTATTCAAAACTATTAATTAATACAGATTTTCCCCAAATATCGGGGAATTATATAAACTTTGGTAATAAGTAGAATCATTCACACCGGTGCTAAAGCAATTAATTTTGGATTTAATATGCATTTCCGAAAAAGGCTCTCTGTAAAGAGGATAAATAATAATTGTTGTTTTGGTTTATATTACTATACTATAGCTAACCGAATGTTAAACTAATTTGAGACCCAATATTTAGTATAACAAACTCGTTTGATACATTTTGGTATTAGCACCTAAGGATACTTTTGGGGGTCACGAAAGCTAGTTGGAAGTGGCGCACACAGGAATTTTCAGGGGGGGAAGGTCCGGGGTCGAAAGTTCACCATTCTTGTATCATGCTCCTTTTGATTTTGTCGATTTTCGGGAACAAAACACAGTAAAAAACTAATTATTGAATAAATAATTAGCATTAATTAATAAAATTAATCATTAATAACAAATACTTAATTAAATTTTACGTACTATGTACTTAGAATTATAATGAATCGGAAAAAAATCAAGGGCTTTGGGGGGGGTCAGACCCCCAGGACCCCCCTCCTTGTGTGCGCCACTGCTAGTTGGTCATGGTGGCTGGCTCGTAGCGTCAGAAGTCGAGTCGCGGATTCGCAACCTAGTGTCATTGAAGACCTGCTATGAAGAGGAGCTGATACATATTAAATCTGTCGCGAGTACATGCCCTCCCATTGGTGTAGTATTGAAAGTAGGAGAGTGCGGTGTCATCCTCGTCACTGGACCAAGACTGAAAAATACGAGGTTCATTGCCAATAGCCATCATGTTACATCATTGTGTGTCGTAAATTAAAATAAAATCGAATCAAAACTAGTTACTTTTGTCGAAAGTCAAATATTGGAGCATACTAATCGGTAATTGCTTCTTCCCGCCAACGATTGAAAGTAAGAAATTTCTTCCCAGCTCTCATTACCTGCTTCTCATTTAATAGTAGTGAATTGGTAGTCATCTATGTTTTTATCGTTAAAATCTTTACTAAAAATTTGTAATGTTGAGACATTAGCATTAGTTGAACATTATATGTACACAGGGTGTCCCAGAATCATTGGGACAAACTTTAAGGTATCCGACTACGTTCGGAACCATGATTTTCAAAAGCGCATAAATGAATAATTTTCATGATATTTAGTGTCACTTAGATTAGAATACATGCATAAAATTGTTTAAAGGACATTTTGACAAAAAATGTATTTAAGTATAATATTTTGGGAAAAAATTAACTTAGAATAATCTTTTTTCAAATGTTCTCCTTTTGTGAAAAATGCTTCTATTAGAATAATATTTTGTCTGTATATAGCTCAGACCTCTCTACAGAGGTTCAACTACAATTTTTGAAATATGTAACTTAGAAGTGGGCTTAGTCATATTTTACGTACACAGAGGGGAGCAATTTTAAGAAAAAAACGTGAATAATTATTTAAAATTGGTGGGAACTCTGAAAATAATGTGAATTTTTCAAAAATTCTAGTTGAGCCTCTGTAGAGAGGTCTAAGCTATATAAAGGCAAAATATTATTATAATAGAACTATGTTTCACAAAAGGAGGACATTTGGAAAAAGATTATTCTAAGTTAATTTTTTGCCAAAATATTATACTTAAATAAATTTTTTTTGTCAAAATGTCCTTAAAACAATTTTATGCATATATTCTAATCTGAGTGACACTAAATATCATGAAAAGTATCCATTTATGCGCTTTTTTAAAATCCCGGTTCCAAACGTAGTCGGATACCTTAAGGGGATGTAGGGGACATCACAAGGATTCAATTTTGTATATCAACCCAAGGTCGGAAAAGTCTTTATTCGGCGCTAGGCGTCGTTGTTCACAAGAACAAGAGTGACTCGAACTCTCAACATGGTACTCGGATTCCTTTGAAGGGGATCCAAGACATATGTTCTATGCTGGGAGTTCGAGTCCCCTGTGGTCTACCCTCACTATGCCTATTAACTCATAATGATCCATATTCACACAAGTTCTGAGGCAAACATCTGATGGTCCGGTGTATCTCTCTGTGGCTACTTTTCGCGACACAATCTTTTTGCAGCTTTTGCATTTCCTTCTGGCAGTCTATAAATCGGGTGCATATTTGCCAGCTTGGTATTTGTAAGACGTTCCATACTCCTCTGCAAGTGATGACAACTCAAATGGCTGCAGTAACGCTGGCCTGTTTCCTTAAATGTTTTTCTGAACAACGCAACCTAATGCCAAACGAAGACGTTACCGACCATGGGTTTCTTTACAAATCTGAGTTTATATCATGTCCCCTACCTCCTCTTAAAGTTTGTCCCAATGATCTTGGGACACCCTTTATATATTTACTGACATTTTTAAATTACATTACAATTTATGCAAGTTTAAAAACTTGATTTCACTATTTATATTGAAACTTATGTCAATAACTTAACAAACAACAATTTTTATTGCACTACTACTGCAAGCAAACCATATAATTAATCTTATAATCTGAAGTGATTCTATTCTTTTTCCTGTTTTAACTCGTCCCACTCTCCCTCCTACACTCGACTGCTCTGTTAAAACAGCTCTATATGTCTCCTAAACAATGCCTATAAATTTAGCTTTTTATAATGAAACATTTATCTGTACCATCAATACTTATTTTACTATGCTCATATCTATATATAGGTGTCTAACATACCCAGACATTCATTAAAGGTCAAATACTGTCTAACTCATTCAATGCTTCCTTACTTCCTCTAATCCTAACATCCTGATCCAATTTCACACCAGAGAGGGGGGTAGAAAAGGATTCATTCGCAGTGTCCATCGGTCCATTCATCCGGGTCCCGCATCCTCGACCCCCCAACGATGGAGATGACGCCGTTGATCTTTTGGCCTATTGGCCAAATGTTTCGGATCAATAAGTTCGCATCTCCCGAGCCCTGCTGCCACTTTTTTTTTTATCCTCTGTGTTCTTTGTTGCGTGTGTGTGTTGTGGTGATTCATTTCGATATCATATCGAATCCCCTCTTTTCTCTCCCTCCCCTATTAATCCCGATTTTAGTAGGTATTTGTAAGAGTGAAGGTGGGGAAAAAAGAAAACGAAAAAAAGAATGTGTGTGTGGATAACTTTATTACTGCTTCACAACTTTTTTTTTTTTTTACTCAGAATTTGTGCCTCTTGATTTATTGGAGAAATGTGATCTTTTAATGTCATAAGCTAATTATTTACCAATAAAAACTTCCGATTTCACCTTTTTCCCTCCAGTTTTATTTTGAATGTACCGACTACCTGATAACCCTTTAAGACCTAATGCACACATTCGTGCGGGTTAGATATTCTTATGCGTTTTGAATATGTATGCTTCTGTGTGTAAGAAAAACCCGAATTGAATGATTTAGCACAGGGGTACTCAAGCTTTTTTTCTGATGGGTCGCATACAGATGATAGTTACTTCACGCGGGCGCAACATGAGGGAAAATGGGGGAGAAAGGCTTTAATACTAAAATAACATTTGAAATTTAAAATGTGGAAAATTGATCAAATTATTATAACTCCTGTTTTGCTTTTTTAATTATTATTTTTTATATTTTTCATTATTGTCACTAACACAAAATTAGAAACACTCCTTTACATTTTCTGTATCAGTAAATGGTATAATAAGATTACTAAGAATGTGTAACGAACTCTTTATAGGATGTCTTTGTTACCGCTGTGATATTATCACTGACAAAACACTTTTTGGTCTTACAAAAAATATTCAAGCAAGCCTATTTTTCACCTGTGAATGAGATCTTCGAGGAAAAGTGTCATTGAATGATTTGTGTTTATTGGTATTTTTTAAATACAGCACTTTCGTGACAAATCAAATAATTATTGATCCATGTTTGTTTTTCACTACAAAATACCCAACTTTCCAATCATCTTGAAACGATCTATTTTCTTCCAATATTTTTCGCTTGCAAGATATGAACGTAGTTAAAGCTTAGTTCCACCCATAAAATTGTCGCTATTCTGCTGTTGTCTGTTATTACTTACCGTAACCGTTCTAAATAGAAAAAGAATATCAATTCGTACCCGTGAGACACCGACAACAAAAAGGAAAATTGATATATTTGAATTCTTAACAAAGAATTTCCCACCAAATTTTTAATACAATGTTCTTAAATAAATAAATTTCTGAGAGATATGGACCATGACCGGGCCACTTCAAAAGGCTGGGTGGGCCGCAGGTGGAGTATAGTTGATTTGGCGGTTTTGCACAGAAAGTGTAAAGTAGAGGTTCCCAAACTTTTTTGTTTCATAGATCCCTTGCCCTGTTTTTCGGTTTTGTGTAGAACCCTACTCAGTAGTGCACACAAAAAAATTTCAAGAAAGGGGGAGGGTCTAGAGTCGAAAGTCCACTTTTTTGGTATCATGCTTCAATACGCCGTCCACCATATTCTTTTGATGGTGTCAATTTTCAGGAACAAAAGCAATGCAAAATTAATTATAGAATAAATAATTAGCATTGATTAATAAAATTAATTATTAATAACAAATACATAATTAATTTACGTAATATATACATAGTATTATAATCAATCGAAAAAAATCAAGGGCTATGGGGGTCCGGACCCTTAGGACATCCCCCCTTGTGTGCACCACTGCCCCTACTTACTTAATATTGAATTTTTACAAATTTATCAACTTAAATGTTTTTAACAGCTGGTATAGAACGTTACTTACTTAAAAAGTTTTATGTTTCTAACTGTAGTTAAGTAGAGTGTTTAAAAAACTTAAGAAACACATGTAAATTTTAGTTAAATTAAATTTTTTTTTTAATTTATATACAAATTAATTGTTAAATAAAATAACTGAGCAACAAAGAAATGTTTTTAATAGGTGGAATGAATCTGTTGCTTCAATAAAAAAATTTTAACATCTGGCATTAATCTTTTCAGGTTTTACAATAAATCTCTTCAGTTAGTAGTATCCAATCTTTCTTTTTTTATTTTGTAGATTGGCAATTGAACTGAAACTCCTCCTCTCTAGGAAAAGTTATTAAAATCTTTCTTAAGATGATCCCCATTTCGGAATAAATAACAGGTATATCTTTTTAGAGCCAAAACATGCGTTTCTAAACTTTACTTTAAGATCTTCGTTAGTTTATTAAAATCAGTTCCTTTGGTAATTAGACATTTTTTAGTGTGACAACATGAATTCATTCCCTACTGTGATATCATAGTCAAAGCATTCTTAAACCTAGTTTCAAAACCCAAATAAAGGGCATTTAAATGTTGAACATAGGTTAAAAAGTCATTTTTGTGGCAGATTGTCTGTGACAAATTAAGAGACTGTTAAAATTCGCGACGTCCAGTTTTACACTCCTTTAACTTGGTTCTGGCAAGAAACACTGAAATGATGGTCTTTTCTTAATAAAAATTATGCTGTCGCTTTGTACCTGCAAATTAACCCCCCCAGTAAATTTAGTAAATAAAGCTGTTAAATAGGTAAATCTGGTTTACACTTGATTAAATTTTCTATTAAAATTAAAGTCACGATCTGGTTCGAGCTATCGTAGACCGCCATTTACACTTCAGGGACTCCCAAATTATTTTTTCGCGGACGTGGAGCCCTTGCAGGTCGTCATAGACCCCTGGGGGTCCATATAGACCCCTTTGGGAATCACTGGTGTAAATTATCACTTTTTCTCATCAGACGGAGGTTGTAGCCCATGTTTTACTTTCAACTCGCAAGTCTACAAATACAACGGATACACGTTCCCTTTTCATCTGTCGTAAAAAGGTAATAAACAATATATTTCTAATTGCTTGGATACATATTTTTGTCCTAATATTTAAATAATTGTAAAATGGTAAGATTAACTATTATATATATATAATGTTGACACTATTAATGTTGCTTGCAGGACTCGGGATTTCGTTACCCTCAAAATCGTGCGAAAATTGGGTGTTACTTGAGTCACTGTAGCTGTAAAGGTTAACTGCATGCCATGTGAGTTTTCTTTTCTGTTTCAATAATTTTGATGAAAACTTCAATAAAAACGAAATATATTATTATCTAACGAAAGTACCATATTGGGGGATTGTCATGGGCAAGTCTATTTTTCCTTTCTCTTGCTCTTTTTAAGAATTAATTTTCTCTTTCGCACATTTGTCGGGGGGTAGCAACTTTTTCCTTCTACACAGGCATCTGCATTCCCATCTCTTCTTCTCCTCAAAAAATGTTTGGGTTTTCCTGTGGAAATTGGTAAGATGAGGATTATATATATAAATTTTATATTTTTTTAATAATAAAATTTTCTTATACATTTTATTATTTTCGATGGAATAATATGCTAACTTTTAACCAAAAGTTTTTCAGGTGTTGCAATTGATGAATAAATCAGTCTGAACTTAGTGATCGCTAGTATGATGATTATGATGTGGAAAAAACATATAAACCACTTATACTGGAAGGAAAATCAAATTCAGATGAGAGAGTTGAAGAAAAACATGGAAATATTTGTAATGGAAAGACAATTTTGGATTATCCTTTGCCATCCAAGTCCCTTGAACCCATTCATTTCATTGTTTTACCTGTAGAAAATCCTTAGTTTCAGTGTGAACAAGAAGTAATATCAAATAAAATCCCTGCAAAAAACCAAAATGGATATCTTAAAATATAAGTCAGGAATAGCTTAATGTAAACAGCATCTTCACCTACTAACAAAATTATTTTAACTGATGATGATGATGAGAGTGTTGTAATCCCCCCTTCCCCGCAGAAAAGATCGTATTATAATCCGCTTGTCAAAAGGCCATAGCAGGATAAAACGCATGTCATTTATAGCCATTTTCGATGTGTTGACGACATTTTAAAGCATCGTAAGTGCTAATTTGAAAACTGCGAAAGCAGTTCAAAAACACGCTGTAAAAAATACAAAGTTTCTTTACGCATGCCAAAAACAAAACATGCTTTAAAGATTTTCTCAGTAAATAAATAATGAGTCAATAAAAGAATTAATTACGCCTCATGTAGTAATTTTAATTGAATTAAGTTTGTTTCTTTTATCAACTTAGTGCCAAAAAATCAAAAACTCGCAAAATTTATCAAGCGTTGATTTCACAGGAAACACCGAACCCGCACATTAGTGCGGGGACCGTCTACATTCCTGGGAGAAAAGCGAAATTTTTAAAAAAATTTTTATAATGTCGTTGGGGTCAATATAGTCTTAATAATCAAAATAATTTGATAGTTAAAGATAAAAATATTTCGGGTCTTAAAGAGTTACGAAAGATATTTTTTTGTCCTTCAGGGGACAGGTGTTCAAACTAGTTCTCGTAGACTTTTTTAAAAACAAATAGTGGTAATTACAATTTTACTGTGATAATTCACACGCTTGATAATAAATGTTTCGTACAAATCTCCAAATATCTCATATACACTTGTCAGAAAGTATATGTCTTAAATAAGCACTTAATGAAAAATAATAGTTTTTCTACTCAATAACATTTTGCAATAAATAAAACTTACAGATTAAGTTTCAAAATGTGTTATTGTACATTTGATGTTTTTACGTTGATGTTTTTTTAGTTTTTAATTCCTGTTACAACTATTTCCCCAACACGTTTTTTGTTTTGTTTTGTTTTGCATTTAGGGCAAATTAAAGAAAGAAACCAATAATTTAAAAAATTCCCTTTTTCTTTTTCAATAAACGACAAACATGTTATTTCTTTCTAGACTTGTATGTTTTTTCTGATGAGATCCTGTCTTCTTCGAGTGGCCGTGGTAGCCAAGAGGTGAAGGCAATGGACTCGCGGCTAGCCCGGTACCTCTGAAGACCCACAGTGCAGAGGAGGCGATGCAACGTTAAATATGTCAAGGCTCAAACGCCCTTCCGTTGATGTGGTATGGAAGTTAGGAGAAGGGTGCCAGTTAAAGTGTCACTCGACCATGGTTCGAAATGATGAGGTCCCTCACCAAAAGCCCTCGTGTAGCTGACTAGTGGAACATTAATATTCCCTCACTCATTTGCTGCTTTTGAAATTCGCTTTAACTTTTCAATTTTGGTTCCTCGCTTGATCATCCAACGGTAAAAAGCTGGTATATTGACATCAATTTTTCCTTGGAAGGATCTCTTGATATTACAAACATCCTAGTAAAGCCTTTCATTCCACTTTTCCTGTAGAATCTTAAGTTGTTGTTTTTAAAAAAATCAATAGTAAATAAACTTTTACGCTCAGTTAACATCCTTGAACTTGTTGTATGATGGGTTTGTTGTCAGGTGTTAAGTGTTCTCCAAACACTTGTGCACTGCATTTTTCAAAGTCTCATACCTCCCCCCTCCCCTTTCTGCCCATTGTTTCCAAAAAGAGGGAATCAGATAAATGTCTTCGAGTAAGTTGGGATCAGTAAAACTATCTTTCTCGATATTGCTTCAAATAGCTTCTGGAACTTGGAAAACAGATATCTGGAATGTTCTTCATCTTCCGACAAGGATTTAACAAACTCCTGGCAGGGATTTTTCATAAGTTCCAATTAGATACGAAGTGGTAATTACACTGCTGTGTGTAAAAAATGCAACACCATGAAGGAATCATCAGAATTAATTAATCTTCGTAGCAAAAATCAACTGTAGGATGTTACGTAAAACAGTAAAGTTGCAGAGCGGGCGCAGCACCCTCTGAACTGATGCTGAAAGCATATAAATAGAGCGCTGTAGCGGGACGTTGAAAATATTTAATGATTATTTGTCAGTGGCGAACGCATTAAGTGAGACCTAAGTATGCCTCCACGACGAAATAAGAAGAAATTCCAACAACTTACGGAGTTTGAACGGGGGAGGATTATAGGTCTTCGAGAAGGAGGATTTTCTTGTCGCGCAATAGGAGATCGTGTGCAGCGGAACAGTTCCACAATGATGCAAGTTTGGAAGCAGTGAACTGACGAGCACCGAAAAACTGGCAGTGGACAACGGAAGGTGATGTCAGTGCGAGACGATCGACACCTGGCAGTGAATGTCCATACAGCTTCCTCCAGGCAGTTGGCAGCACGTTGGTCTTCTGTTACAGGTGTACTAATGTCGGCCTTGTCAATTCGTCGACATCTGCTGCACCGTGGATTGCGTGACAGGGTGCCTTTATACAGGATTCCCCATACGGCAAACCATCGACGGCTGCGTCTGCAATGGGCTCATGAGCACAGAGCCTGGCAAGTTAATTAGCACCAAGTTGTCTTTTCAGATGAATCACGCTTCAATTTGTGAGACCAGGATGGCCGCATTTTTGTTAGACGCTCTGCCGGTGAACGCTGCCTTCCATATAGTGCGTTATCGAATGACATAGCAGCCTAACACCCGGAGTTATGGTTTGGGGTGTGATTTCGTATCATGGAGGATCCAATTTTCTACCAATTGAGGGTAGTCTCAATAGCAACAATTACGTCCGTGAAGTGCTACATCCCGAAGTCGTTCCCTTCCTTCAAGACACCCTTTTAGCTATCTTTCAGTAGAATGATAAACATCCACATGTTGCAAAGACTTTTCGAGACTTCTGTTCAGCCCAACACATGCAACTTCTTCCTTAGCCTGCTTATTCGCCGGATATGTCACTTATTGAGAACGTGTGAGATTTGGCTGCTCAGCGTCTCGCTCGTGATCCGCCTCCTGCCGCATCAATAGCAACACTTATTGCAGCGCATGGTGGCTACACCAAATACTCATTTCGGACACTTAATACTGTTTCTTTGCTTAATATTGTTTTTATCATTTATTTGTGTTAGTACAAGTCATTTTTGCATTACATTTCATTTAATTCTGATGATTTCTTCATGGTGTTGTGTGTGCATTTTTTACAAACAGCAGTTTATAAACTTAACTTTTCTGATGGAACCAAGTTCGTATTGCTGAAGTCTTTTAAGGCGTCTCTGAGTACAGCCGGTCATATTTTTGCAATGCAGTTCTTTGGCTCTGATGCGCCATAAGCATAGAAATCAAGCATTTTTTTGTATATTTTATCTACTAATTTCGAAATACCACTAGTATTTTGAAGTCTTCACAAAATCATCCATTGATGCCTTTACAATTGATTTTTTCAAGAATCATCACTATATTTTATTATTGTTTTACTCTCCATTATCATCGAGAGTCCCATAGTAAGAATTGAAAACGCATTTATTATACAACAGGACTTCTGTGAGTCTAGTTTTGAATGAAACAAAGAATAAGAGGTGTGTATCATTTTCGACTTCAAAATATATTATAAGTCAGCACGAAAAACTAAATTTTTTGGAGAAAAACATATTAAATTATTTCTATCAAGAAAATGAAAACCCACATGATAGCAAGTTTTCATTTTTTTACCTTAGACTTAGCAATTCTACAGTATCTTTGGAAGGAGCCAAATTTCTGGAAATACTTCAGTTTAACTAGATCAAAGAGCTCACTGTAAGAAAAAGATTCAGTCTTTCGTCAATAGAAAAATTTAAGCCAGATTTGTCCTCCGGAGGGAATGTATTTCCGTCGTCATGCGTATAACGATCCTTAAGTTTCAATTTGAAATAAGTTACAAACTTTCTTCACTGAATCCTTTATGCTTCTTTGTAGATTTTTTGTCGTGTGCTCCCCACAAATAAAGGGGCCGCGGTAGCCGAGTGGTATAGGTATCGGATCGTGGCTTGCCTGGTCACGAGTTCGATCCCAGTACCACAAAAGACCCGCCGTGTAGGGCAGCGATGCACGTTAAATCTGTACTGAAACGTCCTCCCGTTGGTGTGGTGTGGTAGTTAGGAGAGGGGGGTGCCAGCTCAGGTGTCGTCCACGTCACTTGACCATGGTTCAAAATTACGTGGTCCGTCGCCAAAAGCCCTCGTGTAGCTGAACAGTGCGACGTTAATATTAAATCAATCAATCAATCAATCCCCACAAATAAAATAAAAGTTGTCTGAAAAAATAATACAACTTCTTAGATTTGTAATCCAGAAACCAGTAATATAAAAAAATTTTAAGTCAATTCTTATTTAGATCAGCAAAGAAAAATTTTATTAAGTCGAACTTCACAGGAGACAGGATCGATCCTCCACTCCCTATCTTGAAACTACGATATTGCTGGTGTAGTTCGTTTGGCTTGTTGGAGGAGGAGTGGCTTCATTAAGGCAAAGATCATTGGGGTATCGGCTATTGGGATTGAGCATTGCTATTGGTTGTAGAGAAAGTTTGCGGAGAGAAAAATTTTATTTTAGCTACTTTTTCATTAAATAGTTACAATTAATTTAAATATGTATATAAATATGACAGAATCACAACATTAAGCGGTAATTAATTTTTATTAATTATCCATGAAGTATAGTATTGTCATTCAAAACAATCGTGTGTAAAGGGTGTTTTTTTTAGAGGTATAGAATTTTAAATTGCAATAAAACAACAATGTATTATTCGATTGACATGAACTTTTTTTATTCGAAAGATAATCTTGTGGCATTACATTTTAAATATGATCAAGCAAGGCGTAGATTCGTCGAATGGGCCCAAAACCAGATTGCCGTTGTTCCCGATTTTCATAAGCGAATTTTGTTTAACTATGAAGCGCACTTCTGGTTGAATGGCTACGTCAACAAACAAAACTGCCGCATTTGGAGTGAAGCTAATCCACAAGTGTATGTCGAAACACCGTTACATCCAGAAAAACTGACTGTTTGGTGCGCTTTATGGGCTGGTGAAATCCTTCTTCAAAAACGATGAAGGGTACAACGTTACAGTCAATGGTGATCGGTATAGAGCCATGATTACTAACTTTTTCATTCCGTAATTGAACAATCATGATGTCCAGGAGCTGTGGTTCCAACAAGACGGCGCAACATGTCACACAGCTCGTGCCACAATCGATTTATTGAAAGACACGTTTGGTGACCGCCTAATTTCACGTTTTGGACCTGGGAATTGGCCTCCAAGATCTTGTGATTTAACACCGCTAGACTATTTTCTGTGGAGCTATGTGAAGTCATTGGTCTATGCGGATAAGCCACAAACGCTTGACCATTTGGAAGAGAACATTTGCCGTGTTATTGCCGATATACGGCCACAAATGTTGGAAAAAGTCATCGAAAATTGGGCGTCCAGATTGGACTACATCCCAGCCAGCCGTGGCAGTCATGCCAGAAATCATATTTAAAATGTAATGCCACAAGATTATCTTTCGAATAAAAAAAATTCATGTCAATCGAATAATACATCGTTGTTTTATTGCAATTTAAAGTTCTATATCTCTAAAAAAACACCCTTTATAAAATTTTAGTTCAACTGAATGCCTTAAAACGGGAGGAAAAAAATTGTTTAAAGTTTTGACGCAAGTTGCTAAAAATGAAACCAACGTAGTTGTATCTGTAATTCTTTAAATAATTAGTTTCAGTTAATTTTAATTTTTATTAATTACAATTAAATTATCGTATTTTTACCCAAAATAATAGTGTATAGAAAATTTCAGCTCAAATGAGCGCTTTAAAATGTGAGGGGGAAAAACCTTTTCAAGTTTTGACACAAGTCATCAAAAGGGTCGATAAGTCACCAAAAATGAAGTCAACGTGGTTGTATTTGTAATTATTTGAATAATTAGTTTTAATCAATTAGTTTTTATTAATTATAGTTAAATTACTGTATTGTCATCCAAAATAATCATGTACATAAAATTTCAGCTTAATTGAGCGCTTTAAAATGTATTTTATTAACGATTGAAAATTCCCCGAAGATAAGTAAATAAATATATAGAGAGTGTGAGCTAATAGTAGGAATTGACTAACACAACTTCTTAGATCTATAATCCAGAAATAAAAACACTAGCATAGTAATGTTTTGAATGCTCGTTTGCATAGAAGACGAGATACTGAGTTTATGCTTTTAAAAACATGATCTAATCCGATATTGCAGATTTATTTATATTTACTCCTAGTACCCCAGAGACCATATCAAAACATGCTCAACCCCCATTCAATAACATTCCTCAAATAATTAATAAAATTAATGTCAAAAGTTGTGTTTTTAAAATCAAAAATATTATTAAGTTAAATAGAAATTTTCACACTAAGTGAAACTAAAAATTCAATTTCACAGAAAAATTTGACGTGAATAATTTTTTTTAGTATTTTTACCGGATTTTTAGTAAGATAAAATCTTTAAGAAAAAGCTAAAAAAATTTTTTTTCTATGCATTTTTTTTAGTCGCAGGCAAGTGTTTATTTGCATCTCAACCATTTTTCTTTAATCTTAAATATTTTTTCAGTAAATTTTACATGCCATACTCTCTGATAATATGGAAAATTTATTTTTAAAACTTGAATGCATGAAAAGATACGAAAATGCAACGTAATTAGTAATTTATATGAACTGAAAGCTTGTGATGAGATTATGTTTCTCAAAATTCTTTCATTGAAAATTTGGTTTTTAATAGGTATGAATATATATGCTATGTGTTGTGGCATGGTATGATAGCACTCGTACTCACAACATTTGCAAAGTCATCTACAGCAGTGCTCCACAACCTTTTTATCGCTGCGGACCGGTCAACGTTTGATAATTTTACCGCGGCCCAATGAGGGTGGGGCACGTTGATTGTTTATATTTTAGATTGTTTTGATTTATCAAATATGCCTTCAGAATAAAATAAAGTTACACCAAAAATGAATAAAAGGGATTTAACGGGGAATATAAAGCGATTTTTTCGTCGAAAGTTGCGCAAATCCGAGAGAAATGCACCACTTTAAATAAAATGGCAATAATTTAGTGTTCTTCAAGCAACCTGGCACCATTTGATTCATGAACTGGTATCGGTCCGCGGACCGGGGGTTGCGGATCACTGATCTACATCACCTATAATAGAAATAAGGGACAATTAAAGGAGATAGCTTGATTAATATTTTATTTGAACTGTGAATCTTTTCGATTATTTTTAGTGCTTTAAATATAAAAAAATTGCTGTAATCTGACATTTGCATTTAAAATTGCTTTTAACCCCTTAACTAGTTTGCCCGTAGACAGTACAGGCTACCGATAGCTAGCCACAGCTGGTTTGCCCTTTCGCTGCACGGGTACTGGTATTTTCTTCTTTCTACCTTTCATTTGTACATAGTCTTTATTCTTAGAGTGATATTATTAGTGCTAGTGTTTTTAAGAGATGAAGTTTGTGTGTCCACACACACACACATAGTACTGAAATGCTTCTCATCCGGAATTTTCTTTGTGGTGAAGGCGGGAATTTTTCATTGAAGGCAAGAATTTAGATTCTTGGGTATATTTGATAAAGAACAGGGATTCGCAAGGCTATGTGAAATTTGTTGCTTGACAAGAAATTAAAATAAAAAGGTAATTGAAAAAGAAACTGATATTACCTCGGTTTCTATTACAATGTAAGATTTTGCATTACACCATGCTTCGAATTGTGTGTGCATATGTGCACACACAAAAAATCCTCAACCGTTTGAGGAAGAGGTATGAACATGAAACTTTTTGTAAGTATGAGAGAAATTCTTTTAAGATATATGGAACATTCTTCATAGTAGCAATCTTCTAACTTCTAAAAAGCAAACATTGGCTGTATGCAACACAAAAATGTGCCTTTTTGGAAAATTTTGGGCAAAGTAATTGACCCCTTAAGGGGTTAAGAAACAATTTAATATCTACACTCATGTTCATAAATTAAGGATAATTCAGAATAACACAGAAATTGAACTCTAAAATAAAAATTTCACCTGTAGAATTATCACACACATCATGAAGACGAATATGTAAATATAAGGAAACCACCAGATGGCGCGGATAGTACGTCATAATGACGAGAGTGTAAGAGAGGGGCATATAAGGAATGGTGGCAAAGAAGCTAAATTGTTCACAAGCGCTTTAAAAGCCTTTCAGTGCAATAACCGTATAGTTATGGCACAAAGGAAGCGTTTGGATGGTTTTTACGTGGTAGAATTATTGGATGACTGGAATGTGGACGTACCCAGCTGGAAGTATCCGAGGAACTTGGAATCTCCCAGAGTGTCATCTCCAGGATTTGGCAACGATTCCAAGATGATGGTAATGTGAGTAGATGTTACAGCACAGGTCACTCCCGAGTTACAACGCCAAATGAGGACCAGTATATATATATATATATATATATATATATATATATATATATATATATATATATATATATATATATATATATATATATATATATATATATATTTGGCAGTTACTGCCAAAAGAAACAGACGGAGCACAGCATCAGACCTGTCTTATCAGATCTCTTCAGCTACCGGTACGACAGTTTCAAGGCAGACCGTGTACAGACGCTTAGGGCACATTGGTCTATATGCTCGTAGGCCTGTCAGATGTGTTCCACTTACCGCAACTCACTGTCGCCTGCGATTAACCTGGAGTAGAGAGCATGCATTGTGGACACCACAACAGTGGTCTTGTGTGATGTTTTCCGACGAGTCCAGGTTTAGTTTGCAGTCTGATTCTCGCCGGACTTTAATATGGAGAGCTCCAGGTACCCGTTACCACCAAGAGAACACCATTGAACGACACCGTTTACGGTGGTGCAGGATGGCTCGTTTGGAGAGCAATTATTCTTGGTTCCAGAACTGACCTGCATGTTCAGAGTGTAACGATGACAGGCCACATCTATCGGGATGTCATTCTGGAACAACATGTACGTTTGTTTCGGGGAGCCATGAGTGCTGAATTTCTGTTTATGAATGGCAATGCCCGTCCTCAACGTGCAAACATTGTACACGAATGCCTTCAATCGGAGGACATCACCCGCGTATGGATTGACCAGCATACTCACCGGACTTGAATCCAATAGAACATGTGTGGGATATGCTTGGCCGGCGAATTGCAGCCCGTCAACCTCTCCCACCTGTCTACCGGGACTTCGGAGAGCATTGCTTGATGAGTGGTGTAATATTCCCCAAGATCAGATTGGTAATTTGATACTCAGCATGCCTAGGTGTTGAAAGGCCTGTATTGCATCGACCCGGAGACATACTCCGTATTAACCATCATACTAACCATGTTATACTGTTTTTTGTAAATAGGTTCTTTTTTGAGATTTGCTCCAGGGAGTAAAAATCGCAATTTTTATTAATTATGTCAAACATGTAGCATCTTTTTTGCTCTTTACCTTTTGTTTAATAAATAGACTTTACAAATAAGTCAGATTTGTTTTGCTTCTGTCTCTTTCTTTGCTTGAAATTCATTATTCTTAATTTATGGACATGAGAGTATTTAGGGGGTCTGGGCTCTATTTGTCTTGATTTAGGCTCAGTATTCTTGTGGGGATATATCAAAGCAGTTATCGACCGAGGCATTCATTTGGTGGCGTATACAGACTTCTCTTTTAGGGATGAAAGAGTATATATTTTAAGAAACACATTGAGGAAAGCAGCGAGCCGTAACTTTATGTTAAAAATCAAAAAGAAAGAAAAGGTTAGGTATAATGAAGTTTCATGGTTTACAATAAATTGCAGATTTGTAAATAAAAGATAAATTCAACTAAATGCTAGGACAAATTAGGGGTAAAAAGTACATTTAAATTCATACATTGATATAAATAAAAAGCTTATTGTTTTTTTAATGAATGCTTGAACAACCTTTTTTTGTGTGTATGAAACTCTTTGTAAAAGTTTTTCTTTTTTTTCTTTGGATTTTATTAACTGAAATTTAATTTTTATTAATACAATATATTGTTAAAAGTTTTTTTTATTTGAAAATAAGTTTACTCTAAATTATAATGTTCAGAAGCCTTAGTTTCTCATTCAACTAGTGTATCGGGGAGTATTATCTTAGGAAAACAGTTATCTCTAACTTTTTCAAAGAGAGATTTAATTTTATTTCTAGTTTGGTCTTCCAATTTTTGAAATGAAATAAATTCAACTAGTTAATTAAAAATACATCTAGAAATTTTTCTTTAAGACAGATTGCTCTAAATACTCGTAAATATCTTTTTTTAAAAAATGAGAACCGTTATTTTCACTTTCTTTAATTGTAAAAAATGATTATGTTTCAGGCAAATTAGCCAAAAATGAAAGATTTTGAACCGTAATAATTTAAACGCAAATAATGAATCGATTCTACTATAAATCAAACTTGTTCGAGAAACAAGAATATAATTTTTTTCGTTGAAAAAACTTTCCAATTTCGGAATCACTAATAAACGTTCTTCTAATTACCACTTTGCACTGAACTGTGAAAAGGAAAAAATTTAATTGCTCGAAAATGTGTGAAAATTTATCAAACTCTCGGAACAGTTTTAAACACTTTTTTGATGCAATTATAATTTCTTTCTAAACGTGACTTGCCTATAAAAATTTTCAAAACGCAGCTCCGAAACCGTAACTGAAGTTTTTCTTTTGCTTGCGGTATGCCCGTTCTTACTTTTAATTATTACCGAGATTATTGAAATAGAGGTGTAATCACAGACGCGTAATTATAAAATGGGAAATAATTTCACCTCGGCTTTCAACAATTGTGATTTGTCTGGGGGTTCTTTCGTACTTATAATTGCGGGGAGGAAGAGCAAAAGGGGTGGACAGGAGAAGAAAAAAAGTTCTTTCATGCGAAATTATCGCTTGTTTTCTTTGCTCGAGAGTTGATAACCTCAAATTGTTTCCGGATTAACATTTATCCGAATTTTCTTTGGACTTAATAATGTGTTTTCTTCATCCTTCTCTGTTTAGGAATACTTTTTTTCGTTTTTTTCCACGCCCTTTTTCCAGTTGAGGATTTGCAAAATTTCGAAAATAATTAAAGGTAATTATCTTTTCGAGAAGCGAAACTTCGAAACTAGATTTTTTCACCTCTGTTTTAGAGATTTTTTAATTTTTTGTTCTACGAAAACAGTTTGAGAACGATGGAACTTTCTCATTGCTGCTAATTAGACTGAAAAATTATCGCAGTGAACACTCGTCTTCTATGCTTTTGGAACACTCACAGTTCTAAATTCAACTAAAAAAGTTTCTTTTCAAACTGTCATTCATACTTTGGTAAAGGCAATTAAGTTCTGCAACTGGATGCTGTACCTATAGTATAATAATTTATAATACTGGCTTGAATAATAATTTGCGTGAAAGTATTTACTTTTTTCTCCATTAAAATCCTCAGCACTAGTTCCCTGTGTTATTTTCCAGCTAGGGAGTTGATGTTTGTCCCACTTTTGAAATAAAGACGTCCTGTCCCACTTTAAAAAAATATATGTACATAACGGTAGGCCGAAAAATATTTTTCCATAGTTATACCCAGGAAAAGTTGCCCTATTCTTAGCTAAGTTAGAGCGTAAAAATAAATTTTTAATTTAAAAAAATGTATTTCACTCATACATTGCATTTAAAGCTTTGAAAAATCGAGAAATTCCGTTATTTTTTCTCAATTTTTTATAGTTATTTAACTTATAATATAGTAGTGTTTTTATTCCAGATTCAAAGCATTGAATAGGAAGAGAAGGGAAAAATTAATACCTATAAATTCAAAATATTTTTGTTTGTGCACTTTTTTAATTAAAAAACACACAAGTAATATTAAAAAATTAAGTAAATTCCTACTTAGATCAACCAAGAAAAATTTTATTTTATCTACTTTTTATTAAATAGTTACAATTAATATAAATATGTATATACATAGGACAGAATCACAACATCAAGTGGTCATTCATTTTTATACATTATCATTAAATTGCTGTATTGTCATCCAAAACAATCGTGTATATAAAATTTCAGTTCAACTGAACGCTTTAAAATGTATTTTATTAACGATTGAAAATTCCACCAAGATAAATAAATAAATATAGAGAGTGTGAGGTAATATAGTAAGAATTGAAAAATAGCAAAATATCTCCTTATATATAAAGGGTCTTCAAATGAAAGTGATTCGCGGTGAGCACCCATGAGATGCGTAGGGATAAAAATGAGAGACTGATACATAACTAGAAATAACCATATTTAATGAGTAAAATGCACACAAATTTTGTTAAAAGAAATCACCCACGGTGCATAGGAAGTTACGAATTCCGTCCGCCAAGGCTGATGTCGGTTGATCATGGAATCAGTTTAGAATTGTAGCCTTTACGTCATCATCCGAGTGAAATCGTTTACCCATTAGGCTTTTCTTCAGAGGTTCAAAAATGTGATAGTCACAAGACGACAGGTCTAGACTGTAAACTGGATGTTCCAGGACTCCCCCCCTTTTCACGGTCCAGTGCCTTGCATGGTCCTGCAGAATGATGATACCTGACGACAGCCTACCTGTAAATTTCCTTTTAATAGCTTTATGTAGCTTATCATGTGTTTGGGTGTACCGTTGTAAATTGATGGAAAAGTCCAACTCCTTAAACTCCAGTAATAGTGGTCTACCTTTCCCTGTCTACCAACATCCCCTTTCCGGCTGACTGCTGAGCTTTGAATAATCTGTGTCTCGGTGAGTCGGGATGTTTCCATTGCATACTGATGAACTTCCCTTGTGGTTGGAAGGGGTGACTCCAGGTTTCATCCCCTGCTGCTATGCGCTGCCAAAAAGTCGTCGCCATTACCCCTGTAGCGCAACAAATGCTGTAAACAACTCAGGCCTATTCGCTGTTTTTTGTGGTGTTCAGCCAGCATGTGGGGTACCCATTGGCAATAAACTTTTCTATACTTCAGAATGTTGGTGACAACACTATGAACAGTACCGATGGAACTCATTTGCAACGTCACAAATGTTTCAACGTCGATTTTTCTTGATTGCAGTGTCAATATCCGTAATCAGCTTCTCTGTCACAACTTTGTGCGCTTGACCAGGACGTAGAAAATCCCTTGTCTCCTATCTACCACCACTAAACTTTCTCGCTCATCTCATCACCGTGAGTCGACACGTGTCACCATACACAGCCAGCATTCTGTGATGAATATTCATCGGCTTACACCATGCCAGTTATCACTACTCGTTGATTCGTTTTAGACGCAGTTGCATCTCCACCATCCATTTTAAATGAACGCCACGCCCTCACGAATGCAATTATCACAAACATGCTTGCACACGCGCATGCGTGGTATATACACCTTTACTATCACATTTATTTCATGAAAATACATTGAAAATTGTTAGCGTGTGACACTTCGAATTACTTTCATTTGAACACGCCTCAAAGATATATATATTGTGACGTACCCTGTCTCCTTTCTGTAATTGCTGAGAAAAATACACTGACAAACGGTGAAAGGTCCTCTCCGTTTCTCTAATTGTAGGAGAAAATATGCTTAAATAGATGGTTTAAGAATTCTGAACTCTGTTCTCATGGCCTCTCCCTTAGTGTTCAGGACTGGAATGACCTCCGGCCTGAGTTGATCTTCCGCTTCCCACGTATCCAAGAAGACAGTGTGTCTGGAGAGGATAACCTCATTATGAGCAGTGAAATATCCCGTGTTCTTAGAGGCCGAGAGACAAAAGATGAAAGAGAGGAGAGACAAGGAGACGCGGGAGTTGAAAAGCAGAGCGATAGGGCCCTTCGAGGAGAACTGAGGGAGGCCTCTAAGAAGCGACAACGAAGACGGGGATAAAGTGAGTGACGGCCCGAAAGAAGATGGGTGTGGAATTAGAAGTGACAATGCTTCCTGAAAGCTAAAATATACTAATAAACTGCGAACACTATTTACTGATATATTTTAATGGTCAATATTTCAAGAGCTTTAAAATTAAACAAATATTCCTTAGTTTAGCTGTACGAAGTCATTACAATATACTACCTTTTCACCTTAGCATTTACGAATGGGAAAGATATTTTTAATTTACATTTTTTTATTGAAGAAAAGGGCTGTTTTAAATTAGATTTCTGAGAAAAGTCAGACATGATAAAGAGACGAAAAAACAGAGTATTACCTGCAGCTCAAGTGTTTGACGCCAGTCTTTCCTATTGCGTTATTCAGGTTCTGTGGATACGGAAACATCTCTCATCAGTTCACTACATTGTTTTGATTTTCAGTTAATTTACAGCAGACGATAATATGACAGTGAATTCCTTGGTAATCCTCTTTACTTTTGTTTTCCTATACTTTTTCAATGAGGAGCGTGAAAGCCAGAAAATATGGAGAAAATCTTTTTAAGACCATCATTAAAAAAGATTTTGAGTGTCCAATGTTTGGTAATTTAAGGGACATTTTGTGAAACAAGTTTCCTTCTCAAAACGATCTCCTAAATGTCCTTTATTACAATGCCCAACAACGATATGAAATGTCACAAAGTTCCTAATACAAATGTGTGCAAACACTTGAAATAGTGTCTTAAAAAATTCAACATTTTACAAAAAGGCTTCTATTTGTATGATTTTCGAGGACACGATATTAATTAGCAGTATTAAGTACTATGATAGTTATACATTAAGAAATACCTGCCATCACGATAGAAATAAACCTTCCTAAAAAGATTGGCACCTTCTAAAGTGAATCTACTATGCTATTTGAAGTAGTATTGCGGAGTATTACATAAACCAAAAGAGTGTAAATTGTGTCCGGGCATTATTTCAGTGAGCTTTCATTTCGTATAAAATAAACGAACTTCTCTGAGTAGTGTTTTACACTGTTGGCCACACAAAACGCGACACCCTGAAAGAAGCATGCAAACCATGTGAAATTTACATTAAGCGTTGGCGGCGATGAAATATGAAAATCATTAACATTAAAGCGCAGACGCACATCACTATATAAGAGGATAATAGATTGGCGATTTGAAGTACGGCAATTGTTTTTTCGTGCGTTTTTTGTGTAAGCTAAGTTTCGTGGAAGACGGAAGACATTGAGCGTCTTTTGAACACGTTTCTGAATTCGAACGAGGAAGAATAGTAGCCTACAGGGATGGCGAATTATCTTTCAGAGAAATCGGTCAACGTTGGTCAAAACAAGCAACTGTGTGTGTGATGCGGATCTGTCATCACTGGATTCAGAAGGAAACGACGGACCGAGAGAGCCGATTACACCCACCTTGTTGCACCAGTGCCCATGGTGACAGGCGCACTGTACGCATGGCAGTAATGGATCCCGCGGCTACTTCACGAACCATTGCACAACAAATTCAGTCTTTTACGTATCCTTCGGTGTCCACTCGTACCATTCGACGTCGTTTGCAGCAGAGTGGAATGTCCTTAAGCCGTCCATTGCTTCGCTTACTCTTGACTGGAAACCACAGGCGTTTGCGCCGCCAATGGTTTGAGTCGCCATGGCATGGTCGACATCTGAAATGGCATCTCATTTTCCCCATACCCGTTTCCATATCGTTTAAAGTTATTTTCGTTTGAAGTGTTATCTATGCCACTCAAACCAATCAAATGAGCATCGGGAAAAAATGAAACCACCTGAGTGAGATAAATGAGATATCCCTTAGCATTATTTTGAATAAAATAATTACTCTAAGTTCTATATGACACTCTGATGAGAATGAAAAGCGATCGGTTTCCCAGACGGATATTGGTTACGATGAGTTAATTTGACGGAGGGGGTAGAGGGGATCATCACTCAGAATCAACGTCATATTCCAATTACGAAGCTGATCTATTACCCAGCAAACTTTTCCTGCTACCTTTTTGTTGATGCTGGCGCCAAGACCGAAACTACTTCGTCAACAACTTTCTTTGTTCCTGGCTACTTGATTATCCGGAGGGAAAGTTTCATCATTTTTATCCCGAAATTTCTTCGAACATTTATTAGGTGGGGGTCTTCAATTATTTTTTATATCATTAACAGATACAGATATTTTTTTTAGAGTACGATATTCTTACAAATTGAATGCTTATGAAAAATTCCATTATCGTAGCTATTATTATATTGTATACCTATTTATTATATTGTAGTACATAATAAATAGCTATATATAATTTACCTCCTATTTATTATATAATAAAGGATTCTAACAGCAAATGGGTATCAGGAAAGTTTGGAATTCGTTTTTAAGACAGTTTTTATAGACTGAGAATCCGGGACAAATATACATTTCTGATAAAACCTTCTCGAATGCTAATATTACATTTTGACTTTTCTTCTCTAGAAAATAACATATTTTAGTACAGTTTGCATTTATAACGGAATTAAACCATTTTTTCTGACTAAAACTATGTTACTTATTTCTTCTCCTGTACTGTAGTTTTAAAAGGATTTACACTGCTAAATCTGAAAAGCTGTGCATTTTGAAATATTTTTAATTCCAAAATTATACATAATGAACATGCGTATCAACATACGGGAGGGCTTGAACGTACCAAATTCATATGAAAATTGAAACACTTTTCTATTTAAAAATGAAAATTCTAAGTATGTTTTCCCCATTTTTTTTTTACCTAAGGCTTCTTAATAAACCCAAAGCGTTTCTCCTTCCCCCAAAGATATGTTTCGATCCAATTTTCCCTCGAAGTTAATTTCAACTTTAGAGGAACTCAGTTGAGAATTACGATCGATTAAAAATCCAGAGTTTAGAAGAAAATATATTTTTTAATTGAAGAAAGATAAAATAATTCTTGTATCACACGAGGCAGACAGAAATGAGTAGAACAAACAGAATAATAAAAATAAAATAAAGTGTAAGCAACCAAAAAATAAAAGTTGCGAAATAAGAAAATATAAAAAACAATAAATACAAAGACAAGCAAGTACTCAAACAAGTTATCATTCAGTCCCACCTATCGCTTAAGTTCGGGGTATTACTGCGCCGTTTCTCAAACTGTGGGAGGGCTCGTACGAGGGGAATATTGAAAAATCAAAAACAAAAGATTATTTTGAAAAAAATTATTAATTTACTGAAAGTAAACAAGCAAAACATATATTATGACATAATAAAAAATAAAATATACGTTTACATTGAAATATTTCACTTACAATTATATCGATGCTACACAATGTATTTAATAGTTAATTTAACAATACTAAGTTAAGAGCAAGTTTAATAATTACCAGGGGATTTTTTTTGTCATGTATAAAATTATATACAAAAATTAACACTTATCTTGATAATTTGTACGGTTTATAATTAATCTCTTAACTGACGATTAAAAGTTACGCGATTCGCTTTCCAAAGCCAACTATTTTCCACGTAGACGCGGGTATGAGTTGTATTAGGGGGGAGGGAATAAAGATGCAAAAAGGTTCTGAAATAAGTAAATTCTTTGCAAACATTGTCAAAGTCCTTTTATTGCATTCCAAAGCCTTCGGAATAATTCTATGGATAGCGGTGCAGAGAAAAGATCGTGCTTCGGATAAGTCCGGGGAAGTTAACGCTTTCACTGTGCGAGACGTTTATATACGCGAGTGGCAGTTAAGAGGTTAAGGTCATGTCGTAGCTTAAGCGTTGAGGTAAAATATTATTGAATTCGATACATTGTTATTGTATGAGGGGGACGCGATGAAAATCATGATTGAAAATTGGGTCGCGAATATTGAAAGTTTAAGAAGAACTGTATTACTGTATTCAATTATATGAACCATGGAAAAAATTGTATTTAAATAAGTTTTTGTGCACTAATACCTCTCCCGTTAAAGCTTTTGTCTATCATCTATTTTGAATTTATGAATATAAAAAATGTTTTAATCCTAGAAACTTTTAATTTTCTTCTCAAACATAGATTATTGTATCAATTTCACTGCAATAAATTGCGTCCAAAAGACTAAAAAAATAATGACGATTTCCTGAAAATTACATTGTTTTACCAATTTTATTTAGAAAATACTTCTAAATATTTTTAAAGATGAGAAATCTCAGATATGTATCATTGCAGTAAACCAGCGTTTCTCAAACTGGGGGCCCCCCCTAGAAGTCCATAACTCTGCGAGGGGGCACGAGCCTGTTGAAAAGTCGAAAACAAAAGATTATTTTTAAAAAATTACTGATTTACAGAAAGTAAACAAACTTAAACTTTGTGACATATTAAAAATAAATTACACATCTACACTGATATAATACACTTATAAATGTATCAGTATAGCATGGTGTATTTTGTAGTTAATTTACAAAACTAAGTTAAAAACAATTTTAGTAATTTCCAATTACTCTATGGGTTTGTCACAGTAGCGCACACAGGAATTTTTCAAGGGGGCAGGGTATCCGGGGTCGAAAGTTCACCATTCTTGTATCATGCTCCTTTTGATTGTGTCGATTTTCGGGAACAAAACACTGTAAAGAATTAATTATTGAATAAATAATTAGCATTAATTAATAAAATTAATCATTAATAACAAATGCTTAATTAAATTTTACGTATTATATACTTACAATTATAATCAATCGGAAAAAATTGAGGGGCTTTGGGGAGAGGGGCTCCGGATCCCACTCCTTGTGTGCGCCACTGGTTTGTCATATGTAAAAAAATACACAAAAATTAACACGTATCTTAATAATTTGCATTGTTTATTAGTATTCCATTAACTGCTGATTTAAACTTACGCAATCCGTTCCCCAATGCCACCATTCTCCCCGTACGCTTGCATATGAGATGTATTGGGGGAGAGAAAAGGAATGAATAAACAAATCCTCTGAAATATGTCAATCCATCGCAAACACTGTCAAAAACTTTTTATTGCATCCCAAAGACTTGGGAATAATTTTATGCATAGAAGTGTACAGAAAAGATTGTACTTAGGAAAGATGTTTATATACACCAGTGGCACTTAAGAGGTTAGAGTCGTATTATAGCGTATTGCCGTATGGAAGGGGTGCGATGAAAATGATGATTGAATATTGGTTCGCAAATATTGAAAGTTTGAGCAGTATTGCAGTAGACCAAAAAATATTTTCAGAAATCTGAAACAAAATACTTTTGAAACTCAGTCAAGAGACGAAGTTGGAATTAACTTAAATTTTTTTATATAATACTTGTTAAGATTGTGTGTGTTTATTTCAGAATTTTAATAAGATAGGTAGTCACACTTTTTTCCTCTAAAAAATGCATGCGTGAAGTCGACTTGTTTTCCTTCTTTTTTGTAACCTTTAAGCAAGGTACTGCACATCATGATGGTATGAATATTGAATTTTATTATTTCTCTGTCGGTATTTCATGTTTATACTTCAGAAAATCTTGCTTATAGCATGTTATTAAATACGGGCGCGATTCCTCAAGTTTAAATTCCTCTAGCACATTTTTCAAGATTTTTCTGTTGCATATCGAACGGCAGAAAAAAAAATGCTTTAATAATTCAATAAATTATCTTCCTGAGTTTTTTTTACTTTTTGCTTTTTTTGTTTTTTATGCGATTTATAAGAATACAATGTGAACATATTTCGCATTGAAATCTGACAAAATTCTGTAACCTCATACCATTTGTGTAATGTTTGCTTTCATATACGCTCTAGAATCTTGGTGGTGGATTGCGTGGGACATTAAGTCTACCTAACTTAACATTTTAGGAATGTAGAGATCAGGCGTAACTGTGTGTGTGTAAGTCATAATTAACTAATTCATTTTTCCAACCATGGACTAACTAGTAAAAGTCACGCAGACTATGTGAGCAAGTGATTAGGGTCATAAACTCATAGCTTGTGTTTTTTTTCTCCCGAATCCCGTATCAATAAAACACCGCCATGCACAGGAGCAGGACATTAAATTGAACATGATTACAATTTCTCATTTTTCTTTTTTTCATTTGGCAATTTGAATATTACGGTTCGTATAGTTTCAAAATGTGACGTCGATAAGCAATCAGTCATGTATTCTGGGATTGTTTCTCTTTTTGTAAATACCGTTCGGTGGCTAGAGAACTATTACAGCTGATTTGTATCCAAGTGCTATGTTGTTCAAAGTGCCCTTCATTGTTCGTTAGAAACTTGTGACTTAGTTTTACTACTAAATGTAGATGCACTGAGTGCCTAAAACAAGCAAGCAATTGTAAATTTAAAATAATCAGTGAACATTTATAAAAATCAATGTTCTGTACTTGGTATATTACATTAGTAATTACTCAAATTTATCAACTTACGGAATGTAAACTCAATTTTTATTGTTTCTTGATAATAAAGGAGTTGGCATTATATATAGACGCACCAAGAAGAAGGCAATAAACGACAAATGTCAAGAAAAGTATTCTTTATAGAGACCTCTGCAAAAATATTCGCTCTTATTGGAGGGGTAATGGATACGTCTTTTCCTTAACGCTACTAGTAATGGTTCGCCGATGAATGTTGGGGGGGATTCGTTATTAATAACTATGCGTAGTTAGAAATTTTTTAAAAAATATTCTACAGTATTATTTGTAAAATATCTGTAACGTACTGTTAGATAGGCTGGGCTACATATTCGTCGTGGGCAGCATTCGGCCTTCGAGTTTAACGTTTTGGTAGTAAATAGTAACAAATGAAGTTATCCGATGAAAGTGAAGGGCACAAAATGTGACCCGTGGGCTAGGTGTGACCTGCCTGAATATTCTACCTAACTCTTCTCAGATTTTAAAACAGTAGGAAAGAAATTTTCAATTTCAGTGCCTTAAATTATATATTTAAGGATTCGTAGTATTTTTTGCATGAGCGAAAATTTACTAAACAGTCTTTTAAATGATCCTCTATGAAACAATTTCTAAAAAACTGCTAAATTTGTCATTTGCGAACACTTGTATTGGATAGTCAGGGTCCTTTCTGCGTATTGCCTCTCTTATTGACAGCGGTGAGTGATGAGGCCAATTTGGCGACAGTTTGCGGCAGATGTTTCGCCAGCTACTACTTAAGCGTTGCTTAATAATTCAACATATCGTATAGTGATCAAATATTTAAAACGTTTTGTCATTCGAGATGTCACCATCTCTGGCTTTGCGCTTTCTTTTCTCTCTCCCCGCGGGCTTCGAAATCAATACGTTTTTTTTTCTTTCCGATTTTTTGCGTCAAATGGATAACTAGTTAGCTGATAGCTCCATTGATTTTTAGTCGCTATTCATTCTGTCAATAGCAAGTGGCATGATGTTTTTATTAGATACGTACGTGGTGGGAATTTTTCGTCCTTCCTCTCTACGTGCGTGTTTCTTATTATAGAATATTCTATTTCCTGCTCGAATTATTTTAGTCGGAAGTTCAAAGAGAGTTATTTAACTTCGATTTTCGAATGAGAAAGTAAGCTGGGCAGCTGGTTTTGATGTTTTAAGTATTTATTTAATTTGTAATTAATTCTTCCTGTTTACAAATTGTATTAATATACAATAATTGAAAAAAAAGATTTTTCTTACGTAAGAGATTAAAGATAAGAAGAAACGAAACATGGGATCTATTTTTTGGATTCAGTAAAAATAGCATATTTGAGCACAAAAATGCGCCAAAAGAATTAAAATCCGAAATTTTAATGGCGAGAAAGTTGCCCCTATTTAAGTTTGTATTAGTGATGACTGCTAGGAGATTATGAGAAAATAAAAGCTTTAAGTAAAAACAATTAAAAATTACATTTTTTATTAAAAAATTTAATATAGTTTACTCGGTGATAATATTAATTTGTGATCCAAGTGTCCCCTACCTATGTCTTATATTTTATAACTGAGACATGTGCATGCATTTTTTTACACCAACTATCGAAGTCTAGGCCTATTGAAATGATCTGCAGCCGCATTTGATATTTCGCATTTAATTTGTTTTTATATTTTGCTTTTGCAGCCACTCCTTTTAATTCAAATGCATTGTTCTGAATGATATTAAAATGTTTACAGTTATGGGAGAAATCCTCAGCATTTTACATGAATTTGCAACCCAAAGTAGAGGAAAACTGTCCTTGCCTAAATTTAGATTCCAATGTTGAATCTGTTGATATGACGATAAGTTGTTCCCTCTTCATCAGTGTATATGTTTCTTCCACAGATGGAAGAAAAGGTGCATTTTCAATTAGAAAACTATTTATTTCTGCAAAACTTATACTAACGAGTACAAAATTACGGTTATGTAAACTTAACAGAGAAACTAAATTCATTTTATATACATACATTTATAATTTTCTGTTCGATTTTTGTGACTCGTGAAACCCCTGAGTTTCCTCGTGGAATCCCAGGGTTCCATGGAATACAGTATAAAGTCCACAGGCTTATATTATCAAGTTCAATAACCCTTTGAAAATATATATTATGAACATTATACACTGATTATTTCTTACATAAAATTTAAGGAACGTCCTTTAATGAATAAAAAAAATTGTGTGTATTGTTTAAAAAAAATTTCTGAAATTAGATAAAATAATATAGACGTTCTATTGAAATAATTTTGTGTGGGTAAGACCTTTTTTCCATTCCGTGTGTAAAATAAAACAGTAATGCGACACTTTAAGAAAGAAGTAATTCGGTGTAATTTTTTTCATTATTATTGAAGTGGTAACTTCTTTAGGTGCGTTTTGCTGAAGAATGAATCTAAGTTAAGCGTCAGGTTCGGTTGCATTACACTCAATCAGCTTTACTCGGCTCCAGATGGCAATCGTGCTCTGGCTGGTGGCTCTCACTTAGTTTTGAATTGAAAACTTTTTAAGCTCGGGTATTTTTTTAAGTAAACATTTCATGCACACTTTTCCCCGTGAAGTTTTATTTCCTTTATTTATATATTACTGTTATGCAGCACACTTTCACTCAACTCAAGCGAGTGAATGAGAGAAGAGGAGCGCAAGCGAAAATAATTGGGGGGAGATTGTTCTTATATAGGAGATCGAATATAAGGAGAAAGGAACATGGGATTTATTTTTTTATTCAGTTCCTTTAAGCACAAAAATGTGCCAAAAGAATTAAAATCCGAAATTTTAATGAAGTTAATTGGTGAGAAAGTAGCCAATATTTTGGTTTATAGTAGTGATGACAACTAGGAGATTACGAGAAAATAAATCATTAATTGTGAAAAGGTAAGAATCCTCCTCTTTTGTTCACTTAGAGAATTTTAAGAAAAGTAAACGGATCTTAGGGCATAAGTTTTGATAACCTTACATAGTATACGGCGTTATCTAAGCTATATAAACGGTACTTACGTATTTTTCCAATCCTATTGACGACATTATATGAAAGGAAGCACATGGTTGCCAACTCAGAGTGTACGACACATGGAAATTCAGGGTTGCCAGTTTGGAGAGTTATCTTGAACGTTGACATTGTTGCGATAGCACGTAAGTACCATATAAACATATATCGTATAAATATAATCTAATTTACTTATAAATATTTTAAAATAATTTGACATTTAATTCACATATATATGCTCCTTTACAAATATATAAGAATCCATAACTATTTAAACCTTGTTCTCTACAGAAAATGGAAGAAATGTACAAATCCACCGATGAATAGGCACTAAAAAAAGAAAAGTACTTAAGGTCCACATGCGAAAATGTCATAAAAGAAAAAGAAGTATATCCGAAGACTTTGATTCTCTTGATCTGAATGAATCAGAAGTTTTCACTTCTATCATGTGGGCCATAAGCACCCACAATTTTTTTACTACAACTAGAAAAACAATAAAAAAGTGTATGATCAATATACAATAATATAAACACACACATTAAAGCCTTTCTATTTATTTAATAGCGTACAAACTGCTTTTCTTGCAAGTAATGTTTACAAAGATTTTGACTTGGTTTGCTCATATTTGATTTAAAATGTTCAGTCCCTCTAAAGCTCTTATGAGTTGATCTTATAATTTAAAGCTTTATCCAAATACCGTGTAACAGCAGTGACGCACACAAGGGTCCAGACCCCGCTCCATCTATAGCCCTTGATTTTTGTTTCGATTTATTAGAATACTATGTGTGTATAACGTAACATTTAATAATTTATTTGATTAATTAATGATAATTTTTTTATTCAATTACTCATTTTTTAAACTTTTTGTGTTCTCGACAGTCAATAAAATAAAATAAAATAAAATTGTAATTCTTCTTAACCTCATTTTTTTTAATTGTTTATTTCCCTTGAATGTGTGTTTAATACTTACTTCTGTAAGCCCTGTGTGATACTTTGCGGTGCACGGGGATTTTTTAATTGTTTTCAAAAAAAATAATAATAAATGATAATAAAATCAAAAGAATAGGTTTGGTGGTGTATTGGGGGTATGATACGAGAATGTTGTTCTTGTGTGCGCCACTGAGCGAGAGACAAAGAGAGATAAGAAAGAGATCGAGAAGAAATTTTTTAAGCAGAAAAACTTAATTCAATAAAAAGAATTTTATCAATTAATGAAAATTCTTAAGGATGTAGTACATAATACACAACACAGCGTGAAGAAGGCATTCCTTAAATTTGAAACTAAGACTTAATGAAACTGAAATTAGAATTAACCGAACACAATCGGTTCTTTAAATATGTACGAACTTACATCGATTTTAAAAAAAAGATGTTTTTAAAAATGTTTTTTTTTTCTAAATGATACAACAATTAGAGTTTTGAACAGAACAATTATGTCGTGGAGTTGTTCTTAGCTTCTTAGTTGTCGACCTCATTCTGTGATCATAGTTTATTTGATTGTTTTTAATTATTTGCAAATAATTGAAATACTTATTTTAAAATACAGGATAATTATTTGAAAAACGCAGGATAAAAAGGACAATGATAAATAATCGCATTGTTGGTGATTGTATCGATTATAACAATCAGTTTATTACAACTAATTACTAATAAGTGTTCATATAAAGTCACAAAAATGTTATCCAAATTATTGTTACATGAAGGAGCCACAAAAATATTTCCTTCTTATTGAAGAGCTTGCTATGCTTTTTCTAATAATAATAGCGTCGTATTCAATTCCATTTGATGATGAATTTATAAATGAAAATCTTCAAATATTATTACTTAATGACTGCAACTGTTACACCAAAACTATTTAAAAGCAGTTTAATTGAATGCACAATGTAATATAGTGAATTCAAATCATCCATTGAGCTTTAGAAAAGACTTGGATATTCACCTTCCACCGGACAATCTTTTTAACTCGGACGTCGTGCGAGAGATGGCGTTACTACGAGGAAATTGTGTGGGTTCATTGAATTCTCTTCAATCTATCATTTGTGTGTGTGTGTGTCGCGCTCTTCCCTCCGATTCTTAACTAATTAATTTCATTTCATTAAATAACATAGTAAACTAAAGGTCTCATATTTTGTTAATTATTTCATGGAATGGAAGCAAACAAGGCGAGAAGCTAATAATAGCAGTTACATCTCAAACATACTAAGCATTTTAGATTTTTACTGCTATTCCCTTTCATGTTGTAGAGTATTAAAAGTGCCTTTTAAATTTAATCATACCATCATTTTAATTTAAATATAAAACGAGGAAATTTCTACAAGATTATTCATGTAGAGTAACAAAATGATACGAAATAATATGTTTCTTCGACCATCTTATTCATGTAAATAGAGGTGTATTGAAAATTTAATGTACTTATTTATCCAAATCACAATAATGGTTCTATATTTTAACAGTAATATATATATATATATTTAAATATTCCTTTATAAATCTTTGGCGTTTCTTATATATATGTGTGTGTGTGTTTACAACATTTATTTATTTATATGAAATTGTATATATGTTTTACAACTTGCTATAGAAATTCTTCATCAATAAAAGAATTTATTAATTATATCCTTATCAACCTCCAAGGATTATTTTAACTACCGATTGGGCCGATTACTTTTTAATTTTGTTTATGTTACAATAAAGTCCGGCTTTCACCAATAAGAACTTAATTTTAAAAATATATTATTCCAAAATGAAAATGTAATGTAACATCTTTGGTATGTTTTATTCTAATGAAGGATTTTTTTTTATAATAACATAGCACCTTGGTGACTTAAACTTTTCTTTGCAAAACGCACACTGCGTAGAGCTACTCAACAGATAGTGTTTTAAAGTCCCATGAGTGGGATGAAATGGGGGTTACCAAACTTATTATTCGATCGCGTTTTTCTTGTGTTTTCTTTTTGACTGGAAATAAATAGTAGAGTTTATTTATATATATATTTAGTTTATTTCTCTTTATCCTTATGTTATTTTGAATGTCCAATGCCATTAGAAATGTTCAGCTAATATAAAGTAACTTATATTTTACTGGTTTTGGAAATAATGATCGAAATACAACTTTTAGAAAATACTATATACTTTGAAATAATTATTTACTTTGTTAAAATATATTTTTTTAAGTTATTCCCTCTAAAGTAATTTAAAATGATTCTTTTAAAAAAAACCCAGTGTTTTTAATGGGTTTAATTGTATCGTTGCTATTCGTTTCTCTCCTACCCCCTTAGCATCAAAAATAAGGCTTTCACCCACTGTTTGCTTACATTGAGAAATGGTTTTCACAGACTATTTCGAATCCCATTCCGTCGGCTCGATTCTATACTTTCATCCGCTTTCAAACAAATGTGATCAATATTTTAACAGGTTCCATCATGAGAATTTCAATTCGAGACCCGAGAGTGGATAAATTCAAACTGCGCATGAAAGCAACGCTGAGTTTCAAAAGTATTGGGGAGTTACTTAAGACGTCTCTTCATTCACAAACAAGTACTTAATTGAAAATTCAATTAAAAACATTTCTATCCTGTAACAAATATAATTGGGCAATATCCACTTTTTAATAGCAGAGGTAGGTTCTTTTTGATAAATGATTTCTCTTTGCGTGTTGTAGTCCTTTACTTCTTGCACATAAATGTTTAAGATTTAAGACAGACTTATGTAACAGTAATCCTTATAAATTATCATTAGTGATTACAAGAAGATGAAAAAAAAAGATTATTACAAGTTAATTAATTTTATATATAAGTTTTTAATTCAGAATTTCTATTTCGTAGCTTAATGCGTGCACAACTGTCTTGAGTTATCTTGGCCACGGAGGTGAGTCTGATCATGGTTGCGAATTCATCACCGGTATCGTGGGTTCGGGCCCTCTACCCTGCTGGTCAGGGTAGAGGGGCCGATGCGCATTAAATTTGCCGGAGCTCTAACTCTTCATAAAGAAGTGGTGAGAAAATTTGGAGAATGAGGTGTCAAAATCAGGTGCTAGATATCTTCAATACTGGATCATCATTGAAAATTACAAGATCTGTGGCCTTCGAGTTATTTCTCAACTTTATAAATCAATTCATACTCAATTGTGTTTCGACACAGAGTGTTCCCGAGTGCTAAATATATCGTAATGCTCGTCTCCGCATAACGCACACCTAGACTACTGTCAAGCTGCAATTATTAATTTTTAGGTTTATTCGCCGTATAACGCGCACTCCGTTTTTGACGAAGATACCTGAAAAACACACGTGCAATGATTTTGTGTATTGAAGTTATTTATTCTATGTATTATTCTATGTCACGGGTGTCCAACGCAATTGACTTTGCGGGCTACTTCGTAAAAACATTATAATTTCGCGGGCCCATATAAAAATGTATATTTGTATATTAGATTTAGACCCACTACTAACATTTATTGCAATGAAAATTTAAAGCAGATTGACATATCATTATTGTTCGCATTGGTTTTCATGAAAACAAACATAGATGATATAATAACAAAAATTCAATGATTAAATAATGTATAATTTATTTAACTAGTGAGATATTTGTTCCTTAACTCTTTTACTTAGCTTTTGCGAGTCGATCTCAATACGTGTATTTCTGCATCGTAATTGATGTTACAGGTTTTTTAGTCCGTTAAATTTGAGCACATTTTATATTTGATAAATTTTATTTTCGAGAAGAGTTTCAGAAGCAATGTGATATAAAAGAAACATCAATTGAATTTTTGAAGGGATAACCTCTATTGGCGCGTTTTGCTGTAGAGTGAATTTGAATGAACGTCACGCTCAGGTATGTAACACTCATTCGGCTTTTTTCGTATTTAGTCGGACATACACACAACCCTAAAAAGGAAAGGAGGGACATTTCTCCTCGCCACTCTAAAACGCGCTTTGTTTGCCCCCCTCAGTAAAAGTAAAGTTCCAAGCTTAGATCTAAGTGGGGCTCTCCCTACTTACCTCTTTCTGCGGAAATGAATAGGGAATGCTTTCTAATCCCAGTTGAAGCATGAGAATGAAACGTAATATTTTTAAAAAACAGGCATAGAGAGAAAGAGAAAACCTACACTAAAATTAAACAAAATACAGAAAAAGACAAATTTTTTTAGAAGTAAATAAATAGCATAATTATCATTAGCAATATTGCAGTGATCTTAGTAATAAAAATCTATTTTTGTAAGCGAATCGGAATAACAATGACACATTATTAATGACACACACTATTAATCACATTACTTAAATATACACTTTGAGTCTAAAAAGAAAATTAAAACCCTTAAAAATTTAAAATAACAAAATTAAGTATACAGGTATAAAGAAAAAGTTACATTAAATAATTTAAATACAAGAGAACAAAATATAATTAAGACTTTCCTTGCAGAAGCACCAGATATATATGTACAAAACTGCCATACAATGACAAAAGAGCTAGTATAAGCCAGAGATTATGTGATATAAATCTTCTGATTAAATCCCTTTTAAAAGGTTTTGACCTTTATTCCTCTCTTCTCAACAACTACCTGCCTTACTATCTCTTTGCTTAAATCAATTCATGGATAGAATTGAATATTGTTGAACTACAACCAAAATTCACATAGCCGGATGGGTCTCCTGAACAAATTACCTTTGATTTTAAGTGGCAATTTTAAAGTAGATTTTTCAAAAGACAAATCAAAACCTTTAGTTGAAAAATCAAAATTCAATTTAATTATATCAAATGATCCAAATGAAGCACGAGGAAGTACGAAACAACGCTTTTGGCGAAATTTTTTTTTATAGATATTTAAATAAAATTTTGAATCTTATGGATTTATAACCTATTTCGGCTACCATAAGCCAATTGTTTCCTTCTTAGAATATCATTAATGCGCAAATATCTTTGTATTTAGCACAAAAACATTACTTTATGAGTACAGACATGAATGAATAATTTTATATAGCAATACTAATATCCCCTTGTTTTTCACACATTCTCCCTAACTAATCCCTGAAATAACATTACAAAATTCGAATTTATCACATCTATCATGTGGTCATAAGCATACACACTATTTTTTTGTTAAAAAAACACACTAAAAACAAAAATATTGCACAAAATAAGCGTATTTTGTAAAGTTGTAATGAATCACGAGGTCCGCAAAATTATTCAAGGCGGGCCGCGCGTTGGCTACCCCTCTATCTTGTTCATAACTTATAATACACTATAAAATTACCATACTTCAAGAACTATAGCCCTAAATCCGTAAGGAATGTCATTTCTTTTAAATAAACAGTATTTCGATATGTGTAAAAGTTAAATTTTTTTCTATATTATATATGCTGATCTTTTCTTTCTTTTCTTTTTTAATCTCTCATTTTAGAATATTCGACGTATAACGCACAGCCGTAAATTTCGATCACTTTTTAGCACTAAAAGTGCACGTCATACGCCAGAATCTACTGCAGGTAATGGCACATTTGGATCCTAAGTAATGTAACATGCCCTTTGGGGAATAATTAAATTGAAACTATTTTCTTTAATACTTATATAATATGAATTCAGACCATAATTTTACAACACTTTTTTACGAAAGCCACTCACTATCTATTACTAAGTCTTACTGGGGAAAATAGAAGATTAAAAAAAATGTTGTTTTACCCTAACAATAGGCATATATTTCGAATGGAATGTCTTTAATATCAGTCAGCGAAATTCAGACTTGGAATATGATCCTTAATAAAAAGTTTTCAACATATTCTTAAAAGATCAAACGATTATGCCATAGATAAGAGATTCTTAAACTTTTTTGCCTCATAAACCCCTTGACAGATTTTTCAGTTGGGGGTAGACCCCTACTTATATAATATTAAATTTTTGCAAATTTATGAACTTAAATGTGTTTTTGACAGCAGGTATAGAGCTACTTCCTTTAAAAGACTTTAATTTTTAACTGTAGTGAAGTATAGTATGTATTAATTAAATTAAAATTTAATTAATACATAAAATAACTGAGCAACAAACAAATGCTTTTAGAGGGAGGGATGAATCTGGGGATGCAATAACAAATTTTCAACTTTTGATATCAATCTTGTGAAGTTTAACCGGTTAAAGGTGTTCAGTCTGTTCTTCTTTCTTTTTTTGTTTTCGAGATAGGCAAGCGCACTGTAACTCCTTCTCAATTGGAAAAACTTAAAAACTTTCTCAAGATATTCCATAATATGGAATAAATAACAGGTATATCTTTTTAAAGCCAAAATTACTGACATCCGTTGAAAACTTGACTTTAAGATCTTCGTTAGTTCCTATTCCCAGTGCCTAATTCTGGTAATCTGACATTTTTGAAGTGGTACGATTGGCACGATTTGCAAGGGAGTGAACTTGTCACGCTCGGGAATGTAACGCTCATTCGGCATTTTTTGCCTTTATTCGGACATACACATCCCTAAAAAGGAAAGAATTGTCATCCCCCCCGTCATTCTGACACGCAGTAGTTTACCCTCCCCCACACCAATACGCCGTAAAAGCAATGTTCCTAGCTTCGATCTAAGTGGGGGCTTCCTCCTCCTTCCCCTCTTTCTACTGAAATGAATGAGGGATTCTTTTTAATCCTAGTTGAAGCATGAAAATGAAACATCATATTTATAAACAAGTAATATATGTAGGATTTAAAGTACTATAGGGAATATAAATACATTCTCCGATCAGTGAGGTTACAACCTCACCCATAGATGGTGCTACCAGCAAATATATGCATCCCCCCCGGAATGATGGGTTTTGAGGGAGAAACGATAGCGACGGGAAACGAGAGACGTCAGAGGGACAGGCTCCGGTTTACGAGCGAGAGGTCACGTTTTTGATCAACGTGGTGGTCAATAGGCTTAGCGACAATTGAGAGTATGCTCCGTGAAATACCTTATAAAGTTTGTTAATCAGTATTTAATTGTAAATAATCTAATGTTTCATTAAACAGTAATTTTATTCTAATCAGCTTATTTCTTTGAATATCAAGATCCTGTACATAGTGACTCACCCCTAGACAACAAAAGAAAAGCCACTTGTATAAATAAAATACACCCCTACATATATAAAAAAAATTTTAAAAGTCAATTTCTACTAAGATCAACACAATTTTTTTTATTATAGCTACATTTTGTTAAATAGTTACAATTAATATAAATATGTTTATACATATGACAGATTCACAACATTAAGTGGTAATTAATTTTTATTAACTATGATTAAGTATCGTATTGTTATCCAAAAGAATCGTGAATATAAAATTTCAGTTCAACTGAATGCTTTAAAACATGAGAAAAAAACTTTTTCAAGTTTTGACACAAGTCGCTAAAAAGGAAACAACGTTGTTGTATCTGTAATTCTTTAAGTAATTAGTTCCAGTCAATTAATTATAATTAAATTGTCGTATTTTTACCCAAAACAATAGTGTATAGAAAATTTCAGCTCAAATGAGCGGTTTAAAATGTAAGAAAAAAAACCCTTCTTTGTTTGTTTTCACACAAGTCGCCAAAAGGGCCGCTAAGTCGGTAAAAATGATGCCAACATGGCTGTATTTGTATTTCTTTGAATAATTAGTTTTAATTAATTAATTTTTATTAATTATAATTAAAAATTAGTGTATTGTCATCCAAAATAACCGTGTATGTAAAATTTTAGCTCAATGGAATGCTTTAAAATGTATTTTTTTAACGATTGAAAATTTCACCAAGATAAATATGGAGAGTTTGAGCTAATAGTGTGTAGGAATTGAAAAATAGACTTAGAGAGAAAGCGGAATCCTACACTAAAATTAAATATAAAACGTAGAAAAGGACAAATTTTTATAGAACTAAGTAAATTGTATAATTATCATTAGGAATATTGCAGTGATCTTAGTAATAAAAATCTATTTTTATAAGCGAATCGGAATAACAATGACACATAGTTCTATTAATCACATTACTTAAATATACACTGAGTCTAAAAAGAAAATTAAAACCCTTAAAAATTTAAAATAACAAAATTAAGTATACAGGTATAAAGAAAAAGTTACATTAAATAATTTAAATACAAGAAAACAAAATATAATTAAGACTTTCCTTGCAGAAGCACCAGATATATATGTACAAAACTGCCATACAATGACAAAAGAGCTAGTATAAGCCAGAGATTATGTGATATAAATCTTCTGATTAAATCCCTTTTAAAAGGTTTTGACCTTTATTCCTCTCTTCTCAACAACTACCTGCCTTACTATCTCTTTGCTTAAATCAATTCATGGATAGAATTGAATATTGTTGAACTACAACCAAAATTCACATAGCCGGATGGGTCTCCTGAACAAATTACCTTTGATTTTAAGTGGCAATTTTAAAGTAGATTTTTCAAAAGACAAATCCAAAACCTTTAGTTGAAAAATCAAAATTCAATTTAATTATATCAAATGATCCAAATGAAGCACGAGGAAGTACGAAACAACGCTTTTGGCGAAAAATTTTTTTTATAGATATTTAAATAAAATTTTGAATCTTATGGATTTATAACCTATTTCGGCTACCATAAGCCAATTGTTTCCTTCTTAGAATATCATTAATGCGCAAGTATCTTTGTATTTCGCACAAAAATATTACTTTATGAGTACAGACATATGAATAAATAATTTTATAGGACAATACTAATATCCCCTTGTTTTTTATTCACCAAACTAGTCCCTGAAATAACATTGCAAAATTCGAAGTTATCACTTCTATCGTGGGGTCATAAGCACACAAACTTTTTTTTTCTAAGTGAACATTTCATTGCCTACTATGGTATTACGATAGTCAAAACATTCTCAAACCTAGTTTCAAAATATAAAAAAGGGTATTTAAATGTTGAACGTAGATTAAAACGTCTTTTTCCTGGTAGATTGTCTATGACAATAGAGAAACTGGGGAAATTTGCGAAGTCCATTATTATACTCCTTTAATTCCGACAAGAAAGGCTGAAATGTGGTCCTTGCTGTAATAAAATTTATGCTATGGCTTTGTAACGACAAATTATCCTCATTCAGTTTAGTAAATAAATCTTTTAAATAGGTAAGTCTGGTTTCCACTGGATTAAATTTCATTCAAAATTAAAGTCACGATCTGGTTAAATGAGATCCACCATCATTGACCCCATTTACATATCATGGGCCCCGAAATTATTTTTTCAGTGACGTGGACCTTTTTTGCAGGACGACATAGAACCCTGCAGGTCTATATAGACCACTTTGGGACCTTAAATGAAATGGTTTTTAACATTACAATATAAGAGACGAAATATCAATATTATTTTTACCTGGAAGAAAATTTTTGATTGATTAACATAGGGAAAAATAATCTAGATATATATATTCTATAGATTTCAAAAAATAACTTTGATGTTTGAATAATTTTCTATCTGTGAAATATATTTTAAATTTGATTTTATTTCTGTAACCCTTGGTCAAAAATCCATAATGATATTAATTAATCATTTTCTTAAGAGATAATATGTCACGATAATTTATTTAAAGAATTGTGAATACATAACAAATGACACGACAATTGAAATACAACTTGAACTTTGATAACAAAAAAAGAAAGTATTCAATAAGTCCCCCATGTCATTAAAAAATGTTGCCAAAATCTTCATTTAAAGTTAGGTTATCAATTCTGTACCGGCAGTCAAAGTTTTTTATGAAAACTAAATAAAAAAAAAGTATTTTTACAGTCAAAAAAAAATTTTACAAAATGAATTTTCAAAATTTTTTTTTAAAAACAATTATTCTGAAAGTGATTTTGATCGTTTTATGAACGTTATCAGAAAAATGAAAATTGGGAAACAGCATTGACTTCCGTTTCGGAACCCATGCGACTTGTATGCGTTCTTTGATGATTCTCCTGCGAGAAAACCACTCTCCCCTGCACCTAATCCGGAGGGTGGAGACAGCCGGACTCGGAGTTTCCCGATTGGTTCACGTCAGCAGTCCGTTATGTCACCCAGTCACGGCATCTCCCCATTGGCCGAGGCTTCACTCTGTGAGGTTGCGGGAAGCAGAAAAAACGAATTGCGTTTCTGCCTTTCTTTATTTCGTTCTTTTTTCCACGAGGGTCGGCGGTGGTTTTAATTGACGGAGGCTCTTCCTCCTGTCACCAGACGAACGAGCGTGAATCATGCTTCCGGTAATCGGATTAAAGCGAAATACACAAGGTTTAGAGCGACGTTAAAGTATATACTTCATACACATAAATCCCTTAATGCAATATTAAAATTTGTTCAATTTAAAATCAGATTACTTGACCGATGGCCATGTTCTGGGAGATAAAATTAGATAACAGAGTATATATATATATATCTTATTCAGAAGTATATTTAATGATTTCAGAGGCAGGGATTAAAAACATCTTTTTTTTCTCCCGCTAATATAAAGAATAGATTAAGGTGGTATTAGTTGTTAATGTGTTGCCTCTCCTTTTACCGTACTTTAACGTCAGCATGATATTTTTCGTTCAAAACAAGCAACTTTTATATTGAAATGTATCTACATGTTTACTTTTTGTGAGTTCAATACAACTTTAAATATTCTTATATAAAATTGGAAAGAGATTAATTCTTACTTCTAAGTGCTTATGATTATCATAAATGTCAGGTATTCCCAGCGGGTTCCGGAAGGACCCTTTGGAGTTCTGTGGAAGTCTAGAAAGGATCTGCAGTATTCCAAGAATCTACTGGGAGTCAATGGCATTATTTTTTGGTAGCAAAATTTCATTAATTTCTAAGGATTTTATATAAGTATTGGTTAATTTAAACTATATAATTTTTATTTACGCCACACAATATATCAACACAAGAGCTACTGGCGGCAAACCTCGTAATATTGAGCCACGGCCAAGTGAAGAGAACTTAAGTTCAGCTGGCATCCCAATTTACATATTTTTACGCCACCCCCCACAACGTAAGGACTTTTCCCTCAACATATTTTAACGTGCTTCAGTTTCTCTACACGATGGTTCTTTAGTGACATCAGGACTCGAACTCGTAGCTTGGCAACGCTGGTCACAAGTGCGCGGACATAACCACTTTTTGGGCAACTTCAGCTTTTAATTATTGGGTAATATTCTTTAGAGTAGATGTAATACAGTTTGCATAGAGAGATGGGATCCACACGTCTAAGGCAGATTACCATGCCTTAAATGAAAATGTAATATATATCTAAAGCGTCGCTTTTTATCTTATTTTCCGTTCATACTTTTAATTTGCTATTTTGAAGGGGGGTTTTTTAGCAATTATTAAAAAAATGTGGCTATGATATATACACTATAACTCAAACTCAGTGGCGCAACAGCCCATGAGGTCCAGGTTCTACTGTGCCCATCCCAGTATACATGACCATTGCGCGTATGAGCAGATGTCCCGATCAAGCGGTCAGTCTGAAGCGAGACCCTCAGTGTTTGTCCCCAAGCAAGCTTTTGATACTCATTTATCGACCCATTGCAGTAGTGATGAAAGGTTAAGTCGACCTCGTCCAGCCCGGGAATAAAATCCGGACATGTGGTGTGGGAACGCGATATGCTACCACTCAACCCCCCACTGGGCCTTCATATAACTATATATCTATTTATGTTGGAGGAAAATTGATAAGAGGATTTATGAAAAAAGTTATATATATATATATATATATATATATATATATATATCAGTAGCACACACACAAGGGGGGGATCCTAGGAGTCCGGACACCCCCTTAGCCCTTGATTTTTTTTTTCGATTGGTTAAACTCTATGTATATGTTGTATATATATATCAGTAGCGCACACACAAGGGGGTGATCCTAGGGGTCCGGACACCCCCATAGCCCTTGATTTTTTTTCGATTGGTTAAACTCTATGTATATGTTACGTAAAATTTAATTATGTTTTTGTTGTTAATAATTTATTTTATTTATTAGTGCTATTTATTTATTCAATAATTAATTTTGTATTGTTTTTGTTTCCAAAAATCAGCAAAATCAAAATAATATGTTGGGCGGCGTATTGGATCATGATACCAAAATGGTGGACTTTCGACCCTGGTTCCTTCCCCCCTTGAATAATTTTTGTGCGCACTACTGATATATATATATATATATATATATATATATATATATATATATATATATATAATGAAAGCGGTTGATATTCTAAGAAGTTTGGGAACTCCTGATTTATATCGTATTAATTTATAGTTAACTGCCTGAAAAAACCGGCATCATGCAAGAATTAAATATTTTTAGGTATAAATTTGTTCAGCATGTGAGATAAAATATAAATTCCTGTTGCTAATCCCCTCCCCTTCTTTATTCAAAAAATCTCTTTATCTTTCATTTATTATAAATATTACAATTCTTAATGCTGATCATAAACTATTAAATTTAAATACTCATTAATAATTAAATTAAATATAGAAGACTTTTGAAAATGTTCAGTTCTTCCACGTATTATCTGCTTTGAAAATAATTTGTATGAAATTGAAATAATAAATAAATACAAAGGAATGGTAATTTATTGCAATATCCAAATCTTCTGAGTTCGATACGGAAGCGACATGAAGAAAGAACAACGGCGGCTTCACTGATGTCTACAAATCTTGCATAATTAGGACATTACGTTCACTCATTTCTTCCTTATTATAGATAAATGAAACTAATATAAAATAATTTGACAAAAAAAATTCATTTTTAATGCCTGTAAAATTAGGAATAAATTCTCTTGTGTAATTATTAAATACAATATACCCCCTATTTCTGCATTTTTTTTCATTTGTTTGTACTTTAGATCGTTCAATACGTAAATAATTAATGTAACAAGAATTTATATTATATCAGATAATATAATTATAAGACACTTGACTTTATTAAAGTAATCGTTGTAGTCTCTGAGACAACAATGTTGTAGTTTTTATCCCTAATTGGATAAACTACCTGGGGTGAAAAAAAAATTATATCCCAAGAATTTGAGTCATGTCAAAATAAGATCTGAACAAGTATTCTTTTAATTGAATTAAATGATTTTTCCGATTCTCAGCTTCAGCGATGAAACAATGATCATTAAAGTAGGGGAGGGGGATGAAAGTAAGATAAGAAATAAGAATGTAAGATGTTTGATTTATACAATTGAAATTCACAAAATTCAATTTTGTCCCCTGTCGGACTCGATGTATTCCAAGTTAAATTTGTGTGCAGCTACGATGGAAGTTGGTGACTCTTCTTGAAAAGAAGTAATATTTTCGATAACTAATTCTCCTTCCGATTGAGTTTAACCCTTAAGCGGTCAATTTTGTTGTACAAAATTTTTCCAGAAAAGGCTCATTTTTTGCATACAACTAAGCATATTTAACAGAATACTAAAATAAAAGAATTTTTTTTTCAATTTTAAAGTTTTCACACTATTTTTTATTTTATAATTGTAGAACACAAAAAACCCTTAAATGTTAGCTTTTTATAAGTACACTCTGCATGCTATGAAGAATGTTTCATATATCATTAAATGATTCCTCTTATTCTTACAAAAAAAATTTCCTGTTCGTACATCTTTTTCAAACGGTTGAGAATTTTAGCTATGCGTGCATATACGTGTATATATGCACACATAATTTGAAACATATAATACTAAATCTTACATTACAATTAAGACAGAGACAATATAATTTTTTTATTAATTTTCCATTTTTATTTCTTCTCAAGCAACAAATTCCACATTGTCTTGCTAATCCCTGTTCTGTATCGAATATTTTCAAACATCTAAATTCCTGCTTTCGATGAAATATTCCCAACTTCACCACAAAGAAAATCCCGGATGGGAAGTACGATGGGCAAACGGCATCTCTTAAAAATACTAGCACTAATAATCCCACTATAAGAATTAAAAATATGAACAAATCAAAAACAGAAAGAAGAAAATATCAGCTCCCTTACAATGTAAGTGCAAACTGGTTGTGGTCAGCTTTTGATAGTCCGCGCTGTGTACGGGCAAACCAGTTAAGAAGTTAAAGCAAATCGTTTTGTTGTAAGCTTGAAAATTCAACTCTACTTCAACACTTTGAACATATCCGCAAGCGGAAAGTATTTGTGATTAAGTTGAAAAAAGGATTAAGGCCAGTCATTAGCGTATTAACCTTTTGAAAATTGATTTTGAGTTTTTGACATTTCTAAAATCTCCAAATCGGGACCTTTCCAATGATATAACATACAAGCCACTATATGAATTAGAAGTACTTTAAAATGATTTTTAAAAAATAATCAGCTTATGAACCACGCCCATTAGACATATAGAAATGTAAACATTGTCTTTTTAAATCTGGGGCAAAGTTCTAAAGTCTCAATTTATTTTTATTCATAAGCATTAGATACCTCTATAGTAATTGCAAATTTAACTGTGTTAAATTTGCAAAAAATTTTGGAGCCAAATTTGGAAGCTTGGCTTTAATTTGAATGTTATATTTAACATTTAGTGATTTTACCTAAATTTAAGTCTGTACTTTACTTTAAATTTAGTTTTAATTGGTTATTATGACTGATTATTTAAACTCGCTAAGGCTTAGTAAGGAGTTAAAAATATTTGAAATTGCAACTATGTGCTAATTTAACCATTCTGCATAAAACAATTGGGGTAAAAAATAGTACAAAGGTAAGATTTTTTTATAAAAATTTCTGTTTTCTAAAATTTATATTTTTAAAATTGTGTAAATTTATGCTGTATGCATATTTAAAATAAAATATTTTTAAAATTGTGTAAATTTACTGTGTGTATGTTTCTTAAATGTAATTGTGTATACGGAAGTGGCATTTTTGAAATATTCTTAAGACATTTAAATATAAGGCAGTTATCATAACACAAAAATGACAAGTTTTAATAAATTCATAATAATAATAAAGTTCGTTTTTGAAAAAACTAATTATATTTTTTTAAAATTTCACTTCAGTATAAATATAATGACTTATTATTATAAATAAAATTTGAATCTTTATGTTTAATAGTTTCTGAGAAAAAGGTATGAGATGTGGTACATTAAATGAGATGTTTGTTGTCTGCGAGAAGCTTGTTACATACATAAAAATACATAAATTTCATGTTTAAAAACATAAAACAGTTTTATTTTGTCTGTTTTAGAAATCATTTGTCCAGTTTAGAGTAACTTTTGAAGTGTTTAAAACTTAGAAACTGTCTGCAACACAACAAGACCTAATGATAATGTTACGAAAACCTAACAAAACGTTGTATATATATATAATCAGGTATTTTTAAATACCATCTCAAATTCACACCAAAACCTTATTGATACATTTCCACATTGTATTTATGATGCTTTCTGTTCAAATTTTATATCTGTAATGCATGAAAGCTACAAATTCTTTAAAAATTGATAGAGAATTTGAGAAAATTATGACGTTTTCTCGTTAAAAAAACTGAAAAATGTAGCATGTTTTTAAGAAAACTAAACAATATATATTTTAAGTATTTCACTTAATTTCAAATATTAATGTTTATTTATTGTTCAGACAAATTTTTAAGCTTTAATATTCAACAGTTTTTCAGTAATAGATAACTAACTACAACTCAGATATGTAATGCTTTTTGTTGTTGCGAGAAACTTGTTACATGCATAAAAATACACAAATTTATGTTTAAAAACATAAAAACAGTTTTATTTTTGACTTTTTTCAGAAATCTTTTGTACAGTTTAGAGAAAATTTTGACTTTTGAAACTTTAAGAAATTGTGTTTGCATGGGAACATACAAATCCATAATTAAACTTTTCGCAACGTCGTAAAATCACGTATTCCCAAATCATGACTCTTACATATTGATACATGTTTACATTATATTTATGATGTTTCATGATCAGATTTGATATTTATAATGCATCAAAACTAAAAATTCTTCATAGATAATACAGATTTGAGAAAAATGATGCAAGATGCTAAAAAAAAATCTCGTTGAAAAAAAACTGAACAATGCTATATATGTATTTCTGAACATTTTAAGACTTTTTTGTTTCCTATTTTATGTTAAAAAATTAACAAGATACTAATGTTTAATAAAATAGGTCAAATACATGTTGTTATTTATTATTTTTGTGATGAAATGCCTTTTTACATTAAAAATGAAATTTTCTCAAAATGATTCTTTTCAAACTGCGTGTACCTTTTTCACAGAATCTAAAGAATGAATGTTGATGAAATTTTTACTGCACATAAATAATATGTAACTATACATAATAAAGCTACTTTTTTGAAGATTTTCCCAAAATATTTTGCTGAAAAACAGTTATCGTAAAAAAAAATTTCAATTTTCAAAAATTTCAAAGTGATACTTTTACGATGAATTTTTTTGAAAAAAGTAAACAATATATTTGAAACATTTTAACCATGGAATAAATAAAAAAGCCTAATTAATATACAGACAAAATTTCAAGTTTTTATATTTAATAGTTTCTTAGAAACAGGGATCTAAAAAAGCTCAATTTAACATTGTCGGTATAGGGGGGTACCGACTAATCTTAGGGAACAAAATGAGAAATTATTTTCCGAAAGTAAAACTAAAAGGGATAAAAAACCTCAAATGGAAAAAAAAATTAAACAATTGCTTTGCTTCTTTTATGAATTTGATTGTTTTTATATCAATCAGAAATATTGCAATTCGTACAATTTTTTAAATCTTCAAAAGTAAGAATTTTTTAATAAAGAAGAAACAGAGAGAAATTGTGTGAAGGCTGCTATAAAGAAAAAATTAACAGAAAATAACCCCTTAGTGCGTAAATAAAAAACACTTTCATCAAGAAAAAAAAAGATCTAGAAGAAAGAAAACTGTGGAAACAATAAAAATATAATTCAATTACTATGCTTTCATATGAGAATAGAACTTTTTTGGAGTCGATTATAGGAAATATATATATATATATTTATTTATATATATATATATAATCGTCATCTGCCTGGAGAAAAAGTGATGAAAGGATGAAAAATTTTAAATACTTGAACATCTCAATGCAAAAAAAGAAATAAAATAGAATAAAAAAAAGAAAAGAAAAGAAAATTCTCAAAAATTAAAGAAAATGCTTTTTATATATAAATAATAAAAAATGAGAGTAACTTAAAAAATAATAACAAAAGTGCGATGTTTTTAGATATTTCTTCAATAAAATTAGAAAAAATCAAGACTTAAAGTTAGATCCGCATCAAGAAAACGTGAAGTTATTTGTAGCATTTGTAAACAGTTATTCTAAAAAAAATTGTAAAAGAAAATGGAAAAGGAACATTTTTTATAACCATAATCACATTTCTAAAACTTTTACCTTATTCTTTTGAAATGAAATATGATCCTTTCCATTTCGACCATTCATTCAGTGCTAGTGACATTCTTTTGGGCTCACTGTTTTTTTTTCTTTCTTAATCTCTATTTATTGGTTCCAGCATCCTAAATCCTTCGTCTTTGTCACTTGTTTGTTTGAAGAAATCGCTTTCCAGGTGAATTTTTTTTTGCCCTTTCATGATACGTCCTAGAAAACCTAATGAACAATTTAAATAAAAAAGGATTGATTATCACATTTTACAATTTCATTTCCTTTTATTACATCCCAAAGACAATTTTGTCTAAATAAACAGAACTTTTTTGAAAATCAGAAGATAGTATTTAAAGAAATTTATTGATTCGAGATTAAATACGATATTATAATACATAAATAAGTTTTAGAGAGCGTCATACATGACAGTAGTTAAAATATACCGGTTCTGGAACAGTGGAGCCGGTGGCGACAGGAGGTTGAGGCGCATGCAAACAAAAGAGGGTGGAAGTCACTTCCCCCGGATCTGAACCGGGAAGATGGTTTGTGATTGATAAGGGTTTCGGGAATCTGTACTGATAAGAAATGCACGCTTTTAGCGATAACGAGTTATATTCTGATATAGTTTTAATTAAATGATTATGATTTTTTTAAGTACGTCATTGGAAGCAAATTTTAATTAGGATAAAGGGTCAAACTTTTCTGTACATATAAATATTTGTATATAATTCTGATAAAGTTTATTTCTGAAAATTATGATATACGTGTTGAATTATTGTTTATAACATTTCAAATTTGATATTTTGTGCATAAATAAAATATATTTTCATTGATTTTGCATGTATTTTTTTTTTTATAATTCTGAAATAACTTTAAAAATACTATGCTTATATAAAGTAAAAAAGTTCTGCATATGTTTTTCGTTTGCAAAGTAGTTTCCTTACATGAAACATCCCTTTCCTATGATAATATATGCGGACCTTGTAATTATGGTAAAACTTTCTTTGTTAGACGAATCCTAGAAATAAAATTAATTAATTCTTCTCATCCCACAAAATTATTTGGTGTTATGGAATTTATCCAAAATTGTTTGATAAGATGTCTGGCATAGAATTTCATGAAGGCATGCCTTTCGATGTAGAAGATATTACTAATGCTTTCGTAATAATAGATGACTTAATGAATGAAGTAGGAGAGATGACAAAAAAAACTTTCAAACTTGTTCACGAAAGGAAGCCATTATAGAGATATTTCCGTAATATTTATTTTACAAAATATTTTTAGCAATGAAAAACAAATTATAGAGGAATATTTTTAAATACTTCCTACCTAAGTTGTTTTAAAAATGTTAGAGACAAGCAATAGATTTCTTGTCTAGCAAGACAAATGTATCCATCTCAATCGAAATTTATGATAGGAAAACTATACGAAATACAAATGCTGCAAATTTGAATATCCACTTTGTGAGAGATAGAACAATAAAACCTTTCGTTCGAATCATTTAATGAATTTTTCAAAAAAAAAAAATCATAGAGTTTCGTTACGAATAAATATCTCAGAACAAAAACATTGTATGCAAAACCTTTGTCATGGATAGAATATTAAGTGTGGTTTGTGTTCAACATTTGTTTTTAATTTTTAGTCTGTTTCCCTTCTTGTTCCTTACACTTAAATATATTAATATGAGTAAAGTAATTAAAAAAGTTGAGAAAATATTGAAAAAAAAGTTGAAAAATATTGAAAAAAGATGAAAAATATTGAAATATTTAGAATATTGTTGGTGGACTTGAGTATTTAAGTTAAGAGCAATAGTGATAAAATTTCTTTTTTCATATTAAGAGGACTTAGTACCCTAAAAATCACAAAACTATCGTTTTTTTTATTTTCATTTAATCTTATTCTTTCCATTATTATCTTTCGATTGATATATCACTTGTGCATGTCGGAAAGTTAGAAGTTGACTAAAACTTCATTTGAAAACAAATTAGGCAATTCAGCTACACACCCTTTTTAGAAAAAAAAAGCTAAAAAATGCTTTATGATAAAAAAAATTCTATTTTAGAAATAGAAACAATAACTATAAAAAAGAATGTGTAGTATTAAAAGCAGAATATTTCCGAGGCAATAGAATAATGTAACTTTTCTTCCTTGTGAAATGTGTGCATGTAAAATTTTTAAATTAAGGCATTTTATATTAATAATTTTATAATTTCAGTTCTTCTTCCTGATATATTTTTCATACAAATGTAATACTTTAATATTATAAGAAGAAAAACAGCTAAAATTTCTGTCGTGACAGAAAAAAATTTTTTTTTAACATTTTTCTTGAATTTTCATGGGCAATTACTACTCTCTAAAAGTTGATCATTTATAAAAATGTGTGGGTTGAAAAAGTATGAAAATGCAATTATTTTAAAGAAAAACGTATAACTAATATCTTAAAGTGGTATTTTAAGTTTAATTAAGCTTATAATAATTATTTTTTCAGAATTATAAACTTTAAACCTGTTTTTCTCAGTTTGTGTTTTTAGAAACCTTAGTGCATTCAAAATGCTACTCCTTCGACAATTATTTACCAATCACTTCAATTTTTTTCTTGCGTGTTGAAAATAAAGCATGTAATAAAATTAGGGATCCGTTTTGCTATAAACTGAATACTTTTTTAAAAAAAATAAAATGTAAGACATGTTGACTTTTTCGTTGATTTTAGCCTGTATATCAACATTTTTATTTTTTCTCG
>BMAU01006276.1:0-17192 GCA_019973935.1 Trichonephila clavipes
GTGAACATTTTATATTAAACTGTATCAAATACAAATCACAGCGTGAAATTTTGAAAAATTTTATCTCCAACCACGGAGAATGCTCTTTATTCCTCAATAGCGATATGTAAAACAACAGAGCATGTTCAAAAAGTTGAAAAAATTCTGACATCATCCAATAGATTCTAAATTCCAGTTACTCTATACACTACTTTCTTTATCAATCCTAGTTGAAGCACAACGCGATAATTCAATTACTGATGAACACATTGCAATCACGAAACTGTGTGCTACAACTTGATTAAAAACTAATCAAAATTTTATCGAGCATATGTTAGCCAAGTCTCCACTATTTCAGTGATTCTCTGAACTGAACTGAATAACGCTTTGGCGAAACCCCGGTTTCCTTCCTACCCGGCGGTCAGGTTAGCTGTGAATATGGGCGTAAGTGTTTTTTGTTAAGACTGTCAGGCTTTGAAGTGATGTTTAATATTCTCAGATTCTGAAATTTTATCGGCAAATGCTTCTAGTCAAAATCTTTCAAGTCCGGAAAATTGGGGCATGTCGACTCAGTCCCCCTTTTTCGGGTCAATTAATACACCGTTGCTAAATGCATCTTTTGAAAACATAAATTAGACTTCACTATTAATAATCTCCTGTTGTTTCCAAGACTGGAGGGCTTTATACCAGTGTTTCTCAAACTAGGCATGCCTCTGGGGCGCGATGACCTTACGAGGGGGGCGCGAGCATATCGAAAAAAAAAAAAAAAAGATTTAAAAATAATTAGTTTACTGAATGAATTAAAAAAAAATACTTTCAGGCATACAAAAAAGGCACTTTACCCGATATAATTTAGCGCGCGCGCGATATTATGTCATCAAAAATAAAAACTTCTTCAATACCTAATTAGTTATCTTTGATCCCATAACCAAATAAAAGCTTTTTATTTGATTTGCATTGTAATCCCATGATGAGAGATTTTTTATTACGCTTTTTTTTTAACCTTAACATACTACACTTTCAGAGAAAACAGATCCTGGTGACCCAGAATCGAAAAAAATTTAGAAACATAAAAATTCATCACTGTCATTATTTTAAAAATACTGCGCATTATAGCTGTAATCTGTTTGACCTTCTAAGTTATTGGTACAGTTAGTTATGACCCCCTTTCTTATGTGTTCTCTGTTGCGCTTTTTTCCATGCAAAAGAGTATTATGATGTTTGGAAACCACGGAGAGCACACACAAACACAAATATCATACAAGCACATGAATGATTACTTAGCCAAAACATATTTTTATAAATATTCTCAACATATAAAGCATAACGAAAACGTTTCACACAATTTTTTAGCAGTAACATACATATTATCATAATGAATATACTTTCCGGAAGTGATCCTGCGACACACAGATTAAGAAATCGTTAATTCTGTAAAAACTGTTTATTTATTACCAAAGAAAAATTGAAAAGTCCTTGAAAGTAGGGTAAGCAACTCTCTCTTAATTAAATTATTCACTGAATCCTGATTTGTATCGTTTACAATAAAAATAATTATAAAAAGATTGGGGTTACTCAATAACCCCGACCGTATCGAGTGAGTGCCTGCTTCTGGGTTAAAACATGTTGAAGTCTTTCGCTTTAATATTAAAAATAATACAATTATTCTTCATCGATATTTTGTATTATTGATCATTATTTAACATCAGTGATTGACACAAGGGGGGATCCGGGACCCCCCTCCTCAAAGCCCTTGATTTTTTCCGATTGATTATAATTCTAAGTTTATAGTACGCAAAATTTAATTGGGTATTTGTTATTAATGATTAATTTTATTAATTAATGCTAATTATTTATTCAAGAATTAGTTTTTTACTGTGTCTTGTTCCCGAAAAATCGACAAAATCAAAAGGAACCTGATACAAGATTGGTGAACTTTCGACCCCGGAACCCCCTTGAAAAATTCCTGTGTGCGCTACTGTTTAACATCAATTATAAATGCTAATTCTGTGAGGCTTAAAATAAAATTTTAAAACTACTTATAATTCTGAGCACCATTTTAAAAAATTATTTCACGTTTTTGTAAACATTGTCGAGCACCCTGGCTTCCTGCTTCCCTTTACCCAGCTTTTCATTATAATACACCTTTATTTTCTTATAAATGAACTCGTGCAAAAAGAGCGGCACTCAGCCGGTATACTTTTTAATGTATCAGTGCTGCACAGAGCATTTTATAACTAATTAATTAATACTAAATTAAGAACAAGTTTAATAAGTACTAGCGACTTCCATGGGCTTGTCTTGAAAGCAAAGTTTTTATAAGGAATGCTTATGATTAGAAATTGACCCTCTGAGTTCTTTTTCTAAGTATTTAGCAGATATCTATATTTTGTCTTCTAAGCAGCTACCGCATTTTGCAAATATGTTCAATTTAAAATTAGAGAAAGGAAAAATAATAATTATCGTATTATTTTATTTATTTATTTTGTTTGTAAGCAAAATTTTTAATACTTATGTTACTAATTTTGTATGGTTTATAATTAAGATCGCCCATTGTAGCTTTAGCGTCAAAGCGCATTATTGCATTCCTTACATTATTAATGTATAAGGGGCGCGAAAAAATTTTGATCGAAAAGGGGGCGCCAGTATTGAAAGTTTGAGAAGCACTGCTTTATACTGTCTCGTTGAGTTGGCTTGTTGTCGTCCCCTATTTTCTCACTCAGGATGCATAAAGTTCATATTTGTCACTAAGCCCTCTGGGGTCGAAGGAAAAACATTTTGAGCAGTACATTACATCCATCACAGGCTAATCGCAATTATCAACCTTGTAAATAAAAATCCTGTTTGGGGATGTATTACTTCAATGTTTAGTTTCAAAAAGGTAGTTTTCCAATTTTAATCATTTTTTGAAAGGGTCATAGAGTTCAACTATTTTTCGACCGACTGTAACAAGGGGAAAGCTATCTCTTTTTACCAGTACCAAGCATATCATTAAGAAAAAGTTGAATGATCTCTCTTTCGAGGATAATACACTGAGAGAAATTCCAGTAACATCAGATGGAATAATCTTAAGATTATGGAAAAGAAGCATTTCTAGTTTCTATATTCTTTATTTGCAGTACTGAAACATTATTAATATTCTTAATGTGTTTTACATCTTGTGTTGGTCTGCCAGGGCAGATTCTCAAAACTGATTCTAAGGTTGCTCCTATTCAATTCGGGACCCATGGCCGGGCTTACTACAGAGTATCCCACTCAGTGACTGAGGGTGACAACTAAGGGAACAACACTATATTTAAATTTTATAAACATTAATATTATTATTTTGATAATCTGTACTGGAAGAAATACATAATAACAATTTTGAGTATGAGGAAATATGAGTTATATACAGAAAATAAAATATATAAATGAAATAATACAAATATAACACCCAAAAAAATCCAACTGGAAAGTTCTTTCTTAGAAGGAGAAAAAATCATGTGACATATAATGGCTATTTTTTTGAAAATGGATTAATGTTCCTGATTTTGTTGTAAAGATTGTTTTGTCATTAGTAGTGATGGGGGCCGCCGGTCCCTAGGATTGCAACTGTAATTTTTATATTTGCCCTGTTTACAGGAAACGGATTTAAAAGGAATGTGGGGGTGCCTCAGGTCAACGGACCCTATGGCGGGCGAAGCTGTATCCTTGCACAGCTTGTTGCCCAATCGGAATTGTAAAATTTACCGCCAGAACTTTGAAGCGGATGATTTTCCGTGTGGTGCGGTCAACCTATATAAGGGTTGAAGGCGAATTCTCGGAGCTTTTTACTCCTTCTTCGTCTGCCAGAAAAACCTCCACAGTCGGGAAGCGCACTAGCTACCCGAGGTCAAACCCATCCGTCGCTCTCTCCCTCCTTCAAAGCTAAGTAATATTCAGTTCTGTGTCACTTAATTTTAATCTTATTGTTTAATAAATTAATTGTTACTTTAAAAACGGTCTTGTAATTTAGTGTATGAAAGCCCTGTGGAAGAGTGAAAATTTGTTCTCCTATTTTACATACTCTACTGATGCTGGCTCTCCTAGAGAGTGTTCGTGTTTAAAATCATTTATAAAGTTACTCTGTACCACACGCGTGGGGAGTACATAATGAATAAGCGGAATTGAAAATTATTAATTAATAAACGGTTTTTACACCTATATCTAAAACTGCATCCCATACTTGTAAAAAAAATCGTATCCCAAAATAGCGCAATAATTATCGTTAATCTCTTGTTTCGTTATAAAAAAATGTCGAAATTGAAATTCCCAATGACAATTGTATTTCATAGCAACCGATAATTTACCGTGTCTGCTTACAGCTTTAATCTGAATTGAAACATTAAATTCCCTAAAGTTATCATTTTTTATTTTAGTGAAAAAGAATTAGACATTAAAGATACGGATGCACTCCTGTGTCAATTAAAATTCTAAAACTTGTGATGTTTAACGTTAGCATTTATTATTGGTAGATCGAATATTTTATCTCGAGATTGAATCGGAGAAAACCGCTCCTCTACCGAATGAAAAAATCTAAATACGGCTTCTCCACGGGAGTTTAAAGTCTCATTTCTGCGAAAATGTTGAAAACCCCTATTCTCAGAATTTGTGTGTGACCCTCTCACTGAATGCCTGGGGCTGCGTAATTGTCGCGGAAGGCGTGATTCCCCGAAATGTACATTTCTCCCCTTCTGATCCGGGGTGATTTGAAAAATACTCGCCTTAAATTCAGCCGCAGATCATCTTTCTCGCGTTATATTAACAACATCACAATAGCTTTACCGGACTCTAAAGATCTTATCAATATGCAACGCGAAGATTCTGTTTTAAGCACTATCATACAAAAATTGATCAAATGACGTTAGGCCGCCAAATCAGCAATTATTTTATCAATGGGGAAGGTTTGTTATGTCATTTGTCCAAGCGCCCTCGAGATCACCCAGGTCTAACACCACCAGAAAGCAGGTCTGCATTCCACATTGTCTAAAAGCTAAAATTCTCGAATCCGTTCATTCAGAATATGGAGGACATCTTAAATTTTTAAAACATATCATCGACTCAGCGAGAACTTCTTTTTGGCAATATGTATAAAAGATACTAAAAATTTTGTTCGTTCTTGTACCATATGTTTATCTCGAAAAAACGCTTTTAAAATTCCCCGGCGCCCCATCAACTTGTTGAACAAAGTACTGAACCAGAGAAACGTGTCATATGGATATTTTCGGTCCTTAAAACCATGCTTAAAAGATTAATCAATTCACTAAACCCATTTTATAAAAAACCCAATTTCAATTACCCAGGTTCTACTGACTTTGCATCGCATTATAGCTAAGTTAAAAAATTAAACACCAAATCCTCAAAAAAACAATAAAACAGTACACTAAATTAAAGGTCGGTTCTTTAAAGTAACAATTAATTTATTAAACAATAAGATTAAAATTAAGTGACACATAAACTGAATACTACTTAGCTTTGAAAAGGGAGGGAGAGAGCGACGGATGCTGACCTCGGGTAGCTAGTAGCTTCCCGGCAGTGGAGGGTTTTTCTGGCAGACGAAGGAGTAGGGAAGTCGAGAATTCGCGCGCCCACCTTTAAATAGGTTGACCGCACCACTCGGAAAATCATCCGCTTCAAAGTTCTGGCGGTGTTTTGCAACCGATTGGCCAACAAGCTACAGTGCAAGGATACAGCTTCACCCGCCATAGAGTCCGTTGACCCGACTCGAAATTCTCTCTTTCCCTTGTAAACAACAACAACAGGCAGATATAAAATTACAGTTGCAACTGGGGACCGGCGACCTCCCATCACTAGGTAATTTGAGTTCAGAATTTTGTAAATGATTTCGAGTAATTAAGTTGATGAACATAGATAAGTTGAGTTAATGATTGTGGTATATTTAATAATGTTTTGAGATGCATCTAGAAAGTTCGAGTTGAGGATTATGTGAGATTTTGTGTAAAGAAGCTGATGAGCAAAGATGGGTTTTTAGTTAATGGTATTGTGGAGCACTGATTGATTATTTTGAAGTTGCAGATAAGTTTAGTCAGTGTTATTGAGGAATAAGATGTGAACGATCTGAGGTAAAGGCATTTTGGATTATCGAGGAATCATTTTAAGGTTACTGAGAATTCTAGGTTGGTGTCATAAAATGATATTTGAGTTATTAATTCGATGATTTTCGATGAATTGAGTTAGTGGTATTGTTGTAAATCGAAGATCTTGTGTGTTTTTTTCTTGTGTTTATATATTTGTTGCGCGTATAGTGAAACATTTTGAGTTTTTTTATATTATCTGGACTTGATACATTGTATTGCTATAGATTGTTGAAAAGTTATGTTGATGTGAGTTAAGCGATATTTTTTTTATTTTGGAATTTTATGTTTAATTATGTGTAAACACTTGCACAATTTTCTTTAGTTAAATTATTTACTCTGTATGTGTTGCCTCATATGACTTGCTGTATATCAATTTTATGTTTTTAATTTTTCTGAAATTTTCAACTGCACTTGTGATTTCTGAATTCATTTCCCAATATGGAAATTCGCATGTATTTGAATGTAGAAGAAATTGTTTTTTCTCTCTCAAATTTTTAAAAGTATTAATCGATATAGATATTTTTTTTTATAATCGGATTTGCATGGTTTTTTTTTTTCTTGCCTTTGTAAACATTGGGATGCATCCTGATCAAATGCACACTCATCGTTTGCAATTCTAAATTTAATTACACTAATTTTTTTTCTTTATTTCAAATTGTAACCAATGCTTGTAGTGAATTTTTAAATTCCTTAGGCTACTCGGCATTCATTGAGGTTATAATTTTTTTTCACCGTTTTTTACTCGTTAATTTAGAGAATTAAATTTGCAAATCTGAATTAATTGCATTAATTTTTAAACTCCTCAAATTGTAACCAATGCTTGTAGTGAATTTTTTAAAATTTGTTAGTTATTAAGCATTCTCCGAGGTTATAAAAAAAAGCCCCCATTGGTCAGTAGTGCTAGACCAGGTCCATGACATCATGCACTTTCAGAAAGTCTAACACCAGCAAGGGATCGTCTGCTAGATCCTGCTTGGTGAGCCCTAGGCACTCGAAGGATGTGAGCAGGCGTGGCCGGCTCAGAAGAGCAGTTCGTGCACATTTCAAAGCTCTTGCATCCTTCCGGAAAATTTCATTGTTTTGATATGGCCACTTCAGCGGGCTGAAGTGTTTGAACCTGTCTTGTAAACCGCAAATTAGTACTCTATTTATCACAAAAACACTGATATCCAACGTGTGCGTTATTATTGTGGGTATCAAGTGGTGTACATGTACACTTGTTTTTGCTTTGTATGGCGTTACTCTGAGATGCTATTTTATTTAGTGGTTGTTTGTTTGTGATTATTCCCGATTAAAAGCCCTTTGTTAGCTTAACAGTGCGACATTAATATTCAATCAATCAATTAAAAGTGATTATTGGCAAAAATTTTTGTAAATTCGTACATGAATATATATATATATATATGTTAGGAATAGTGCACATATCGTTTCCCTCCTATATTTCGCAACGTTTAAGGAATTGTTAAATGCCACCTATCTTTGAGGCGGTTTGAGGATAACAAAACCAGGCTGGTAGAACGATTGCGCGAGAGACGACCGGAAGAAGCGACGGCGATGAGACGATGACGAGGGCGCTGGGGCGAAACGCCTCGTGGGAATCCAACGCGATCTAATGATGTTTCGATTACTTTTTACTAACTTTTTAGCCCTCCCTTGTAAATAATTCCCCTTAATAAATGTATATTTAACTCAATCTGGCCAAGTGTCACTCTCTCTCTCTCTATATATATATATAGGTTGAGGGTTTCACGAAGATCGATTTAACATTTATTTTTGATTCATGTGTTTGACATGAATATTCATATGTCAATATCTCATGGTGTGTGAATTATTTTGAGACATAGAGGGTTTAGTACTGAGTAAGTGGATGAGGAGAATATAAAAGTAATTTTTAATGGAACTTATATATGTATATATATTGCTGAGGACGGTGACGTTATGTTTCAGTGGACAGTCGTTCTTGACCTGGAGCTTGGATGACGGACGGGTCGTGTCGTGGTTGCAGTTACAGAATTACATGAGACGTTATGCTTCACACACAGCCTCAGGAGTCTTCATTAAGATTGATGTTTGATAGTTCTCATTCTTCAAGAAGTGACACTCGTTCTTAACCAGAGTTTGTGAATTTTCCACTTGACATCACTTGACTCATGCGTTTTATATTTGCTTAGACGCTAGGCCACACATGTATTTCGTTTACTTACTGAAATTTTTGTTTTTCATTCATTTTAGTTTTGTTAATCTGAGAGAGGGGAGGAGTGATGGGGGGCCGCCGGTCCCTAAGGATTGCAACTGTAATTTTTATATTTGCACTGTTTACAGGAAAACGGATTTAAAAGGAATGTGGGGATGCCTCAGGTCAACGGATCTTTATGGCGGGCGAAGCTGTATCCTTGCACAGCTTGTTGCCCAATCGGAATTTTAAAATTGAGATTTAGAAAATGTGGGGATAAAAGATGCAAAACCTGCCCCATGATGCAACATGAACAGAATAATGAAGAATCAGAATTTAAGTTCTGTAAAACATTCAACTGCATTTATATGTTGACGTGTGGTGTTTGCGGCTTTAAATATATAGGTCAAACATCAGGAGCTATGAACCTGAGAATCAACCAACATAGATCCGACATTGGAAAAAATACATCAACAAAAATATAGGAAGAATGAAATACAACATTTTTAATAAACATGGCTTTAAAGATGTTGCGTTAAATATTAGTGTAAAAATTGTTCCCAAAATAATGATAAATGAACTATGGTATGAAAACGTTTACATTGGTATTTATTTAATGCTATGTATCCTTACGGATTGAATGTAATATGGAATAATAAGAATTTAATACCGGCAGTGAAACAAAATGATAAAGAATCTATTTATAATAGTAGAAATAATGGTAATAAGAGAAAAAGAGTTAGTAAAATACGCGGGTTTTTGACGCGATCTAAAGAGAGAGAAACTAGTTTTTCGACCATTAACGTCAATGATGATGGTTTTGTCTGTTCTGGACAGAACTTTGTGTGGTCCAGTATACGGTTGACATAAAGGGGTTGCGTACATGATCGTTTTTAAAAAAAGATACGAGATGATAATTGTAGTGAAGGATGAATGTAGAATCGATCAGTGCAGTCAGCAGATGTTGCCGCCAGGATTCAGTTGTTGCATTCTGTTACGAAGATTAGTGATGAAATTATTGTCACAAAAAGGAATGTTTGACACATTAATCATGTCACTAGGGCAGACTTAAGATTGTGCCGTAATCAATTTCAGCACAAGAAGATTGCAGATCTTCTTTAACTGCAGTTCGTATGCCGAGAAGAATGATGGGGACTATTTCAGACCAAGTATATTTTCATGGGCTTTAATGGCCGATTTTAAATAACGATGAAACGTTCCATAATTCTATTTGATTTCGGATGATATGTTGTAGTTTTGATCTTTTCAGTTCACAGCATGCGAGTAAATCAGCGTACATTGATGAACGCATCTGTGTTCCTTGATCCGAGGTGATTAGAGATGGGCAACCAAAACGAGAGATCCACGTGTCGAAAATTGCGCGGCAAATGGTTTCGCTTGCATGTTTGGGATAGATTGCTTCTGGCCTCCGAGAATCGGTCGATTATCGTAAGTAGATAATGATGACCTTCAGATGGTGGCAAGGGACCAATAATATCTATGTGAATGTAACTGAATCTGGCATCAGGAAGAGAGTATGCTCCTAGAGGTGTTTTAGTGTGCCTTTGGATTTTCTATTTTTGACACGATTCACAACACCGTACTATTTTCTTTATTTGGCATTTCATGCCAGGCCACACGTAGCGCGAGAGCAGATGAGTTTTGTTGAAGCTGATATCCCGGATGTGAAAGATTATGGAGATGATTAAATATTGTTCTTCGAAAGGATGCAGGGACGAAAGGACGTGACAGTCGGTCGAAATAGTTGAGCACCGTGACCCTTTCAAAAAATGATTAGAAATGGAAAACGACCTTTTTTGAAATGACCTTTGTTGAAACGAAAACGACCTTTGTTGAAACCATCTCACTAGAAATGAATCATGAAACCATTTGAATTGAAAATTATTTCATTTGAAAGGAAAACCATCTCATTTGAATTGAAACCCTTTCATTTGACTCGAAAACCATCTCATTTAAAACCATCTCATTTAAATCGAAAAATCTCGAAAATCATCTCATTTAAAACCATCTCATTTGAAAACCATCTCATTTGAATCGAAAATTATCTCATTTAAATCGAAAATTATCTCATTTAAATCGAAAATTATCTCATTTAAATCGAAAACCATCTCATTTAAAACCATCTCATTTAAATCGAAAACCATCTCATTTAAATCGAAAACCATCTCATTTAAAACCATCTCATTTAAATCGAAAATTATCTCATTTAAAACCCTCTCCGCACCCTATTTTAGTTCCTACCTTTTCGTTTCCAACGACTCTTTTTACATGACTCTTGTCCCTTTTCCCCTGCTTTTTATCCACACCCTCCCTTTCCTGTTTCCATCCAAAAGGAACGTTCAAATGGCTCTTTTTGAATGCATTGTGTCCCTTTTCACCCCATTTTTTATCCCCACGTTGTGCTTAGGGTCTCGATTTTAGTCAGAAGGACTCAAATTATCCCAGGGACGTAGGTCGGAATGGGCAAGGTAAAATTTTTCAGATTTCTCCCAAAAATATTTTAGCACGGGGCGAGAGAAAATGTTTCATGCCATCCCAGAGAGACAATTGAGACAGGGGTCATCCACAAAGGAAATTTAAACAGGGGTCAAATGAAATTTAATCATGTCAAATGAAATGGAGGCATCGTGAAGGGGTCCAATGAAATGGATGCATCTTGGTGAGAAAACATGCCAATTCAACGAGACAAGCCCTCCAATTTCGGTGAGAAAACAGAGGATATGCCCACTCAACGAGACAAGCCATCCAATCTGGGTGATAAGAAGACGACAATAGGTAAGTTTAATCTATATATTATTCCAATCTTGGTGTATTTAATACTCTAATAATGTCATGTGAAACGATTCCTATTGACTGGTGCAAGTTTTAAAAAAGATGCCATCCAATGTTGGCATATTGTGTGTCTTGAAAAAAGGGGGACCGAGTCGACTCTTGTGTCGACTCGATCCCCCTTTTTTCGGTAAAATTTTTTTTTTGACTCACTCTACTAAATGAGACGTCTGTTTTTTGCATTCAGCCTGCAGCTTATTAAAATACTGCAGGTATCGTGCGAATCGATATGATTTCACCATGGTACACTCGGAAATGTTAAAGTCCTCGTGCACATCATCGTGCAGGTGGTCAGGCAGGCTGTGGTCATTCAAATCCCGGAAATGAGGCAATATTTCCAGATTGATCGTAAAAGTCCCAGCTTTTCAAAATTTTCCGCTGATCTGAGCCCTTCACGACAATGAGGCCTCTGTTTCCTTGGGCCAGGTGACCAAACTTGCCCCGGACGCAGAAATCCAAGTATTCGAGAGGCACGGATCCAGGCAGGTGACTTTTCAGGCTGAGCCGTTCGTTAATGTAGCGGTTGGCTCGTCTGTCTTTGTCTGTCGTGAGGAGGTTGGTGTGATCCACCGTGATACACATCACCTTGGGCTCTGTGCCATCCTCCGGTATGCTGGCAATGGAGAGTTCGACCGGCACAGGTTGACCACCATGGTGAAATACGTTAGCATGTGCGAAAAACGCTAGAGAAGACATGTTGCTGAGTGAGAATGTCTCTGGTGGCTGAGCGCTCGCCTTTTATACTCTACTAGGGTCACGTGAATCGATTCCTATTGGCTGATGCTTTTCCAATCTTGAATCACCAGACATTGATGGCATACAACAGCACGATTCAGCACCAAGGTTCCACAATACGGATAAATTTAATCTTGCTGCATCACAAGTTTTTAAACTGTGCATTTCAATCTTGGTGCATCCAACAGCACGATTCAATGCCACGTTTTTAAAATACGGATAATTTCAATCTTGGTGCATCCAACAGCAAACGGTTTTAAAATATGGATAAATTTATCCAACAGCAAAAGTTTTTAAAATGTACCTTTCAATCTTGGTACATTATGTGACCCGAAAAAAGGGGGACCGAATCGACCATTGTGTCGATTCGATCCCCCTTTTTCCGGGCCACTGTCCCTTTACTGTGTCAATGCCGACACTTTGTAGCTCCATTCCGCATGCACCTTATTAAATTGCTGCAGGTATTTGGCAAATTGGTACGATTTTACCATGGTGCAGTAGGAAATGTCGTCTTCCTCGTGCACCCCCTCATGCATGGGGTCGGGAAAGGTTCCATCGCAAATGTCTTTAAAGTCTGGCAGATTCTCCAGGGCCATGGCATACAGTCCGAGCTCTTGAAACATTTTTTGTTGTTTTAATCCTTTGACCACCATCAGGCCCCTGTTGCCTCGGGCCAACTGACTAAACTTGCCCCTCACGCAAAAGGGCAAGTATTCCACGGGCACACTCTTGGGTAACGGGTGGTGCATCAGACGAAGACGGGCATTTTCTTGGCAATTGAATCGAACATCTTTGGGATTGAGGGTTGCCCGGCATGATTCACGGTGATGCACATCACCTCGGGATCGCTGCCATCCCTGGGAATCGTGGCAATGGACAATTCGATGGGCACTGGCTTGCCCTCGTGATGAAACACGTTGGCATGCGCAAAATAGGCGGGTTGACTCAACACAGACATGTTGCTTCAAATGAGCAGAATGATTTCGAGCGGCAAAGGGCTCGCTTTATATATGATCGAGGAGCGTGACGTCAGAGGGCATTCCATGCGCCAAAGCCTTTTCATGCGAGCGCTGCACGTGGTGTTCCAAAGCCCGTTTCAAGGTTGAAGACCCACGATGCGCCAAGGCACAGGATCGTCTCGATGCATTTCCCAATCGTCCAACCACGTCAACCATTTCACGTACACGTCTGCGACTCGAAGGCAGTCTGTCAAATCGACACTGTACGCATCCGTCATGTGAGGTTGATATGCTTCCCAAACTCGGTGAGAGGGAGAACGACCCACTTGAAAGAATCGTAATTCGACCCCTGGGTCCCAGGTCAGATCCAAATGACTCGTAAACACAATCACCGTTTTTCCAAACGACCGAGGAATATGCACCCCAAAATTGGGTTCAAACAGGATGGTATAAGGATAATCTGGCTCGTAATATGTGACTCGATCCGGCCACCGACCCAGGTTTCCCAAGACGATCGTGGTGCGCTGTCGACACTGGTCCAACAAGTGTTGTACCGAAACCATTTTTTTTACATGCTCTTGTCTCCAAACTTGGTATGTTTTTGGACAAAAAAATGAGACTGTTTTCTGGCAAACATTAAATTTATTTACAAATTAATAGTTACAATATTTACAAGATTTACAAGATAATATTTACATCAACATAATATTTACATGCAATGCAAACCATTGCGAATAGACAGATCCAAGGGTTTAATCACTTTAAATCCAGTAGTGTTTATCACTTTTTTTTTCATTCGGGGCATGGTCAAATCCATGGGAGTTTCTTGTTGCTCCATGGCCAACCCTGCTTCAAAATAATCCAAAAACGAGATGAGATCATTATTCTCATCAAACAGGGAAGGCACCGTGTCCAGCACCTGAGGATCTTGGATATGCGCCGAGGGAATCCCTTGCGGCAAATAGTCTCCAAATACGGACGACATGATTTGATCTATGGAAGAGTCATCCGTAAGGGTCGGCTCCAACGCCTCGACCACATTTGGTTCTGGTAAATAAATCTGAGATGTTGTCTGATTAGATGGTGGTTCTGGTAAATAAATCTGAGATGTTGTCTGATTAGATGGTGGATCTGGTAAAAGAATCTGAGATGTTGTCGATTCTGGTGGATCTGGCAGATGAATCTCAGATGTTGTCTGCTCAGGTGGATCTGGTAAAAGGATCTGAGATGTTGTTTGCTCAGGTGGATCTGGTAGATGAATCTGAGATGTCGTCTCGACCACAGGTGGATCTGGTAAAAGGATCTGTGATGTTGTCTGCTCAGGTGATGGATCTGGAATACTCACAGGTTGAGGGGTGGACAAGGCCGTGGAAGGTTTGATAATCCTCACAGAAGGCACAGAAGGTCTAATGATGGGTGTGATAATCACTCTTTTCTTTTTGGATAAAGGCTTGGGCTGTTGTTCCAAAGGCCGTTTGTGTGTCTCGGCCGGTACATGAGCCGGGGTCGGAGGGGGTAGCTTGTAAGCCTTTTGATCAAAGCGTTTCCTTTGTCGAAAATCCCCCAGGTGAAATCCATTCTCCAGGAGCTGGGGAGCATCCTTTCGGGGATAATGTCCACACCAAACATTGTCTTTTGCACCGTCAACAAGATGTAACGGGTTCCAGCCGGGATCGGATACGCCGTGTGAGGTTCCAACACCATTCGATGATAGAGCATCTGGTCAAACGGTTCAAAGCTCCTCCGAAACAAATTGGGATTGGCCCGACACCTGAGACTGGACGAGGGCAATTCATAAATCAGCATGGGCACGTGGGTCGTTTGAATCAGGTGAATCTCGCCCGACTTTACCGTTCGACAGCCAAACGTAAAGTCTTTTTTCACAAAAAAACATGTTGTTGTACATGTACACCATCCTCTTGTCGGTATTTTTCAAGAGTCGATCGGGATTTCTCAACATTCCTTTGGAGATTTTCTCCCACAAGACATCGTCGGGCCTGAATTCGTTCACGTGCTTGGCCTCCAAGATGGCACGCTTGAAATTATCCAACAATGTCTTTTTTTGATGCCAATTGTCTTTGCAAAACAAGACAAACACCCGTTTGGTATTGGGCTCCTGGTAAAGGATGCACGCCCGGACGTGTCCCTGCCGAGCGGCATATACCAAAGCGTCGGTCTTTTCGGGCAGCGTCACGGGCATCACGGTCGTGGAAATGTGCTCGGGAAAGGCATCAATTTGATCCATTGTGCACTAAAGCAAAGCGTCGACTGATACAAAGCGTCGAGACGCGTCTTCTTTTATACGTTCCAACAGGATGTGGGTGGAGTCATCCGTAGCCAATCACGAGTGAAAAATGGGATTGATGGGTTGATGCAAAATGGCACACATGCCTTGCACGGCAATCCAACGATGACAGGTGGTTTGATTACAAAACGGACATTGCCCCAGCTCGCGTCCATTGGCATTTAACAACATCACAGGGGTTCGCTTGAAGGGGCTCGAGGAGCTCCAACTGGCTTGAATATCCTTGAAAGTTTGTTTGGAATGTTGGTCCGTGACACAAATGGTACCGACATTGAGATAGTGTAAAAATTTAAAGAGTTCGTGGCGACATTCTCGATCCATGGCATACGAGACGACTCCGTTGGTCAGCGTGAAACCACTGGTTCTAATACACAACACGGCCAAACCTTGGCTGTGGAAAAAGACTGGGCATTTTCCTGAGAAGTGGGCATCAATTGCTGTGCATACGGGGTCTTTGAAACCCTCTGGGTTTGAAAGGATGCCTTGGATACGGAGGCCTGAAAGGGGGTCTCTTGTACAATCTGGGATCTCGTGGCCTTGGTTCCTCGTGCCATCGTTTCTCATTCCTTCGTTCTTCCTTCTCCTCGTGCCATCTTTCCTTGGATCGCGAAGAACGATGAATCACGGAATGAATCTTTTTGACAGGGGCCTTTTGACAGGTGGATCAGGTGATTTAGAAACCATGGGCGATTTAGAAACAATGGGTTCTTTCAAAGGTGATTCGGAAACGGTAGATGGTTCCATGGGATCCTTCAAAGGTGATTCGAAAACGGTAGATTGCTCCATGGAATCCTTCAAAGGTGATTCGGAAACGGTAGATTGCTCCATGGGAGGTAACGCATCATAAATGACATCTTCAGAGGCTTCATGGGAGGGAGAAGCTATTGGAGTCGGTGGCAAAGGTGAAATTGGGGTTGGCACACTAAACATGTCAATAAAATCTTCATAGTCTGGCGAATTCATTTTTGCCGGAATGAGTATCATGAGACAAGACAAATCTTTAAACTCTACAAAAAAAAAAAAAAAAAAAAAAAAAAAATTTTTTTTTTTTTTTTTTTTTTAAGGATATAAAATATATAATCTATAAAATATATTTTATAGTATAGTATATATTTATTATTATATATCTTATTTCCATGTTTCAACCATTCTATGCGGTTGAATGTCGAGCAGAATGAATTGAACCAACCTCCGATTACCGTCTGAGGATGTCATTCCAAAATTTTTACCTCATTTTCATGTCACAAACTGTGATGCTTCTCGGCCAACCTCGACCACCGACATATTATTTTGAAATGAGCACAAGTGTTGCGTGCAATCGTGTCCAACGTTGGCATACAGAGGAGCCCAAAAAATGGGGAGAACGACTACTGGTCCCGAGCTATGCTCCTTTCCAGTAATCATTCTCCCATTTTTCTGGGGGCTCAAGGCAGTGTCTAAGAGGTTCTTAGAGGGGTCGGGTGTTCTGCAGAGGGGGCACGTGTTGCTCACCTCCCAAGTGTCGGAGGAGACAACGCAAGTGAAAGGTATGGCCGCATTGCGTCGTTTTCGGCCAGTGCATCGTGCTGAGGCAAATTGAACACGAATCTGGCACTTGGAAGACACAATCGGGCCATGTGTGCCCAAAACACCCGTCCAACACTGCTTGCGCCAATCGAGTCCAGGTGGTCAAGTTTTGCGCCCCATAGCGTCTCCAAGCCTTGTACACCAAACAATACAACTTGGGGATGGCATACTGAGTCAGAGGGCTTGGACAAAGGCGCCTTTCCCTTTGGCAGCCTCTTGCTCCATAAATTCATTGTCCAGGTCAGCACGAGTTCGAAAGACGAAAAACTTTCAAACCAAGGCACGTCATGGGGGTCGTGGTCAGGTAAAATTTCCATCATCAACTCGATAATGTGGACCGCATAGACAGTTTCCATTTCAATCACCTCGGAAGGTTTTAAACGAGTTAACACACCTCGAAAGTTTGTCATGAAGGTGATGTAATCCCCAAAGGTCTGCCTCTTGGTACGGCGAGATTCAGGGTGAAGGCTAATTCGTGTTCCATGTCTCTGCGTAAAATGAAGCGACTG